>CM021787.1:1641873-1978077 GCA_011076525.1 Nettapus auritus | reverse complement strand
TTTTTTTTTTTTTTTTTTTTTTTTTTTTTTTTTTTTTCCCTTCCTTTTCTTTGTATTTGTAAATGAAGTGTTTACACCTTATTTTGGAGAGCAGCCTGTGTTGCATGAGCGATGTTTTGTAGGTCGGTGGGAGTTAGCACGGTTCTGTATTCAGGCCACCTACTGCAGTGCTGAAGGTGGATGGGACAGTCAGTGTTACTGCAGACCAAAGGGCTGCTGGGGTCACAAGAAACCTCTTGCCAATGCTGCCAGACATGGCTTTTTATTTAATCCAAAGCAAGAAAAAAGGAACAAATTCAGAAAATTAGGTAGAAAATCACAGGTTGTAGATATCGCTGCTCACTGCTTTAAGAATTGTGTTCTCTCCTGCATGATAACCGCTGTGAATCACTTATTTTTTGCTTAAACTCAGGTATGACCGATGGTGGTGTGAATGCAGCACATTGTGGGGATTTACACCAGTTGAGGATATGGCCCGAATCATCTTGTCTCGCTGGGGAATGGCTTTGTTGCTTCTCTTCTTATCGCCAAAGTCGTGCCTGTCTCTATCAGCCCCGTCCTTTCTCCTGTTCTGTTCCCTTCTGTCCTGCAAACGTATGCAGGGTGTTCCTGCGAATGGCAGGGTTTACTCAACCGCTGATAACTCCAATCTAGTCTAACAAAGAAGTAAATGCACAATGACATCTCTTGCGCAGAGAGCTGTCATAAAGTGTGGCTGGCAATCCAAGTGGTATAAATGCTCTTTCGATTAAGTGCCTCATTGAGGTAAGTTGATGATGCTCCATTAGGCTGAAGTGATAGACTTCTAGTTCTCGACACAATCGGTGGGGAGAGGGATTCGGTGCTGGAGCAGGCAGTGCAGCGCTCGTGCTCTCTGTACGTTCCTGCAATTCTCTTTACTCCTGGCTGATCTGATCTATTGCAGCTTTGCCACTTCTGCACTGTGGGCCATAGCGAGGTGATATCTCAGCAATGCGATGGGGCTGGCAGGGACACAGCACTTTGACTTCTTGCCTCATTCCTTCCTCCCCTTCTCCCTTCACCACTGGAGCTGCTATTCCCTTCCTGGCAGCATGGTCCCCCCCAGAGAAGGCTTGATGAAGGACAGTGGTCTTGGTGCAGCTTTTGGAGTGCCAGGGAATTGCTTCAAGTCCATGCTCATTTTTTACCCTATAATAAAAAAGATGTACCCCCCCCAAGTGTAATAAATAATACCAATATTTTGAGCTTGTTGCTACAACACTTACTGAATTCAGAAATAAATTAGAAGAAGAAAGAAGGAAGGAAGAAAGAAAGAAAGACACAGCTAATGTATGGATGCAGGATGCAGTGATAGCTTAGGAGAGGCCTCTGGCTTCCCCTCGAGGTTTCAGTGTCCCTGTGGTTAAACTTTGTCCCAAGGAGGTCCTCCAGCTCTGCTCTAGGACTGTTTTCCATACAACCAACCCCTGTCCAAGTCAAGCAAGAAATTAAAATTCCCGTTGTTTACAGGAGAGCCAACAGCATGAGAGTGACTGAAAGATGGTTGTGCCCCCACTATTAATTACTTCAGTTTTACTTGCAGTTGGTGACAGTTATTGTCATGCCTGCTGGGACACAGGATGATTTCCATCCATCACGAACCTGATAGTGGTACATGCTGGGAAAGGCACCACTGCAGATTTCTCTTTCATTTCTTGCAGAGAACGCTTTCTGTCCCTTATTAAAGAGAGGAAAACATGAGAACAAAATTGTAATATGTAAAATGCTTGTTACTTGCATTTTCCAGCTGGCTGGTGTTTCCTGAGGGGCTATTTGTGGGGCACCCATTACTGTTACCCACTACAGTCCTTCAAACAGCTATTATTATTTTTGTTACTTCCCTCTTGGACACGAGGTGTCAACTTTCCCTCCCACCTTGATAAAATAGGATGCAATTGCTTTCATGGTTAACAAGTCCCAAGCAAGAGCTATACCGGCACAGCTCGTGTGACAGTTTCTTGGCTAGTTGGTGGCTCCGAGGGCTACGTGCAGGCAAAGCCATCGCTTCTGCGTCAGAGTGATGTAATTTACACTGAGGCATTAGAGGCAGCTGTAAAAAAGCAGCACTTAATTGCAAGGAAAAACACAGGGATAGGGATGTAAAACAGATTTAGGTTTTATTTACTTGCGGAAAGCAGAAGAGGCCGGTCACGGTCATTATTTGGCTGTGGAGTACCTCGCAGATCCGTTCCCTGGGAATCCTGCCCAGAATTTGCACCAAACTCTCTAACTACGCACTCAACCAGGACTTCCATCATGTCAAACTTGTCAAAAGCGGGTAATGCAGATGAAACACTTAAAAAGAATCTCATTTTCAGGACAAGCTGATCACTCTTTCCTTGAAAATAAAGCCCTTGTAAAAGATCTTAATTTAAGCAGCCAACGATTAAGCTGCCCAGAAAGATTGCCTGCATTTGCCGGTGAATTTACTGGCATTTAGCACATTGCACTGGCTGGTAATGGTGTGTCACCACGCTCCCATCAGGCTGAAAAATACCAAGGGAGTTACAAAAATGAGACCACAGGGCAGGCTGAAATATGTTGAGGACTGCAAAAAGGAGGCATGCCCCAGTGCCACCGAGGCCAAAAGTGTTTGGATATTGTAACTGTTGGATGCTGGCTGATAGGTGAGCATCACCATTCCTGGAAGAAGCCACTTTGGGAAAGATCACTATAAAACTAGAGGAAATAAAGTCTTGAAGATGCCTAGAGAGCCCGTGTGCTGTCAGGGTGGATTTAATGACCTTAAGTATTGCTCTTCACCTGTAGATGAGGACCTTGGTCTGGTTTTAGGGGGAACAGGCTCCCTGCATGACCTTGGCAGAGATTATTTCTCTGTCCTGCTCCCAGTCTAGAAGGGAAACTGAATTTGAGCTGTTCTGGAGAACCGTGAGCAATAGCCAAGCTGGGGCTGGTCCAGCTGGAAGGGTGTCATTTTTTTTCAGAAGGGCATAATGTCACTGCAGACTGAGGGCTGGGGGACAAGCTTGTATAACAGTGGAAAGCAAAGAGATAAAAGGAGTAATCAGAAGAAGAAATCAAGCAAACAGAGCCCATTTCCTTGAGGCATTTGAGCTCCTGGTCAACCCTAGTATCAGCATTCAGCAGGAAGCCTCATTTATATATTATTTATTTTTGGCTTAAAAAGAAACATTCTCTTGTTTGACAGCTTCTGCCTGGATTTTTATGTCATTTTCTTTTCCCTGCACTTTATTTATTTGGGTATCTTAACAGGGGCTTCAGGGCATGACCTTGGCAGCAGCATGGTGGGAGCAGTCGGTGGGAGCTGGGATGGCCCCGGGCTGGGCATGGGCTCTGTCTTGCCCCTGCCTCCCCTTGGCTCTGATCCGCCCAGTGCATCGCAGCACTTTGTATCACAGCCTCGCAGTCGAGGGATACTTTGTGCTGCTGATGTGTTAGAGGTAGAATTGAGCATGTTGCTAGCTGTCCCTGGAGGATAACTTTTCATTATTGATGTGGAAAGTGGAAAATAAAATAGACTATTACACTTTTTATCTTCAGGGAACTTTTTTTTTTTTTTTTCCTCCCCATCCCCCCCTTCAGATATGAAAGCATTTCAATTCAGAGAATCATTCTGAGTACAATGAAGAGAAGTCAATTCTGAGAGCAGCAGGCACATTTATTTACAGTGCAGGTGACTTGCAACATGTCTCTACCATATATGCTTTTATTATTCCCTGACAATCCTTGAGACAGGACGTCTTGTACCTGGAGTGCCACAGCTGTGCTGCTCTTTACAGTCATTAAACCTGACTTTGAAGTTGTAAGAAAAACCCAATTCCTCAAGTTCAAATAGGCCTGCAGAAATGGCACATAAAGGAAGTTAAACAACATTCCTTGGGTTGAACTGCGAGCCAGAGAAAGATCAAAGGACAGCGGGAAAGAAAATACCAAAAAATAAAAAAATAAAAAAATCTTGCTGAACGTGTGTCAGAAGGGCTCCCTGCCTGTCCTCCACCCTCTCCAGCTGCTGTGTCATGTGAGGAGAAAGCATCCTCTGACGCCTTGCAGATGGCACAGCCCCTGGGCAGCTGTGCACAGCTGGCAGGCAGTGGTGCTCGCGTTTGCCAGCTAGCTGGCCAAGTGGAAAATGGGTATTTGTAGGTACAAGCCCTTTGATTTTCCACTGGGAGAAGAACACAGGCAGTCAAAGATGGGAGCGTAAATCAGAGCTCACTGATACGGATCCAAGAAGGCTTCCAGATCAATATTTAAAAGAGTAAGCTAGCAAAAGGAAAACCACGCTCCCTCGCTGTCCATTGGCTCTGCACACGAGTGCTTATCTATCTGCTGCCTCCTCCCAGGCTTCTCTTTCCAAATCTGCAGCACCATCTAGCCCTCTAATCATTCTGGGGTCTTCTACAAGGGAAGAATCAGGGCTTTTGGCATCCAGCAGTGAGACCACTTCGCACTACTTACTCACGTACAGGAGGCCTGGGAATGCAATGAGGATCAGGGATGCTGGCAGCGTGTTGCTCCTGCATAGAAGGGTCACGACTAGCACAGCTGGTGGAACTTACTGCAGTCCACTGGGAAAGACTGGGCAACAGATTATGACCAAGTTGGTTATAAGGGTTCCCTCAGCTTTGCCTGGAATTTCCTACACCCCTGGCAGGCAGCTGACATTTCCTCCTTGCACCATGGTAGCTCCAGGTAAGGAACTGCCGGTCATTCTCCTGTTTGCTTTAGTAATTGCTGAAGTCAGGAAAAGAAAACATTTGGACGTTATTAAAAGGGCCAGTGCATTGTTAAATGTCAGCACTGGCTGGAACAGCTACAGCTGCTTTAGCCTTTTGGGAAAATCACCCTTGGTGTCAGAGCTGCTGTCCCTCTGCTGAACTGGGGTGTTTCTACCTATAGTAATATTACAGCAGGAAAAAAAAAAAAAAAAAAAAAAAAAAAAAAAAAACAACAAAAACCACTCTAAAAACTACTCAAAAATTAGGGATATGTGAACCTAGCAGGCAGCTTTCATTTTACAGAGTTTGCCTTTGCCCACTGGGCCAGGGATCTGTAGCTGAAATGCCATCAGTACTTGCTAGGCTCTTATCTCTCTGGTGTACTGAGATAGCACCTGATTGCCATAGTATCTGAGCATCTAACTGCCTGTGATGTATTCATCCCCATAGTGAGCCTGGGGATAGGTGAGTGCTATTATCTTCCTTGTACAGACTGGGAATGCTTCACTATGGCCTAGAGCTTCACTTCGAGGTACACCGATACCGGGAACAATATTTATTTATTAAAAATGTAATTGTTTGTGGTTGGATGGGCATGAGATTCATCTCACCTACCTTCATATAGCTGTCTCCATAGGTGCTGGCTGTCAGTCCTTAGGTACCTGGAGAGAACAGAGCACTTCTAAGGTGTGGAGCAGCTCAGCCAGTTGTGGTTACCCAAAACAGCCCACATGAACACTGGGCTGTGTCTACTATCAAGGTAGGACTGAGATCTACCTTAAAAATACCTGAAGATGGGTAAGATGAATGCCTTTGACATTATTTGGAGTAACAGTTAGAGGTATTCCTTGGAGATTTTAGGTCTAAGAGATTTACTTAGAGCAGGTTGCTAACCAAGGATGATTCCTTGCAGACAGTAGATCCCAACGCCTGACCATCATTCATGACCGTGGTACCTCCTCAGAAGGGATGAGTTGCTCTTTGGAACTATGTTTTCATACCATTGTCTGTTAAAGTGTAGCTTAATTTAGAAGCCTAACTTTAAGGTGGAAAGTTTACTTTAATTAGATAAGACATTCAACTTACACGTTTTTCTCTTCCTAGAGGTCACTCCTCATGTTATCAAGTTCATGGGGGCCTCTTCTTGCAAGTGTTTTTGGGCACAGTTCTGACACAAGAATAGTGAAGGACAGCTGTGTGGTGGTGGGCGGAGGGTTCATTTGTGCAGATGTGTGTGTTGCGTGTTGATATGGGAACTCTGATGTCATTCAGGCAAGCTTTCCCAGGCAGCAAACTTCATATTTATGTGCAAATGAGGAGACAGTCACACTGAACTGGAGGCAGAGGATGTTAATGAATGTTCTTCTAGGCTTTAAGGAAAAGATATTGCCCAATGCTGTGGAAAATTAAAATTTGTTTCTAATATGTATGGTAAATTTAATGCTAAAGACCAAAGATAAATGGGAAGGGAGTTTAATCCGAGCTGACCCCATTTTTGCTGGAATGTCATTTGCTATGGTTTTTGCTCCCTCTCTGAAAGCAAGAGACACGCTAATTAGTTCTCGCATTCTGCACATAAATTATTGCTCCCAAACATTTAAAGTAGAAAGTAAGGGATGCTGGGAAAGGCACTGAGGGAACTGTCCCAAATCCACAGAGGGTTTGTGTGTAATCATAAATCCAAGGAGTGATGCTGTAAGGGCCACTAACAGCTGCCAAGAGGAAGCCTGCTGGCCTCTGAGTGCGTTTAATGGCTTGTTGAGGTTGCTGCTGACAGATGTGGTAGCAATAGGATAAATGGGATTAATTTTACTTCAGGATGGAAAGATCTCCTTAACTAAGGAGGATCTGAACTGTACAGGGCTTGGTGGGTCTTAAGGTTCCTTGAGATGGACCCAACTTGCTTAGCAGAAGAGATTCAGAAATGACATGGATTAGGAAGTTGCCTAGAAAAAGATTGGAGTTTGAGCTTTATCTTCCTTAAATAGTTCCTGATGGCGTTCAAGAAAGCTGTTCTGACACTCTGGGTTTTCAGACCACTGCTGAGAGCCAGGAGACACGTTCCTCCGAGGCACTGAACTTGCACAGCTCAGTAAAATGCAAAGGGCAGCTAAAACTGAACTCTACATGGCATCTTGAACATCGATGCACTGCATCCAAAACACCATGCCCAGCATGGACCTACCGCATCTGTCGCACCGACCTTCTGCCTCCCGTCCCCTTGTCAGCCATTCAGTTCTCCTGGCCGGTGAGATGGAAATGAGCCTGTCTTCGACTGACGGGGACTCGAAGGAAACACACCAGCAGATGATCAAAGTTTAGAGTTCAGTTGAAAGGCCTTAAAACTTGTCGCAGGGAGGTTCGGGGCCCTCTGTGCCCTGTCGATGGAATTTCATTAGCTTGTAACTGTGACAGGTTATAATCAACCTGTCCAATTTTAATCTCTTCAGCAGCTATGCTGCAGATTTTTATTTATTTTTTAAAATCATTTGCTTTATTTGAATTGTGAATGTGCCCTGCTGAAAGAAAAGCCTCTCTAACACCTTTACTCCAAGCAGCCGGGGAAATTTCCCCCGCAGTTGGCCAGCGAGTGACATGTTGAAATGTTGGTGCAGAAGAGACAGGTGTTATGGGAAGGTGGCTCACCACAAAGGGTTAATTACTCTTTGGTGGATTACCTACCAGAAAATCGCATTAAACAGGCTATTTAACATCTCACAGGAGCTACAAAGTGTAAGCTTGTTTTAGCCCCTGATGCAAAATTTGTCACTCTAGGAGCTAGAAAAGGGTCGGCTGTGCTTGGCAAGAAGGATCGCGTCCCAGGAGAGCTTCCAGCTGGAGCACAAACCCCTGCAGGGAATGCAGAAACCCCTCCCAGGCACAGGGCGTGTTTCAAGGACTTCACTGGGGACACTGGGCAAAGGGACAGGAAACCTCGAGCACCCCAAATTCATGAGTGAGGCATCGCATTTTGGTTAAAAACAGTTTTAGGACTAATTAGAATTGCTTTCTCTCCTACATATGAGTTTTTTTGGAGACTATGTTTTGGGAATACTTTTTAAACCGTGCTTGTGGGTCTGAATTTTAGACCATGCTTGCAGGTCCTTCCTCCGTGGTCATCCTACAAGCACATACTTTTAAGCAGTGACTTTTCCTCCCTGGAAAGATGATAAATCCAGTAGTGCTTTGGTGCAACATGTCCTCGCTTGAGCACAGCCCCCTGCCCACTGAGGTGAGGGCAAAGGGTCTGGGGGATGAAGGCAGCGACCAAGCCCCAGCTGCCCACGACCTCCCCGTGCGTTCCCTTGGTGCCAGTTGCTCATAAATCCCCTCGGTGTCCCGGCAAGAAGTGCCAGCTCTCTGGGACGCGGCTTTGCAAGCGATGATCTGGAACTGTCCGTCATCATTAGAGTGCTTTGCTTCCAAAACCCAGCCTGACGGAAGCGTTTTGTTCTGGGGGCGAGGAGATGATCTGAGAGGACATCTCCTCGGGGCTCACCGCAGCCGTTCCTGTCCCTGGCGTGGCGCGGTTGGATTGCGCTCTATGCAAATGGAAGTGAATAATTCAGCACTTCCCCCTTTTTGGAAGACATTTGCTGGCTGCGGGAGGTGGAGGCACGCGGAATGTGTCAGGACACTGCTTCAAATGGCAGCGAGAGCAGAGGAAACCAGCACGACCCTACGGTTTTTATACCAGTATAATTACCTCTTCTGGGCACACAGGATATTTTTAGCTTGCTTGCCCGAGGAAATTAAGCTCATATGATCATGTAATGAATGCGTGTGCGTTTCTGCATGTTTATTTTGACCTTAATAATTTTTGAACCCATTGGCGCTTTCAAGCGGATTTGATGGGGGAGGAAAGCAGTCTCGGATACAATTAAGTTTTTATACATACTGTGAAAACTGGCCAGGTGGAGGAGAGAGAGCCTGTAAATGCTCCAACTCAGCATTTCTTGCCCGAAAAACAGGCCGCAGTGTGGGCTTCTGCCTTACCAGCCATCAAAGACTCCACACCAGGGGAGAGGATTTAGAAAAATCCATTTGAACTGCAGGAAAAGATGTGATCGGAGCCCGCAATCAAGCATGAAATGCAGATCTTAGGGAAAGCAGGCTTTGTTATTTCTGGTGCTGATGGGGCTGCATCTTAACTGCTTATTAGCTGTACCAGCAAAAAGGCAAAGCATGGATTTGGTTAGAAGGTAGGAAGTCAGTGCTAGCAGCACAGCATGCTCCTCTTCCCCTAATAAGTGCATTTCTGTCAACGAGGCTGCTTTCTGCACTCAGGGAGTTAATGCTGCTCCACTTTGGGGCATAAATAGGGCTTAAAGGCCCTGAGTGCCTCACGTGGAGACTTCAGCTAGGGTGAACCAAAACAGCCGCTGGATTTGGTTCTCTGCGGTACTCGCAGTGACACAGAATAGGGCTGGAGAAGGGAGTTCTTGTGGCAAAACTCTAAAATCCTCTGTGCTGTTCTTCCTCGGAGACTGCAATGGAGCCAGGCTGCTGCCTCCAGTGTGGGTTACGGACCGGGGGTGCTCAGCTCCTGGGAGATTTCCAGTGTGATACCTTTCCAAATTCCTTAGCTTAGGACCAAACCCCATGGCCACCAGGCTTCTCCCCAAGGTTTGTCTCTAGAGGCATATCCATGACGAGTAACATGTTCTTCAAACATGCATGGGAGCACTCATAATTAATGCAGTCTTAATTCCATCCAGCATAATTCACATCAGAGTTTAATACAGTTTTGCAAATCCTTCAGAAATTCTGGCTTTTGCTTATTTCAGATTAATTTACCAGAGAGCCCCTGCATGGACAAGCCTTCAGAGAAGCCTGGCAGCAGCCGAGGTTTGGCAAGTTTTACTCACAGGGACAAAGTGGTTGGAGTTGGTCAAGTGGGGTTTTGTTTACCCTCTTTCATGCCACAGTGCATGCTCCTGGCTAAGTGCTGGGTAAGCAACAGTACAGCTGCATGCGATCCCTGCCAGCCTCCCCATCCTCACATCCAGCCCCGATTAAAGCATCAGCCCCCACCTGAGATAACTGGGTTGTCTGGCTGCCCAAAAGCCCCAGAGCAGCTGGGGTATGGGAAGTGACGCTGTGCTCTCAGCATGGCGAGCCAATCCGCCCGGCAAAGCCACCAGCGCTCCGAGGGGACAAAGCTGCCATAAAACCCAATGTCTGCATCCTGCCAGAAGGGATTTCATGGAGAGACGCTGCAGGTCCCAGCCCAGAAACAATGGCATCTCCAAAGAAACAAGCCCCTCTGCAGGGCAGGGTTTCTTTTCCCAAGGCTCACCTCTCCCAGGTCTGCGAGATGATCGGTGATACCTTTACAGCTTTACGGAGTGCCTTTAATTAACGGCCCTGCAAGGCTCTGTAAGTCTGTGTTAGCACAGCACTATGCATCCTAACAAAACAGCCCGAGAGCCCATAAACACATCTCTTCCCATCAGCTTGCCAGCTTATAGCAGCTGGAATTAAACTGATGCCAACACAATGACTCTGAGATCATTAAAGCTTTCCCGGACAAAAGGACTATATCTCAAGGGTCTACTTGCCATAAACAAGCTGGGTGAAAACAGCAGGAAATATTGAGGAATAATATCCTTGTGAACAAAGTCCTGCTCTGCTGAAATGTGCCAGAGGGAATTGGGGCAGATGGCTGAACAAATCCTCTATGGGGCTGTAAACCAACACAGCCTGGGCTTGGGGTTGGCAATGTGCGGAGATGGGCTCAACACCTGCAGTTTCCAGTGGGTTCTGGAGGAAAAAACACACCAAAAACAGCTTCTGCAGGTGCGCAGGACTCTGGAAACACCATGGCATCCTGACTTAGCTGGTGCTTATACCGAGGCAATGGTGGGAGGCCCACATGAAGTCTGTAGGAGAGGGGAAGCAGAAGCCAGGGACAGCGGCTCCCCATCATCCTAGGACCTTCCAGGGCTACCAGGTGCTCAGATCGAGGCACAAAACCCCATGGATGTGATATGCGTTAGCATCATTGCTTTCCAGAGTGAAATTCAGAGTACATTTCTTCATGTTGAGTCCCTGAGTGGGTGGGGATAGGACCAAGGTGCTCAGAGGTTAAGTTGCTTGGAATGAAACTGGAAGAGATGTAAAAAATTGGGAGGAAGTCCCAGATTTCAACACCATATCCAATGTACACTTTATTTGTCATATCAAGTGCTCTGCTCCTGTCGGGTTGCTGATCCACTTTGAAATGTTGTTTGCTTTCTTCAAGAAGGTTGAATCCTAAATGACAAATGTAATCACAAAACATAATGTGAAAAAAATCATTTTGAAAACACAAAACAAATGTAATTTTTGGATCTTGTCCAGCATTTTCATCTGCCAAAACAGTTGAATCCATCCTGATGTGAATCCAATGAAGAGTTCCCATCACTAATGCCAGCTTTTGGGAGAGGCTTTTCGTAAGCAAATTACAGACTGATGTCTGCTGCGTCTACCATGCCCTGCCTGAGAATTGGGAAAAGTCTTTGTATTCAAAACTCAACAAACGCTGTTCTCGGTCAGCTACGGTCATGCCTGTAAGTCAGATGTGCAATTCCCACTGGGGATTTAGATTCGCCTACATTGGCCTTGCCTACTCCCCATCTTCAACATCTCTTTTAAGACAGAGAAATCCTCCCCCTGGAGGTGCTGTTGAACCATGCATCCCAGTAGCTGCCTATATGGCAGACTACCCAGGTTTTTCATGCCCTGAGCCACTTGGGTACATGGCAGCACCACACAAAAGCTGCCATAGAGGCATTTTCTTAATGGCTCGGATAATTCTGCAGTGCCCAGCACATGAAGGACCTGCTTGCTTCCTCCACGGCTCCGAAGAGTGAATTAAATGTTACGATGAAACATATTACATTTGCATCTGGCTCAAAGGGAACATAACAGCATTAGGCAGCCCTGGTGCTCATTAAACGCCTCTGACTAGAAGGATGTAATGAACCAGTTTTATTACAATAGTAATTTCTTCCTATCACATTTGGTGGTTATATATTCATGGGGGATGCGGGGAAGGGAGGTAGATCAGTACAGACTGGTGCACTAAGATATATTGCATGTGGAAAAGTTGACACTAGAGCGTGTGGCTGACAGATAGGAGAGAGGCAAGCAGACAGCAGAATATCCCCAAGTCCATTATAACGCTATCAAACTGACCTTTGCAAAATATATATGAGAACAATAAAAAGGGACCTTCCTGGCTTTGGATGCAGCAGAGGCACCGAAGGTGGTTTAATGCCCTGTGTGCTCCTCATCTCCCAGCACCTCGGTGTCCCGGGCTGACCGGGGGGGGCTGCACATCCCACGGGGTGTTTGGGCATTGCAGAGCTCCTGGATGCTGCAGGACCATGCAAGAAGAGCCAGCAGCATGGCACCCATCCTGCCAGGAGCCATGGCACAAGATGCTGCAGGCACGGGATGCTGCAGGCACAGATGGAGGCACTCACGGCTCTCCCCTCCAAGTCCCAGCTGTAACCAAGGTAAGTTTTCTAAATTTGTACAAAGAGAAAAATCCGTGATTAATAGCTGCTTTAATAAATGACTAATCAATTTATATAGGCTGCTATAGAGTCCAATAAATCAAAACCAGGTTGCTTATAACCATGGCTTATAGCCATCTTATAATACCTTCCACTGATGTGCTTATAATAATCTGTAACATCCGCTACTGCTGTCGGTAACTCATTTAAAACACCCGTTAGTATTTTTTTAACCTGCTAAAAGCACAGGGTGAGTAAATATCCCTCAGTACCTGTAAGCCACGTGACCTTTCATGGTTGCAAATTTGGGGCTGAATCAATGCCCATCAAAGGCGAGGAAGGACTGCTGCAGCCTGCAGAAGGAGCTGGGAACATGCTATAATCACAGGAAAGGTGACACTGAGACAGGCTCAAGTCCTGTCTTGTCTGAGAGGCCAGAAGAGGATGCCTGGGAGGAAGGGCATTGGAAAGAGGGCAGCCAGATCGCCCTGATCCATCTCTCCACCTTGCAGCAATTATAAGGCTGACGTTTGCAGGGAGCTGAAGGTTGTATTCAGGTCCTCGAGGCCAACAGTTGTGGGTGCATTTATCCCTCGTGAAGGTGCCTTACCCTTGCTTTTGCAGGACTGCAGAGTGGTTGAGCCTGGAGCCTGACTGCTCCAGCCCCCACTCAAGCAGAGCCACCTTGCTTTAGGTGATTAAAGCGTCACCCTTTCATCTATTTTGCCTCTGACCCTGCAGCAATACATTCCATTTTGTAATCACAGAGCACGGGAAAAGCACAATTAAGTTAACATTTATCCGACTAGACACATACAGACACACGGAAATGTCTTTCTCAGAGCCCGGATTCAGCCACGAGCGCTGGAAGCGGTGGCATTTTGCAGCCCAGACACTGCAGCTGGGTGCAGCTGCCCCCAGGAAGCCTGGGGCTGGGTGCCCAGCCTGCGAGGACAGCCCTTTTCCAAGGGAGAAATAGGAGCTTAGCATCAAATGCAGCCCTTAGAGGACCCACACCAGAATTTCTGCTCTTCTCCAGCACCTCTGTTTTCAAAGCCTTCATGACAGCAGAGAATAATGCGAAATTAAAAAACCTGTGAGCCTGGGTGTTTTAAGATACCACAGCCGGTAGGTTTTGCTTTTTTGCTATTCCAACACACACACACACATATATATATATATATATTTGCTTTATGATTTGACTCATGAAACTCTTTGGAAGAAGCCCCATCTGCTAAATATAGCCTGGAACCTGTAGCTGCCTGGAAAGAGGAGTGTGGTGATTTCTGAAAAACTCCAGCCTATAAAAGCTGACACACAGCCCCTCACACTCTGTAAAAACCATCTCCTGGTGGATTTATTAGTCTTAAGCAACAGCAGTTGGTCTGAAAAGAAAATGTATTTAACCTTTCTTTTTAATTGTCGCACTGTTAACCTGTCAGTTCTACATGGGGCTGTTAATAATTCCGCTTTAAACGTCTCAAAAGGAACTTTCATGTTTAAGTATTAAACATTAAAACTTGGGTACAGTTAGAAAAGAATTGATACAGCACTTTCGGTAGTAATGTGGCTCAATCCAAAGTCTGCTGGAGTGCCTGGGAATTGTCACGCTGAATTAAACAGGCCCAGACATGGGGTAGGCTGCAAATCCAGATCCTGGGGGCAAATCTTGGGGGCTTTAAGCAGGGTGAATAATAGGGGCTTAGCCTCGGAAAGGACCAAGCTGTACCTTTAGAGCTGGCCTTCATCTGCACCTTAAGGTAAGATGCTCATTGAGGGGGAGAGAATTAATTAATTGGGCTCAGCTAACAAAATTTTAACTAGCTGCAGCAAAATAGAAGTGAAAGCACAAAGTAACAGGGCTCTAAAGGAGGTTTTAGCTTGGAATCAGCTCCAAGTTTCTTCACAGCCATGTGTCATGCATTAAAGGCCATATTGTTTTTGTCTTCACTCTGATTTTAATCTTTTTTTTTTTTTTTTTTTTCCCCAAGTATGTTTTGAGATCTACCCTGACTCATCCCGGTTTGTTTCCGTGTCAGCCAGCCCACAGAGCGGGCAGTGCCAGCATGGGCAGGAGGGGACAGGGACCTTCACAGCCTGCTTTGAGGGGATGATGGAGCAGCCACAGGGGTTCCACAAAACCTCTCGGATGGCCACAGGCACACAGGTGCTGCCTGCAACACCCCAGCAATGCCCTACAGCCTGGTGGGTCAGACCTTGGGCATAAATCCATCCGTAGGCTGCAAACTGCAGAGCCAAGGAGGGAATTTAGGCTCCTACCAGGTCTCTGCTAGAGCTGGCTGTGTCCAGGGCTTCCCCCTCGCTGACACTGGGGGCTGAGGCTTTCTAGATCCCCTTGTGGACAATCCCCCCAGAAGGATTAAGCATTAACTGGGCTGGAGAGATGGAGCGTGTAACTTGGGTACTGGCTGGGAAAACAGGGTTACGGCTCCTTAAACCCACGCGTATCACATGTCGCTCACTCTTTTCTTTTTGCAGGCAGGGGTGGAAAGGTTAATGAGCTCACCCAGGGCTGTGAGGAGCTTTGTTGGCAAGAGGAGAGCCTGCAAAGGCCTGGGGTGAGTGCTCCAGCACAGGGTGGTCCTCAGCCTCTCTTGACCCAGTGGGGAAGAGCCCGCAGGAGCTCAGGCACAAGCAAGGCTCGTCCCTCTCTCCTCTGCTGCATAGCTTGGGTCTGCCTCCAATAGCAAAATGATGGCTGCAATCCCTTACCCTGAAAAACCAAAGGGATTTTCCAGGGCTGGGAAACACTGGGAAGCAGTGGCAGGGGCAGAGCTTTTCAGCGCTGGAGAAGAGCGTAGCAGAAAGCAGCAGGGAAGGCAGGTCTGCAGTGCTGCCGCCACACTACGGGGAAGGGTGGCACGTGGGCGTACCCTTAATTCACAAGCGTTTCCACCCCGATGTGCTGCGAGCCGGGGCCTGCAGGGAGCTGGGTGCGTGGTGTCTGCGCAGCGAAGGGATGCAGTGAGGTGTTATGAACGCCGCCTTCCCCTCCCTGCCGGCTGCCTGCTCTAAGGGCTTTAAAAAACAGTCAATGCAAGCCCCCGGTTCTGATTCCCACCATAGTGCATTTGTGCATTTGGGCAGAGAGCTTGCTTCATCCCCCAGCCCTGCTGCAGCTTTCATGCTTGCTGTAGCCAGCTTGTGAGCATTGCCTCAGTGCCCTGGTCTGGAGCTGCTGCTCCAGTTTGTGATTTGCTGGTGCAAGCAGTGGTTGGAGAAGCCCACAGTGGCTGTGTGATGGCTCTGCCTTGGTGGCATCTCCCTACTTCCCTTGGCAAGAGACTGCAACAAGGGGACAGCCACTGCCTCGATGCCCTCTGCCAGGTGAGCCCTACCGAGCCCAGGGATAAAAATCCCTGAGACTCCCTAAATCTGGCCAGGGCATCGTGGACTACTCATACAGGTGGGAGAAAGCTGATAGCCACATCCATTTCATGTCTTGGTCCTTTCAGTCGTGATGCTTTCAGCAACCTGGGACTCCGTGGGGCAAATTCAGTGGTGCTGGCTAAGTTGGCATAATTTAGAGCCTCTCAGCTTCACTAAGGCTCCCTGGGCACTCCATACACCCTGCCTGCTGATGCATAAAGCAACCTAAATAAGTGTAATTTATGCACCGAGGAAAAGGTGCTAGTTAAAAGACCTCCCGGCCTGAAATAGCCTCTTAGTGAGGAGAGGGAGAGGAAGGGGAGCCTTGGCTTTATGCCCCACAGAGCAGCATCTCTGAATTTGGCCCTGGGCCTCAAAGCTTTTAAAAAGAGAGAGCAATTTTAAGTTTGTAGGAGGTCATACGTGGCCTTGTGCACCTCTTTGCACTACTTTGTTTGGGAGTCGTGGCACAAGCAAGGCACATCTGAGCAAGCTCAGGAGCGATGCTGTTGGGGCGGCAGCGCTGGCTGTTGGTGCTGAACAAGCTGATTTTCCACCTGTGGCTCCCACCCTGCGTGTCTGCACCTCTGCAAAGCAGAGATAAAACAAGGCCCGTCCCCTTGCTAACTGCTCCACACGAATGCACCTGCCCAGCGATGAAGCAGCAGCCCCTTCTCCTCCCAGCTGTTAAGCACACCCCAGCTCACCACCTTTTTCTCTCTTTGACGCTCCCTTCATGCACAGGACAGGCTGTTTTCCAACCAGGCGGCTCCTGCTGGATCAGAAACATGTGGATTTATTGCCATCGATACTTTGCAGTGACCTGAATATTTCCAAACTTGTGTCATCCTGCCCGGCGCACACTTAGTGCTTAATTGTCGCTAGAGGCACTGCTAATATCGACACTCCGTGACCTGTCTGCAACCCAGGCCAGTCAATACGGCCGTGATGAGCGCTGGTATGGGAAGTGCCACTGCTGATGCCTGGCTGATAACATTATGTGCCTGTGACATGCGAATCAACTGCAGGGTAAGTGAGCTGATTTAGAATATAATGAATAAATATCCCCGGGTTTGAGGAGGGGATGCTGTCAAAGGCTTTCTAAAAATAGTTGGTAATTGGCTTTCTATTAGGCTTATTATTGCCTCTGATGGTCTATCAGAAATTTTGAAACTGCAGATTCCTCCCTGGGCACGTCCGTGTGCTCCAGAGCCGTGCCCTCAATGCACAGTGCAGAAGCCCTACAGAGGGTAACTTAGCACCGAGCAATTCCCCACTCTGTGCAGGGTGCAAACAAAACACCTTAAAAACATCTCTGGAAGTGCTGTCCCCTGGTGTTCAGGCACTTGCTTGGTTCATCTCTGAAACAAACCTGGCTTCCTGAGCAGGGAACAGCTTTCATTATAGGAGCAACTATACACTGCCCCGTTCCCTCCAGAGGTGCTCTGCACCTCCTGGAGAGGGGCTGCTCCTCACACCCCTTAGAGATGCTGGGCAGCTACGAGTGCACGTGGTCCTTCCAAGAACATCCCATGAACTGTGGAAGAGGCTGGATGGGTGCAGCTCCTCGGACAGCGC
Organism: Nettapus auritus; assembly: GCA_011076525.1. Taxonomy (NCBI): domain Eukaryota; kingdom Metazoa; phylum Chordata; class Aves; order Anseriformes; family Anatidae; genus Nettapus; species Nettapus auritus. The sequence continues at coordinate 1,960,886 of CM021787.1, read as the reverse complement.
TGGGCACACCAGCATCACAGGCTGGTTTGCAGCAGCAGCGAGTTGTGGAGGAGAAGCTCCCACAAACCAACCTGGACCTCCCGGATGCCCCAGGCTGAGCAGCCTTTTCCAGCTCAGCCCAACCCACGAACGCAGCCACGTCCCCTCCTCGCCCCACCTGAAGCCCTGCCGCTGCCTTCTGCTCTGTGATCAAACCCCCGCTGCCTTTGATGGGATTTAGATGAGGTGTTTCTTCTGCCACCTCCTGCATGAAGGCACACACGTATCTTTAAGCACATGTGGAGGAAAGCCTTGAGCGCTACAATTCACCCAAATCATCATGATTCCTTTTATTTTTACATTAAATGTTTTCGCTTTATGAAAGGAATAAAAGAACTATAACAACCACAACGAAATAAGAAAGTGAATGCCCAGAGGTAACTACAATATAAAATCATATTCATCATATCATAATATTTTACATTTGCTTGTTTTATGTGGATTAAAAACCCCTCAACACACAGTCTAGCAGCAGCAAGGAAAGCAGCAGGAGAGGAAGGGCAACGAGGGAAAAGCAATGTGCAGGCCTGGAGGAATGGGGCAGCAAGAAAATGTCTCTGGCTCAAGTGAGCCAGAATTGAATTGAACTCAAAGTTTTGCACCAAATGGGTGGCTCTACCTGATCTTTGCCCTCCCATGGCCACTTGTCAAAATGTGTCTGCTCTGCTTGCAACCAGCCACTTTGTAGCATGAACAATATGGCCACGGCAGCAGGGCACAAGCTAAAGGCAGCGTCCCCCTCCAACGCCGCCCTCCTGCAAGGCTGCCAGCAGCCGGTTGGGCAGTTATTGAATTAAGGGGGAGAGTGGAACAAATGGCGTGGGATGCAGGACATTCTTCATCTCCTGAAAGGCTTCAGACCAAGATTAAATGCCTTCCTGGAAGCTGTCTTTTAATAACGTGCGTTGGACGGGGTGCAGCAGTGGAGAGCCTCGCATTAATAGCCTCTTACACAGGGGCTGGAGGAGATGTTCGGATGGGCTGAGCATCTTGGGATGCAGGAACATTTATTTACCTGCCCCCTGGTGCCAGGGGGGGGAAGCAGGGAAGGGGCAGGGTGTGGGCACTCTCCATTGTCTGAGTGGGAAGTTTGAGGTGCTCCGAGCCACAGCTGAAAAATATTCTCCAAATTCCTTCAGTTTGCCATTCAGCCCGTCTTTGGCTGGTAAAAGTTTGGCAATTTCCTTGGTGGTACCATTCCCATGTGGTGGCACAGGGGGTTGCCAGCCAAATGCTGAGCTCTGGGGCTCAGCAGTGAAAACCAACATTTGCTGGCTTCCCAGCTGCTCCTGAGGTGTCTTCTTCCAAAAGATCTGCTAAAATCCTACCTTGTTTGTGAGCACCAGGGCATGCTTGCTTCTGGAAAGGAAGGGACGAAACAAAGACGATCTTGGTTCTCAGTGTCCTCAGCTGCGGAGGCAGGTTTGGTGTCTGGAGGACAGCACAGTCACTTCGAGTTCAAGACAGCAACTTCCACCGACTGCAGGTCGCATGCCTTCTCCTGCAGAAAATCCAAACTGACATTTACTACCCTTCTTACAATGCTTTTAAATTTATTTCCAGATGCTTCCTAAGAACTTTTTAAATTATCCATATGCCATTTGTCACACATGGCATACAGGCAGCGCACTGTCTTTGTGTTCCGTAGGGCAGGTCAGAACAAAGCTTTGTGGGGTTTGTTTGTCTGAAATGAGTCTGGGTGGCAAAAAAATAAAAATAAAAAAATAATAAAAAAATCCGGTGCATGTCGATACCATTGTGCAACTTCTATAGCCAGAGCTTTTGCGATGACAGTTTGCAGACATGGTGCTAACATTAATTAATCATTAGAGCCTTCCTGCTGTGCAAGCATGCACGTAAAACTGCAACACGAACTGCAACCTGGAATGGGCTAAATGATCTTCCAGTCCCTCTAGGGAGGTCTCAACAAAATTAAAGCCCACATCTGACCGTGGATGTGGTGGGCTGCTCTTCTTCCCCACCCCCAACTCACACATTTCAGAGAGAATAACAACACTTCATTGCTCTTGCCCTTGCCCTTGCCCTTCTGTACTTTTATTTCTTTCTTTTCCACTGCTCTATTAGGATGAATTCCCAGGTCTACAGATATAACAAACTGTGAAACTCCTCGTGGACCCAATTCTCTCTTGAGTAATTAAGAGAAGACACTTTCCATCCCCAGCTACATCTCTTTTGTGTCATACCAAGCTGCTGGGACAAGATTTTCTTGTTTTCCATTGTCCTGGCTTCAGCTGAGATAGAGTTAATGTTCTTCATAGCGGCTGGTGTGCTACTGTATTTTGGATTTAGGAGAAAAATAATGCTGATAACACACTGCTGCAGTTGTTACAGAGCAGTGCTTACACTAAGCCAAGCACCTTTCAGCTTCTTGTACCTCCCTGCCAGCGAGGAGGCTGGGCGTGCACAAGGAGCTGGGAGGGACAGAACCAGGACAGCTGATCCCAACTGCCATAGGGATGTCCCACGCCATGTGGCATCATGTGGGACAGTAAAACTGGCTGGGGAGGGATGTGGCTGCTGCTCGGGGTCTGGCTGAGCATCAGTCGACAGGTGGTGAGCAATTACATTGTGCATCACTTGCTTTATTATTATTATTATTATTATTATTATTATTATTATTATTACTATTTTCCCTTTCTTCTCTTTCCTATTAACTGTCTCTATCTCATCCCACCAGTGTTACCCTTTTCCGATTCTCTCCCCCATCCCGCTGTGGGGGCTTGGTGCTTCACTGCCTGCTTAAACCACAACATCCGCTTGGAGCACGTAACGACCCGGTGCTGGGCCCAGAGCCTTTCTGTGCCCCATAGCTGCTGGATGATTGCAGCAGGGGTGCCACGTGCATGGTGGCTGGACTTGGGCTTTGCAGCTCCCCAGGGGCATCTCGCTAGCAAATTTAATCTCTCCCTACAATCCCTGGTCTCTGTCTGAGATGCCGCAAAGCCACCTTCACGTCTCTAAATTCAGCTCTCTCTACCTGTTTGCTTTGTGTAGCTCCACATCGCTCTACAAAACAAGCCCAGCATTTTCCGAATGCTCCCTCGAATTACTGCAGCCCTGGAGCTCTCGTGCTGGTCCTGTTTCACGCTTATTGCTCGGGGGCTTGGCTGCAGTGACTTCACTGAGGGCATATTTAGCACAGCTCTGTTTCCCTTTTCTGTCACAAAACTATGAAGATAAGGTTTCATTAGCCACGTGTTCACAATGCAATGAGACATTTACCTAAAACAAGCAGGGTGTTCAGAGGGAACGGCCCTGACAAAAAGCACAAATGAGCTCTGCTCGGTTTGCTGCTTCCTTTAACTCACCGGTACCTGGCAGCACAGAGCTCGCTCCCTCGTGCTTTCTTAGGGGAATCAATCTGGCAATTAGACCATTCTTAACAACAGAAAGGAAATGACACGTTGTAGAAGAAAAGGCGGATATTTGGATTTGATATCTGGCTCTAGCTCAGTGCTCGAGACGGATGAAAACATCTCCATGTGCATCCCTCTGTGGACACGCTGATGGGCGCCCTATCCGCTGGGGATTTTTGGCTTCATCCCTGCCTTACAAACCTGCAGCAGGATTTTGTGAAGCTGTTTTGAACATGCTAATTGCTTCTGGTGCTCTCCACTCTGTGAAAACAAGTGTGTTTAAGCTGCCAAGCCTCCTGGGTCACGTCCGTGTCTCCTAACTGCTGGAGAGCATTGGGGAATGCAGTTTTTCACCCGTGCTGCCCTGGCATCTCCTCGTTGACCTCTTCGCCCCGACTTCCAGCTGTCCTTGTCCTCCTGCCTGGCTGGGACCTCGCTGAGCCACCAAGGGGCAATTTGCAAAAAGACAACTCAGCATCTCTGTGCAGGTTTGCCGTGCCCAGAGTCAGGGTGGTTTGGTAGAAGGACGCCGTGTCCTTGCTCAGGGCCAAGCAGGGGACATCAAACTTTATCTGTGTCCCTGTCTGACTTACATGAGGCAGGGAATTGCAGGGCTGAGCTTTGAGAGTCTCCAAGGCCCTAAGCAGTGCTTTTCCCAGAGCATCCCCTTGTCCCTGAGGGCACCTTTTGGCAGATTTTGTACCTCGTGCATCATGTGAGGTCCCAGGCGGGACTGCTAAGTGCTGGCTCAGAAGGAAAGCCCATACAAATTCCTATCCTTGAGATGGAGGTGGGGAAAAAAAATCACTCTTCCTGACTTCATACTGCTCTTTTCTATCCAAATAAAGTGCCTACACTCTTCCTGGAGCAAACTGACCAAGACAGACATACACACAACCTCCTTACTGTCTTCCAGCATGGCTGGCCCATCACTGACTGCCTGCTGCTTTGCCAAATCAACACCCCTACCACTACAAAGGGTTTCAGCCCTTTATCTTTCGAGGTCCAGCCCCTGTTTTATCGCCCCTCTGCTGCCATCCACCTGTGATCCACAGGAGCTCGATGCAGGTCAGGGAGCAGCAGCCCACCGGGGTTTTATTCACACCGCGATTCGCCTGCCTGCTGTGGCAGAGTGGGCACGGGCATTGGGGGAGAGCAACAAAGAGCAAATAAAGGAGACAAAATGATACGCGGTAATTAAGTTATTCTTCATCTTGGAGATTGCTGCCGAGGACAAGATTGGTACAATGAGCCCGAGGCGCTTCTCCCTTCACTCCTCTCCATCTCAGTGTCTGTGACATGGAAGATGAATATGCAGCATTTTCTATTTGTGCTACTAAAACGCCCATTAAATGCCAGCAGGGAAAAACGATACATAAATACCAGAATTCTGCTTCCCTGTGTGCCTGAGAGAGAGACAGAGAGAGAGAGAGAGAGAGAGAGCGTGCATCCTCCTTCGTCTGGAGGAGAGGGCTGCTTGTGGATGCGGAAGGGTCTGGTGGTGGGCAGCAAGGTCCTGTGCTCTGCCAAAAGACAAGGAGGTGCCAGCTGGATTTTTTCTCTACAGACCTGTTGATTTACTCTGTTATTACATTTCTGAATGGTATTTCCAATCAGGAGATGATGGGAAAGGATTTACCTTTAATGCCCTCCTGCCCCATGATCTGTTCCAAGAGCAGACGCAGATGTTACAGGTCTTGATAGCCTGAGCTCAGGTAGCCTTTAGCCGAAGGGCAGCAATCCGTGCGTGTGTCTGCACTTACATCGCTGCAAAAGGCTCCCCGTGATGGATGGGATCATGCGGATGTTGTGGTCCCCCAGGTGGGACAAGCAAACATCTCCTCAGGCTGCCAGCGAGGAGGGGCTGCCCCTGGTGCAGTGCTGCCACAGCTCTGCTCCCTTGCCAGAATCCCAGGTGGCTGCTGGGGAAAAGAGCAAACAAATACATAAAGAAACAAATACATAAAAGCCTGGGGTTGCTCAGTGCTTTGAAGTGGGGCCAGGACAAGCCGTTCTCACTGAGATAACACGAGACTGATCCTCACAGGCTCGGCCAGAGGTGGGGGGCAATGTCCCGGGAGCCCCCAAGCCCTCTGTGCACCCCGTTGGGGGCACATCCAGGGCTACAACCCCTCATCCCCCGATCCCTTACAGTCCCCTTCAGCCCGTGGATGTTTTGCAGCAGGCAGGAGCTCGTCTCCAGTGCCGGGGCCGGTATCTCCAGCCTCACACCTTGCAGGCTGCGCGGGTTGCCAGCCGACACTCATTTCCATCCGCAGCAATCTTGGCAATATCTAAATAAAGAGAGCTGCCAGTGAGAGCTCCTGAGGAAGCCATCGTGGAGCAGATAAGCAGGGACTCTGTTGCCGATGCGTAATGCCAGGTTTCAAGCAACGGGGGGAGATTAGGATCATTGTGTTATCTCCTGTTATCTAATTCAAGGAAATAACCATGTGCATGGCACATATTATCAAATGCACAGAACTCCTCCGAAAATGATATTAAGCCAGGAACTTCACAGTTCCAGCTGCCACTTCATCTTTAATTCACTTCCCCGCCCTGATGTGCTCCTGGATTGCTGAAATCGCTGAGCAGTGGGTGGCCGGGCTGCCATATGTGCTCCATAAAGCTAGGTGAGTTACAGGGGGGATAAGAGCCTTTAATTCTGCAGCGCTGCACTTTCTCTGTTTAAGCAATAAGCAACGTTATTTTAACAACATTTATTATTATTATTATGCTGCCCAGAGGCAGGGGGAGCAGGGAGGCCAGGCGCTGCTGCGTGGTGCAGGTTGCGCAGTACACTGGTGTTACTGGCGTCACAACCAGGGGTCAACGTGAAATGGGAGACAGTCCCTGCTCCGGCACATTTATCATTTAAATAAACAAGGGAGAAAGATGTGCTCTGGGAGGTGAGAAGACAAATTGCTGGTGGTCATGCAGCAGGTGGGGCAGCAGCAGGGAGCACCCAGGTGGAGTTGCAGCACCCAGTTCTGCACCCTGCCTCCTCTCTTCATGATGCAAGGCAGGGGCTGATTTTGGTCTCCTGCTTGTGATCCAGCAGGGATGGCTTTTTTTTCCTCTCCTTTTTTTTTTTTTTTTTTTTAATAGCAGGGGAACAGGGGTGGTGTTTAAGCACCATCTCTAGTGGCTGTTCCGCCTGACGTGGCAAAGATTTAATGCTGCAGCTTGACCACCTCTCGGGGAACCTATAAAACTGCCCGCGCAGCACAGTTTCTCATCAGATTTAAAAAAAAAAAAAAAAAAAAAAAAGGATGAAAATTTTAATGGGGGAGATGTTTCTATTCATTGTCACTAGAGACTGAAGCTTTAGTCTTGGAAGCTGCTATTTAACTAGAGATGTAAATTTAAGTTTTATATAAAGCATGCTGGGGAAGAGATGCCTCCTTAGGGGAATTGACTGCTAAAGGCATGGCATAGCACCGCCGAAGAATGAAGTTTACTATTATGTTTATTCAAGGCTCATTTTGTTTAGATGGAGGTGCTGGAATAATATTACCTTGAAATAACCAGTAACAGGGCTGACGTGGATGGATCCGGCTCCCAAGAAGCAGCTCATCCTGCTTAGCCAAATAACCTCTGCTTATTCCTCCAGCACGAGCAAGAGATGAGGCACAAACCTCAGCCTGAGGCTTGTGCCTGTGGCCAGGGTTGTGCCACCCAGCTGGGCCACCTCAGCCTCAGCTGGATCATCGTCTGAGCATTGTGGCCACCAAGTGCCACCTCGTGAGCATCCCACTGTGCACAAAGGCAGCAAACAAGCCCTGTGACAAAGGGCACCGGGGTCTCCCTCTCATCCCGTGACTCCATCCACATGGGACAGGCCGAGGCACCACTTAGATTTCATATTTAAGTGATGGAAATATCTCTCAGGCATCATTTTGGGAACTATTTTGAGGTACTTCTCAGAGATGGCTTAAATACAAATTCCCAATTATTTAAGCTGATGCACAAACTGCCGCTGCTGCAGTGGCTGTGTGCCCATCCTCGGTTCAGGCTGCTGCAAGGACATCAGATTTGGGCTCAGATTCCACCACCGAGTCCTGGGCAGTTGCTTGTGCCAGTTTCAGGTCACGGTCCTCATTTCCAATGCAGTTCATGGCTCGGACTCCAGCTCACATCAAAGAGAGGATTTTGATCTGCGAGCCACCACGACAGCTGCGCTCCCCTGGGACAAAGCCGCTCACAAAGCCAGGCAGGGAAGGTGACAGAGCTGGGGACAGGGAGAGCTCTGTTGAGGGGACCTGGAAGCTTTCCCAAAGTGTGGGGTGAGCCAAATGGCTGGCTGCAAGAGGGAAAACCGCAAAGCAGTTCTCTTGGAAAATGTGACTTGGTACCCAGGACCTGCGCTCCTCACTTCAACCACTGCATCCAACGCTTTCAGCCCTCTCCCCAGTATTACAGCCATGGACTTGAGGGAGGGGAAAATCACCCATTTCCCCAGGGCATCCCCTAAAGAAGGGGATGTTTGTACCATCTCTGGTTCGGCACAGAGCCTTGCCAGCTGGATTAGCTTTCCTGGATCTGCAAATGTTTTTGCTGCAGAGGAAAAGCCGTGCCAATGGAGAAACCAAAAAATGGAGCCACCAAACCCCCTCCCTCCCAGCTGGGCCAGCGCAGAGCGTATCCCCATGTTAGAGAGGTTCTTTTGATGTCAGCCTTTCTGTTTTCTTCCTCTTATTTTTTAAGCTAAACTTCTAAATGGAAATTAACATTGACCCTCAGAGAAAATATTTTTAATTTCAAACAGGTCCAAAAGGGTTGTTTCAAACGTTTCGCATGCTCCCTTATTTTTGGAGGGGAAGATAAGCCGAGATTGACTCTTTGCCGTGAACGGTTCTGATGTTGAAAACCAAGCAAATTCTGCAAGATGGGAAGGGAAAGGTCAGCAACAACCCTGAACAGCTCTGCTCAGTGCTCCCAAAACCAAACCCGCTACCTCCAGGCTGGGGCAAGGCAAGAGCGGGGAGCATCAGAGGGTGCACAGTGAGGTTTGTGCTTCTCTGGAAATGATGGAGAAGCCAAGGAGGGGGACGGATCTGGCACACCTGGGACATGGCAAAGCAATGAAAGCAGGGAACATAATTAAAGCTAAATTACCCAAGGCTTTATTTATTATTTGTGGACTGCACAGACACAAATAATAAAAAATGCAGCCTTTCAGCCAAAGCGCTTTCTGTCCAGAATAATGGCTTTTATTCTTGGACAGTTTACAAGTGATGAATAAAATCCAGGAAACCCAGCTTGCAGAATGACAGAGCAGCGCAGAAGAGAGGAACCACTGAGGGCCACAGCAATATCACAGCCCTGAATTTCATGATCTGGCAAAAAAAAATCCCCATTGTTTCCACACTTCTGCCTTCTCCCTCCCTCACTAAACACGAAGAAGTCCCCTGTGACTATATTGGGTCTGCTGGTGTTGATCCAGACACGTAATCACTCAGTGCCACTGTAAACTTTGAGTTTTCCTCTAACACAGAGGTCAAGGACATTCAGAATTTCCTACCAGCTACCTGCTTCGGTTTTCAAACATGTACCCAGCAAGTGATGTGAGAGCAGCCATCAATGCCTAAAACCCACTGGGACGTGTCATAATTGAGAAAAGAACAATTCTTCTCTATTTTTTTTTTTTTAATAAGAAAAATAAAAAAGGAAGTCGGAGCTATTGAAAACCAGGCTTTACCTATTAACTGTTGAAAATTGTCCAACTCATGACAAAAAGAAGATAGAACAGAGTGGGTGTTCAGTCTTGCTAAGTAATCATTACTACATTATGCTGGTTTTTATGATTAATTGCAAGATGATATTTCTGTATATGAATTTGTCCTTGTCTTTGTTCAAATATGGATTTTTGGCTATGGAGAGAAGAAAAACTTTCCTTCCCTGCCTTGAAGAAGCCACAACTGGAAGAGTTTTTTCTGCCTGGGAAAAGAAACGTGAAACAATCAGAGCAAATGGGGCTGGGCAAGCAGAGGCACCTGGTGTAGCAGGGAGGTGCTGCTGACTGCTGGATTGATGACTTTTGTTGTTTTGTGATATTATTTGGGAAACATTCCTTTGTCATCCTGTCTCCCAGATGGTCCAAGCCCAGGAACATCCCTGGAGCATGTTCCTACCTCCCTTCCTCACCTAGGTGCCCCAAATACCAGCCAGCTCCATTCCTTTGCGCCCTGGCTCCAACCTTCCCTGGTCTTTTGAAGCCCGCTGCAGAGGAAAAACTGCTTCGCTCCTGCTGAATCACATCACCCAGTGAAGGAGAGGAGATTCTTGGCAGAAATTGCCATTTAGTTGTCATCGTGCCCTGCCTTCCCCCCGATATTTGCAGATGGGAAACTATTCAAAGGTGAATGAAAACATTAGGCTTAGAGCTGCAAAATTGAAGACCTAGAAGTGTTATTACACATTCAGCTTGGCTGGAGGTGATGGCAGACCCAAAGGACCCCATCCTACAGGGCATTTGCAGAGAAATACGTAATCCCAGGGCTAGGATCTTCCAGAGCTGTTCCCTCTTTGCTAGCTTTCCAAAGCCCAGCAAGTGTCAAGATCCTGTGGGGGCTGGATCTCAGAGTGATCATTCCTAATTCTGCTGCAAAACAATTACTGCATATTTTTCCATGAGAGTTTCTATAATTCAAAGCTGAGTCTGCAGTTGTGACAAAATCTCAGCACTCCTTTTTCTTTTCTTGCTGGTTTCTAGCTTTCTTGGTTGGAGACAAAAGATAATAATAATAAAAAGGCAATCTATTTGCCTTGGGTTTCTCAGGCATATATAACTCCACCTCAATGCATGAGCTTAAATTCAGTCTCCTGACTTGGGCTCAAACACATCAGGCTGCTGGATTTGTTATGTTTTAGATTATTAATGTGTCGGTTTGCACTCTAACACCTTGAACTGCACATTTTTTGGGATAAATCAGTCTCTCCCAGGATAAAATTGCCAGCAGAACAAGGGGTCTGGGGAGGGGATGGCTTTTAACAGTGGGGTTAGAAGGTGAGGAGAGGGAATGAGAGAAGCAGAACACTAAATGTGCAGGAAAAAGCAACAACACTGCCCGCCATCCTGAACGGGTATGGCCCTGTTAACCCTTATCAATAATTGATGTCTCAGAACATGGATTTTCCATTATTCTGATGAGACCAGCTCTGTTACAAATACATTGTTTGGCACCTGAAATTAATTGAGCATTAAAAATTTACTGTCTTTATTTTCCCTTTTAAAGACAATCCCTCTGCATTTTTCCCCTCCGCTCATACTGTTGAAGCATCTTAGAGCGGGCCCAATTTTCAGGTAATTAGGCTTGGGAGAAAATCTGGAGAAAAGCTGTGAGTGCTCCTGGTAAGGCGAGGGCTCCTCCGAGCCTGCTGTAGGACCGTGCCCCTCAGATTTTCTCCTGCCTAATGGACACATGCCTTTAAAAAAAAAAAAAATTAATCTGTTTTCCTTCCTGCCACCTCCCATAGATCATACACCTACCTCCATCTTTCCCACTGCTTTTTCCTCCTTCTTCAGCTGGAAAGGTAAGGGAATATATGCAAATGAAGAGAGCACCCCTGCCAAGAAAAGGAACTGAAAGGGCTCAGAAAGCCCTCAGCATGGTCTCCAGCATGGCATTATATTGGATGACACTAAGCATTGCTCAATCCAGAGCATGGGATCAGGTGCGATGATCTGGGTTATCTCATAATCCACAACATCTGCCAGACAAAACAAGCTTGGAAATGGGCAGACACTGCATTATGCCGCATTCTGAAGAGGTTGGATGTGGATTTACCACTGCAGCGTGCAGGTGTGCTCACTTGGTCACTGCAGCACCCGATGCTGATGGAGAAGTGACACCAGCTGGGGACAAACAGCTAAGGTGTCACAATGCCACAACCCGCTGAGCCCTTGCTTTGCTGGTGACTTGCAGCTGGAAAAGCTGGGGGAAGCTGCACCAGGCAGCTGGTGCATCCAGAGGGAAGCAAGCACCAGGATCTGCGAGGCTGCTCTTTAAAATCCCAGCCATGCACTCTCTGCATGAAAATTAATCCTTGCTGAGGCCTCGATGCCTGCTTCGAAAAGTCTCATTTTGGTCTGGTTTCCTGTCAAGAGTGTAACCGCTTGAATTTATGCAGATTATGCACTCCTGCCAGGTGTTTATTTTATATGCTTTCTTCCCCTCTGCTACACTATGAAAGAAAAATTGGGTAATATTCGCTAATGAGGCAAGTGGGATATTCCGGGGCCCCTTTAACTTACTAGGAATAAAACATTTTTAAAAAATTGCTGACCCTTTAAACCTCAACAGTTAGTTTATCTGAGGGACATGTTTCTTAGTCAGCAAAGGGTCTTTCCTGGAGGAGTTATTTGTAATTCATTAGTGCAGGGGTAATAGCCACGCTCCTAAATAATTTCAGCACTTATAAAATACCATCTGGTATCAAGCACCGAGGGCCGCACGCTCTGTCGGAGTAAAACCGGACAGCTCCGTTGCCTTGGATGAGTCCTGGTGGCGTTACATCCACCTGCCTCCTCTCCAAGGGCTCGTGTACCCGGCTTTACAGGAGCTCTCGCATCGCCTCCGCGAGCGCCGCGCTGACGTCTGTGCTGCCGGGAGCAATCGCTGCTGCGCACCGGAGCACGAGGCTGGGCTGCAGTGGGAGCGAGCCCGGCTCCTGCGAGCTGGATTTATGGTGTTTATGTTAGAGCAGGAGGCACGGCCCCTGCGCCGGTGAATAAAAACCTGCCAGGAAACTGAGCGTAAGAGGAAGAAAGGAAAAGGTTCGATTTTGAAGCTGCTCTAATTTGAGGTTCGGTTTTATTCTCAAGTAGACGGCAGGGATGGATTTGCATGTGTTACAGTAGATGCGCTGGGGCTACATTCTACTTTTTCCCCCTCCCTATAAAAAAAAAAAAAGCAGGAGGCAAGAGATTTACAGGACACATCCAATGAGAAAACCCACAGTTCACACTAATCTATCCAAATTAAAAGCACTTCCCACTCACAAATCCTCCTTACAGGATCTGAAACTGCTTTAAAGCTTCATGGATTTTTAAAGAAAAAATCCAGGCAACCAAAAAGATGGACCTGGACCAGCCATAAATAGATGTGGACCTGGGACTTGTGACCCCATCAGTGCCGAACAGGCCCCTGAGGCTTCACAGGAACAAAATGCCCCAAACCTCTTTGCAGGGCCAGCCTCAGGCTTGCTGTATGCCAGCTGCTTTCAGGACTGGGAAAACAAAAACAAAAAAACATCCTTCTGCTTCTGGGTTTTCTCCACTGGGGTCCAGAAATAGAAATCGTCTCTCTTTTTAGACAGGGGTAGTATTTGAACAAAAAAACAGAGCAAGATGTCATCGGGGCTTCTGCCTGTAGCATAAACCATAATGCCAGCAAGGGCTCAGTGCCCTGAAAACTCAAAGAGCACAGAGGAGGCACCCAGCATTTGCAGAACCGGGTCTTTTTCACTTTCCTGCGGGTATCAGACACCGAGCCCTGATCCGTTTAACCTGCATCTGATCCTCCTCCAGTAATGAAGCAACAACATTTGCAGGCAATTTGCACGCTGCAGTACAGGAGCCACCCAGGCCATGCAACCCTCCCCAAACACAGCACCGTACATCAGACACGTGCAAAACAAGGGCTTCAAACTGAATCATTTTGGTTAGGATTTCTAGCCTGAATCTGTCCCTGAAAACTTTTGGCTGATGGATCAGAGCCTAGAGGGACAGCCTGCTTCATCCAGGAATGCTCACCCCCACCAGCAGCACCACGTGCGGTATTCCTGCCCCAGTTCACAGCAGGGCTGAAAGGCTCCTGCCATCACAGCTTCTATTCCTATTTTTGTTAAAGCCTTTTGTCCTGCAGTCCTGTGACTGCTTGCAAGTTTTTAAGACTCAAAAAGGGACAGGATGAACTCAAGCCCATTTTCTAAACCTGAGTGCTGAGCTGGCCTGGTTTGTGACTTGTGGAGCTCAATCCTGCTGCCCAGCTCCGGTCCCAAGTTGTGCCCACACCGTGTCCCCAAGCTGGGCCATCTCCTACAGCTGGGCAGTGTCCGGCAGCTCAGGTACAGCTGAAGGCACCTCGAGCTGGGGCAGGGTCCTGAGAGCTGCTCTGGGGAAGGGAGATGGTAATATGGGAGGAGAAGGGAGGAGGAAACACATGAATGAAATAATCTAAATTTCTGCAGCACCCAGCTCAACTGAATTCCGATCCAAAATTAAGTTTCTTAATTAAAAATTATTAATGGTAATAACAATCAAGTGAGAGTGGGGACAGGAAGGAAGGCGAACAGAAAGTAACAGCAGCATCAAGCAGGGGCAGAAAAATAAAGGCCCTTTCATGTGCCATTGTCACCTGCAATAAAGCCTTGCAAGCCTTGGAGATTTATCTGGGGCTCGCTCTTTCTCTGAAGCCTTTCAAGATGCTGATATTTGCAGAAGGTGCAGTGTAGCCACTGGATAAGGCAGAAGAATGAATCCATCACGGCTTTCCCCCTCATCCCCTGACAGCTTCAAGTCATAAAACTTGGGGAAGGCACAGCTTTCCCTTTGAGACAGGCAGCCCGGAGACGCGGTCAATATAGCTTTGTAGCCCATCACCATTAAGACAAGCTTATCAGCAGGGTGCCAGGAGTGCAGAGCACACCAGCTGACAGGAAAATCAAAGTTTCATTCTCTTTGCAATTCATATCTGGGCTACCCTGGCCTCCTGGCTGGAGCAGGCTCCCCCCTGACTTTCACACGATATAGCACATGTTCTGCATAGCTGGTCACCTCTGATTTTACACAGGTATCTTCCCTTAGACACGTCCCTGTCCCACATAAACCCTGTCTGTCCACACAGCGATGATTTCATACAGAAGCAAGAAGACAGCCTGAGATCATGAAGCTGGAGGTGCAGCAGAGGCTCTTTAAAAGCAGCGGGTGAGGGCTCCCAGAGGGTCATTTCGCCTTTTTGATGAGAGATGAAAGCCTGACCTCCGTCAGGGCAGCTGAAAAACCAAGGCACGCAGAATGGCCTGTGGCTGGTGCAGACCCATGGAAGCGCTCAGGCTGCAGGATGGTGGCAGGGCCTGCCAGGAGAGGGGACAGGAGCTGGCTGGGCCTCCCAGGAGGCTGCCATCCCTTCCCAGCTGGGGTATTCCTCACCTTTCAGCTTTGTTCCAGACACTTCTTGGCAGTGGGGCGCATGGTGCTGTGGCCATAGGCTCTTCCCTGAGCTCCCTCATGAGTCAGCAGCAGTAAAACCTCTGGAAAAAGACAAGGATTGCTTTGCTTTGTCTCTGCACATCCTCACCAAGCAATTGGTACTGCATGAAATGTTTGGGGCTGGCAGTTACGAGACAGCCTTGTTGGAAGACAAATTTCTTCCTAAGGCCTTGGTTGATCCCTGGTACCTGGGGAGGTCCATCCCTGACCATGCAGCTTCCCAGGGAAGTACCGGGCCAGAGAAATACAGCGCAATGGGTACGGTGACATTAAGCTGCACCGGCAGAAGCACAAGTCAGAGACCACCAGCAGAAACAAAGCTCCCATCAGAATTTAGACCATGAAGCGAAAGTAAAAATCACATCCTGAACAATAGCACCAAAGTCCCAGACAGCATTAGACCATCTAATAGCGGACAGAGGCACAAAGCCCTGGCTGTCCCCACCTCCCTCTCCCTTTAGTCCAAAGAACAGCAGCCTACATACAATAGATTTTATAACGTGGCTCCCTGCAAACGCACAAATGCGGCATTCCACCAAAAGGCCTCTTACAAGTTACTTTCCAGTAATTAAGAGGCTTTTACAGTAACACTGTGAATAAAAATAGTCATGATCAAAAATACTGTTCCTATGCCCTGTCTGGCTTCATTGTGGCCTTACACGAACTTCTGTGGCTTGCTTGACCATTTTCATTGTTCCCCTCAGAGCTCTCATGCTGGGCCGTAAGGACTTGCCACGTGCTCTCACCCAGATCCGTGTGCTCAGATGTGCCTTCACTGGAGCTGGTGGACCTTCAAAGGAATAAATGGGGCCAAACAAGGTGTCTATGTTTACTTTTTTTTTTTTCCCTAGCTAACCTGTTTCTTGCTTTTTCTCTACTTCACACAAACATTTCAGAGTGACAGCCAGAAATGGAAATGGCAAATGGTAACATGAAGTCTTGCACACAGCTTTTGGGGCATAACGAACCTCCCCTGGCTTCCTGGTCTTTGCGATATCATTGCTGGAGAGTGCAGAGACCTTAATTTCCCCTGCACACAGCTGAAAATGTTTCAGCTCTTGGTTGAAATGTCAGGGCTCCATTACATCCATAATCCAATATAAAACCTGAGGGCAACCACATGCCTGCTGCTTGCCTTGTCCTAGAGGGATGGGCTGCAAAGGCATCCCCCCCTTGGGAGCTGCTTCTCTGCTCTGCCCAAGAGGGAGCAGACCCCCAGCATCACAAGGGATGGATCCTGACCTGTCCTCATAGGGCTGTGTAAAGCTCCCTGGCCAGAACAAGTGAGCTCAAGCTCCCTGCACCTTCCCTTGGAGGAACATCACACCATCTTCCTGGGAGAGAAGCAGCCATGGAGGAATAATGCAGCATTTTTATAAGCGAGGTTTCTGCAAAGATGTATTATTCATTATGCAATAATTAACCACATTTACGGACACTGCCTCAGGAAGCCTGATCATGCAGAACCACAGCTGCATCATCCCACACAGCCGGCATCGCTCAGCGTGGCCAAGGCAGAAAGCCAGCATAAGGGCTGCACAAACTGAAGCCAGAAGCTGGGGACACCGGGGTGACAGCGGCTCAACCCTCAGAAAAGCCCCTTGTTTTAGGGTGAGCGTGGCTGGATCCCTCACTTCCCAGTGCTATAGCCATCAGTTCTTTTAGCATCTTCTTTAACAGCTTCTCTGGGCAGCCTGAGCCAGTGTCTTAATACCAAGACAGAAGAGATCTTGCTGAAACCACCATGAGGTGGGAGAAGAAGCAAAGAACCTTGATTAAGGTGTCCAAAAGACCCAAGGGATCTGGGATCAATCCCCAGGCAGTCAAAAGCTCTGCTCTATACATCCAAGCCAGTTGGACAGACCTCAGAAGAAACCTAAGAGATCTTAACCAAAATTGTCAGCACCCTGCACTCGTTCTGCTCTTCAAGAAGTTGGCAGACACAGTCATTGCTAGGAAGGTAAAAATATCAAAAGAGAAATGAGACCTTTGTTTCCTAAACTTTGTATTGCATACATATAAATTCATGTTATGTGCACGGTTTTGCACAGCAGTCGCCCCCAGTCTTTTATGGAATTGTCTTTCTGTTTAGCAACGTGCTGAATCAACAGAGCTATTTCCCTTTCATATTTCTGTAATTAGCCTGTTTTAAACCCTTCAGCAGCTCTTCAGAAGGATGCTGATTATTTACAGTATGTGCAATTCAGATGTCACTGGATTATTAACCTTGGCTGTGTAGTCTTAAATGTCTGGATTAGTGGATATGAGTTTGTTTCCTCCATTTCAGGCTAGAAAAGAAAATCAGGGAAAAATGGAAAGATAAAAAGGTTAGAAAAGCCAGCTGCCTACTAGCACCTCGCACCCAAAGGCACAAGGAGCAGGGCTATAAGCAGGAGCTCAGCTGCATCAAGAGGTTGGGGATCTGGCGCTCCAGCCCTAAAGCTACACTGGGGAATGGTTCTCCGGAAGAGCACCACAAAATGGCACAAAACCAAGACCCTGCTGTCCATGGGCAAAGGGCTTAAGAAGGAAGACTGAGATCCAAGTGGAAGGCAAAGCCCTGCAGCGGCCTGGGGATTCCCTGGGCACTGCCCATGGCCATTTCTCCTGCATCGGAGCACCAGGAGCAGATTTCCAGCCCTTCCTCTGCTTCACTGCAGGATTTTGGGACAGCAGCCTCTGCTCTCCTGTTCTTTGCCCCTTTACAAGCAGAATATGGGAGCGCGCTCAGACGATTCTGCAGAGGCAACAACTATCTGCTGCTCTGCAGGCAGCCCAGCTCTGAAATGCAGCTGCTAAAGCTGCACTGGAGGCAGGACAGATCAGCCCCAGCTCTTCCCTCTCAAATGGAGCATTAAAGAGGCTAAGGAAGGTAAGGAAGGACTGTTCCAGCCACCAGACTTGCACAAAACAGGGCTTGGCAGGACCTCCTGGGGATTTCCTATCCCTTTTGCAGCCACCTGAGCCATTTGCTCTTACTACAGAGGTGGAAGCGAGCACCCAGAGGTGTGCCAGGCTCCGGGAAAGGGGAGTTAAGGGAGCATAGCCATTTCCATCCCACTTAAGGACAGTTAACAAAGGATTTTCATGGATGCTGAACGCACAGCTTGGGGAAGGGTGCTGGGAACCACAAACCTGGGGGTTTGGCATGTGCAGAAGTGAATGGAGGGGCAGCAGCAAGTGCGCATTTGTAAGTATTAATATAAATATAAGCATCAGACTGACTTGAAAGCATGCAGTTCCCAATGCACTAGAAGTGTCAAAAAATGCCCTATGCTGCCTCAAAAATATTTCATTTTGATCCTTTTCAGACAGCTGTTTTTAAAATAAAATTGAAGGGAGCGTTGAAATGTAAGGCTCCTTCACACGAAGCTTCCCCAAGGTTTTCAGCTCTGCATGGGTTTTTCAGTTATTTTTGGGATATTTTGCAGAAATAATTTTGCAAAACTAACCCAAACGTGTGAGCACATTCTGGCATTGCCACTCTGTGGTTTTTACTAACAGTAATCCATTTTATTCCAGTGAGGAGCAGCAGGAAGAGCTCCTGTCACTACAAAGGAAAAATTAAAAAAACAGTTGAAAAAAATCTCCGTGGAAGTCTCAGGAAACTCCCTTCAGCTCCAAACATGGTGAAGAAAATGCCTTCAGTGATTTTCCTCCTTGTAATGAGGTTTGCAAAGGTTGACTTTCAAAGAATTAAAACATTCAAAATATCAGTGAGTTCTGGCATCCTAAGTAATGTGACATTTATATGATAATTTGGCAATTAAATATGCAAGCAAAGATGCTTTTCCTTTTCAAACAGGCAGGTATGGCACTTTCACAAAACAGCTTCCAGCATTTTACAGGTTCACCTTCTGACTGGAGTGGAAAAACATTATTTGCAGCGTGTGGGTGGGGGGTGCTTGCAGCAGCACCAGCCCACACCAACTCAGCAGCATCTCACAGCACACCCCAGGTCTGCCCTGCAAATACCACTCGGGGAGCTCCTGGTGAAAACCCCATTTCTTGCTCTTTGAGAATGGGGATGTTTGCTCTGGACAACTGGGGAAAAGAGCATGGGTTCAGAGCTGTTTGTGCAACCCAGCAGGGAGACCTTCACTGCAGAATAAGCTTCCTCCAGCATCCCTAGATTAACAAGAGGAACGTCAGCTGAGGAACTGACAGTCTGGATATGGGTTATATGTGCTCATTGAGAAGAGCCCCATAGCCTAACCTGGCATGGATCCCAACCCTATAACACCCAGAAGAACACAGGGTGAACATCACCCATCAACAGGGTCAGGTCCAGTTATCACCTGGGCTCCTCCTGGTAACTGACGCACCAGCTCAAACCCAAGATACCTGCAGAAACAAAGTCTTTCTCCAAGCTGCATGCCTGCATGAGACCCCAGCTTGGTCTGTGCTGGGAATGGGCATTAGGTGAATAAAGTTCTCCCTTCAGCAGGGCCCTGAGCACCTCACCCCCCAACACCAACCACATCCCTTCCACGCATCGCAGCAACTCACTTCCTCTGCTGATGAATAATTTGGAGTGCTTCAGCCATTATTAAATAATAACGGATCTTCTCCTTGCAGAAATAATTGAATATTGGAGCCGGGAAATTGAGGTCACCCTCAGCTCTGCCCCCTTTGACAAGGCTGCTCCCACCAAGGCAGCAATCCTGCTTGGTGCTGGCGAAGCACGGCAGTTAGCGGAGCCTTGCAGCTCAGCAGCGTTCATCTTCTCACCTTGGGCTGCTCAGCAGGAAGATCCCAAAGCTGGCATTAAGGTTGTAGTGACTTGAGACTCTCTCTCAAGGGAAAATAGGAGCTGAAGCTCGATGGATTTGGCTGCATTACCCAACAGAGATTCTACTGCTGCATGGGGCCAGCACTGCATGTCTGTTTTCTTCTTCCCTACTGAAAGGGAAATGTAAACTCTTTTGGGTATAGCGGTGCACAAGCCCTGCTACTGGGGAAAGAATCACCAAAATCATTAAGTGCTATGGAAATTCTTCCTTGCTATTGGAAACTGCGCTCATTTCCAAATTAAAGACTTCTTCCTGCAATGCACAAACCCTTCTCTTATCCCCCAGATTGGTTTTGCCCACCACTGAGGTCAGATCTGGGGAAGTTTGGAAAAAATAAAAAAATTAGTTACTAACAGCAATGCATCTAGAACTCAAGTTGCTTCAAGCCCTCTCCACTCCTGCTGCTTTCTCTTTATTGCTGTGCCCTCAGCTGGCTGCTCTCAATCACTTACTTGTGGAAATATTTGCTCCAGGTTGATTTCAAGTGGGTGGAAAGTTATGGCTGAAACATGTCTGCCTGTCTCCAGGTTGGTTATGCACAGAGGAAGAGAAAGGCAGCAAGAAACCCCCTGGCAGAACAAATCCTGGAGCCAGCCCACCTTCAGTCCACCAGTGGTTTTTCCCTTCTGTTCCACTTCAATCTCACAACTTTTCTCCCAGTCAGGAAGGAAGCAACTCGGGTAGCAGTTTTCTGCCTTCACATTCCTGTACACACACTGATAAATGAAATTCTCATTGACCATTACATTAAAAAACAGCTTATCCCAGGAGTAAAAACCCTGCTCTTAGAGAATCCAGCCACAACAAAACTAACGTGGCTTTAGAGAAGTTACGCCAATAACCCACCCAATTCAACACTGAATGAGATCCTTTCTGTAGGATTTTCCTGAGCTGTACAGAGGACTCTATGATGTTTCAGCCCACTGAGTACGGTACTGATAGTGCCAACATCTACTCAGGGGAAAGGACGAATTTGCAGAATCATGAGGAAAAAAAAAATATAAAATCCAGCACCCACAAATACAAGAACTTAAAATGGAGTCACAGCCTGCCCTAAATCCCAAAGTCAAATGCTCACACAACGATGAAGACATTTGGATAGACTTCCAGAGCCAAACTTTCTGCTCAGGGACTCTCTGGACTAATTAGGTACAATTACAACAGCTTAAAGAGTGCTAATGCATTTGCCACGCACCGAGAATTGTCATCTGCTCATAAATACATCGCGTTGGATCCAGCGTTTGTGGCAAGGGAAGGACTAACTCCATCAGGCTGAAGTGAGAACTTCCCTGAAGACCTGGGCTGAGCAACGTGCAGAGAGCAAAGCTCTGCCACAGACAATTCTCCCCTCTTCTGTCCCCTTTCAAAAGGGGGGAAGACCAGGATCTCTCTGAAGTCTCACCTCTCCTTCCAAGGGTGTCAGTGATCTTGATCAGTTGGGTCTGGGTGCCTGTTAGCTTGTGCACGTCACAATACAGTTTAAAAAAAAAACATGCAATATATTTATATTCTGCAGAGAAAAACACCTGGAGACCCAAATTTTGCAGTCCATTACCTTTGCGAAGTGTATGCACAGAAACCTGAGATTTCTTTAGGCAAAAGAAAGTTTTTCCAGGTGTGTACTTGGATTTTTGTTATTTTACTTAGACTTCAATCTTGTGTTCACTTGCACAGTGGGGACAGTGACAGAGGAAAGCATCAGGAAGTAAATGCAGCAGTGCTCTGCACAAAAAGCTTTGAGAACCCTCCTTGGCAAATTCCCCCAAAGCATTTTACATTTAATTCTAAACAAGATAATCCATAGTTAGAAGTAAAGCCCAAATTGGGAAGGTCTGACAGAATTGAACTTTTCCCCCTGCTCCAATTCCACAGGAAAAGAGTTCCATTTACATGAGATTTTCGTATTTGTTCCAGCTAATGTGACCTTGCGAATAAAGGAGACAAAAAAAAAGGTGGTAGTTTGTGTGCACATGCATGAGGAAAGTCTCTTTCTCCCCCAGGAGGCAAAAGCACAACAAAACTGGAATTGTTCTGGGGCTTGTATGAACTTCTGAAAATTGATTTTAGCATTGAGGAGCCCGTGCTTGCCTCGTTCATCGTCTCTGCCTGCCAATGTGCAGCATTTTTGTCTCAGTTGATAAGGGAATTTTTAATTATTGTAATTATAATTTGAAAATTGGGTTCCTGCCACAGACAATTGAAATTAGATTCTGTTACTTTTTATCTTTGTTAATGTCTTTTAATCTGAGGTTTCATTTCCTATCAGCAATAAACTGTGTATGCATGCATACGTGTGCTCAGTTTAAGTACACACACGGAGACCCATGATCTCATAAAATATGCCAGTATATTACACATGCTAGACAGACTTTGCAGCCAGAAAGGACTGTTCCCATCAGCTAGCTCAACCTATTCTGAAACAGGGGCCATGCCATTT
Source organism: Nettapus auritus (assembly GCA_011076525.1). Classification (NCBI taxonomy): domain Eukaryota; kingdom Metazoa; phylum Chordata; class Aves; order Anseriformes; family Anatidae; genus Nettapus; species Nettapus auritus. The sequence goes on along the minus strand of CM021787.1, from coordinate 1,939,025 downwards.
CACCCTGTGATTTCCGCATCAAGTCACCCCTTCCAGTAAAACGCCCAGCCCTGGAGGAGATGGGCACAGAGGAGCCTACCCTCACCTGACCAGTGGGAGGATTCTCATGGGGGCTCTTAATTTGGGATTTGTAATCTGCAGCATGCAACTTGGAGGGTACGCATGGGTGAAGGGATGGAAAGGTTTGGGATCCCATTATGGTCAGCCCATACTTCGGTCCTCCTCTGCCAGCACCGCTCACAAAGCTGCCCCCAGCTCTGAGACTGAGATGTTTTCACTAGGAATAGGATTGAGAGCTCAGGAACTCATTTGACCCACAGACTGCTGCCATACACCCGGGAGTAGGTGAGAGCCAACCATCTCAGCTGCACAAAGTGACCTTGGCATGGAAGCAGGGACAGCAGCCTCGATGCTGCTGCTGCGCTGCCTAAACCAGCCTCTCTTTCCTCATTGATTTTCAGCTAAAAATCCACCACTGCTGGCAGGATTCAGCCTCCAGGAGGTGGTGGGCTGCACCCAGACCTCCACTCCAGCCCTGCACATCCACCGCAGTCAGCTGGGCTGCTTGGGCACAGCTTCAGCTGGCAAACCTGTGTAGGATTTGCAGGCAAACCCTCCTGCTCTCGGAGCTGCAGAACGTGGCCAGTAAAAAAAGCCTAAGCAATTGATTATATTTTATCCCCCCCTTCCTAAAGGGTTTATTTTCTTCTCCCACTGACCATGTTCCTCCAAGTCTTTCAAAATCTCTGAGGTGTGGTGTTCAGAGGCCTGATTCCTCTCAAATGTGTGTGGGCTTCCCCCCTCAGGGCAGGACAAGGAAGCCTTGGTCAGTTTGCACACATCTGTCTCCGTCTCAGGGGCACTGGGGAACCTCTCCCAGGCACAAGTGAGCCTCCTCTGTGCCTTGTTGCTGCTCCACAGGCACACACTGGACACATTTCCTTCCAGCCACAAGCCAGCGCTCACCCCTCTGGCTGCTTCCACCACCCACATCCCCCAGCCAAGGTAAATCCTTTAGGGTTTCAGCCAGGCTTCAGATGTAGAAGCTGTGAGAACGACGCCAACACAGCTCAGATCATATAGTCATCCTTTCACCCCCTTCTCTTTGGTGGATTTATGAATCTCTACCCAAATTTCTTCTTCCTTGGGGCTCCACAAAGGTCAGCTCTTTGAAATATGTGGAGCAGGCAGAGCCTAAAGCCAAGAGCGGTGCACAGACTGAATCCCAGGTGCACCACCACAACCCCACAGCCAGCCTATGAGATTAGATGCTGAGCTGGCTATAAACTACATTAAAGGTAATCAAGACATTTTATCTCATTTTTATAGAAAAAGGAGACTTTTCCACTATTTCTCATCCTCTTTACCCATCCGCTGTTGTTTTTGTTTCAGGTAGAAAGACTTCTCTTGGTACAGAGAAGTCTTCCAAGAGGAGACTAAGCAGGTGTGAAAGCTATTAGCTAAGAAATGAGCTTTGGAGCAACAGTACTCATGGGGGCACATGTGCCCTGCTGTTTAAATCCAAGGAAGAAGGTGGTAAAAAAAAAAGTTGGTGGTTTTTTTTTTTTTTTTTTTTGGATGTAATAGAAAAAGCTGAAGAGTTTTATTTATTATATGCTATATGATGAACTCGATTCAAAGCAACCCCGCACTCTCAGAAGTGCTGAAAAACTTTCCTGGTTTAATCTGCCTGCTCTGGAAAGGAAACAATCAGATCCTGCCTTTTGCATAGGCAGAGTTTTAATTACCTCTGAAACTCGCCTGGTCCCATCTGAGCAGCTTTTCAAAAGCAATCTATTAACAAACAATAACCCCGCTGCTTGCTGCCTGGTACAAAGCAGATGCTATCGCTGCCTCTGCGCACGCCGGCTCCCTCCCACCGCAGCGCGGAGCGGTTCAGGATCTCTGCTGCTTGCTCAGGGGGAGCGTGGGGAAGGGGCTGCCAGAGCCCCCCCAGGTGGCTGAGGCCACCGCTGGCAGCAGGACGGGGCTGTCACATCACACGCACGCCAGGGCTGTGAGCTCAGCTCCTGGCTTCAAATCCCAAATATGATTCTTGGTGGAAGGAACCGAAGTGACAGGGGAGGAGATGTCACGGGCAGCTCTGGGACTACCAGCCCCGATAGCAGGTTGGCTCCAGGACCAAGATAACGAAGCTGCGAGACTCTGTCCTTTATTGCTGAGGATGAAACTCACATCGGGTGTCCTAGACCCTCTGCCCTCCTGTAGGAAGGGCCAGAAGGGTTTTCTTTTATCTCTAGCAGCAAAGAAACAGGGTATTGGCATTCTGGACTTGCAGCTAATTGGAGACCGCAAGCCAGATCTGCACATAATGACTGAGGTGCCCCAAGTAGTGTGCAGCTCCCAGTAAAAAGAGAAGTTACAGCCTACAGGGGCTGACCCCAGCTTTGACAAAAGAAAAGGGATATTTACAACACCTCACACCTTCGGTATGGAGAAGATAAATAACAAAACCACCAAGAGCAGGCAGACCTCAGCCTGCAGCCCCACCGGATCCAAAGGTTGGTCCCAAACCTCATGCACCATGTTTTTCCCCATCCAGATGCTCTCTCTGCCCTCGCATGGTCTGTGCTCATCCCCGTGAGACCTGTGGCTCCAGAAACTGTGCCCAGGTGCAGTGGTGGCACCATAAACCCCTGAAGAGAGCGAGGTCCCACAGGTCCCAGCACTGTGCAAACACGTGGTGAGAGAAAGCCTCTGAGCAGCTGCTGACATTTTCAGAGCACCAGTCACTTCTCGCAGTGTTTCCCCATCTGCTTCTTCTCAGGACAGTCAAAAGCCTTATGCCAAATGCCTCCATTCTCTGTGGCTATTCCAGTTGCATGCATAAAGTCATCATTGGTGTTGAACAAGGTTCCATGCTGTATTTAAGAGAAGTGCCCCACAGGCTATTTACACAAAGTTGTAGCACTACAACCCAAATGTTGCTTTCTGCCAAGTCAGAGCTGGCTCTTGGTTCAGCTCTAATACACCATCAGGCCAGCCACTCCCCTACCTTATTTCTTGCCAGCTCACACAGAGGAAGGGGAAGTCTCCTCAAAGCCCGGGGAAAGAGGCATGAGGGACCCAAACCAGTGGGGCTGCTCTGCTGGTGGTCCTACCCTTGGGCTGGCAGGTGGCAACACAGCCCCTTTGCACCCTGCCTGTAACATGGAAGGATTCAGGAACAGCTTTTATTAGTTTTATTTTTGCAGAGGCATTTCAGTCATCAGTCTTTCACACCAAATACACACCTGCCTCAGACCTACTGCTGTCACATTCATCATTTAAATCTGCGTGTCTAAAGAACCTAAAATGAAGTTCCCTCAATGCACCATTAACCTTCTTATGTATCTGCTACTTTCAAGCAAGCTGCAGTGAACCCTTCTCAGGCCACTCTTCCTAAGCAAGAAACACCCAGGTTCCTCCAAGCAAACAAGGTCAAACATAGCCAAGAGCATTTATTCTCCAAAGCCAAATGGCATAGCACCTCATGACAAAGCACTACCCCATTTCCCATCCTTCTTACCAGGAAATGTAAGCCACAGAAGCAGCCTCAACACCTCCCTGCAGAGCCTGGATGCTCCCCTTCTCCATCACCAGCTGCCACTGCCTCCAGCCAACCTCATTATAGAGACCAGCAACCCTTTATTTAGTCTCGTTAAGAAAGACTAACAGGGCACAGATGGCGTGGGCTTGCTAATGGCACAGGGCTGGCTGCTCTCTGTCCTCCTGGCCCTGGGAAGGACACGCTGCAGTGCTCCACCGGGCTCCCCAGGGGATGCAGCTCTGCAGCAGGAACACGAAAGGGGCTGGAGAAGCCAGGCCACCCTGGCTGCCTGCCCTGGGCACCAAAGTGCTAAAAATTCTGGACAAAGCTCAGGGGTGTGAGCTTGTGGGGGTGTAATCCCTGGGCTGCCCCTTGCCTGGGGACTGCTAGAAGGAGAACAAGAATTTGTGTATAGGGTTGCTTCATTTCCCTTCAGGAAAAAAAAAAAAAAAAAAGCCTTGTTGGGTTTTTTTTTTTGTTCTTTTTAATGAAAAAAAAACATTTGCCACATGAGAGCAACTTTTAACACTTATCACCTCCAGAACCCAACAATTCTTTGGAAAAAGGAGCCAACAGCCAATAAAGACCTGCCTTTCAGCACCTTTACTGATGGCCTGCGCCGTTCTCATTGGTAATTAAATGCAGAAGGTCAGGGACCCTGCTCGATTCCAAACTGTTTCTTTGGTATTGCAGAACTGACAGGCCACGATGGAAAACAAAAGGGAAAGAACAGTTTAATCCAGCCACCGGCAGCAAATAAATCACCCCGGCCAGGCGCGGTGCCGGAGGCTGCAGCAGTGAGCGCGCTGTCGGCTCCCCACGCAGATGCAGCGAGCTGGCTCTCCGCTTGCAGATGCTGTAGCGATGCTGGCAGTCCTCATCAATAGGGTCTTGTTAGGATCCTGGTGACAAGCAGCACGCAAAAAGGGATATGGTGGTTATCTCAGCAGACTGGTAGTTTCGGTGGGGTGTCTGCCATGCTGATGAGGCTGAAGCTGGGTTTTCCATAGGAGCCGAGTGCCTCCTGTTTTTCATAAGCCCCTCCCTGCATAAACCCACCCTGTGGACGCATGAAAAGAGTCAGCAGCATTTGGAAGTGCCTGGAATAACATCATCTCCCCATTAGCTTTGCTGCTGCATCCTTTGCTCCTGTACCTGACGAGCCCATCTTCTAACTGGTGCAAACTGGCCCCTCTCCACTGGCAGCAGTGAAAGCCCTTGCTGCATTTCCAGCAGCTCAGGAAAGACTCCCTGCTGCTTCCCGGCAGTTTTGTGGCCCTGGAGGAGCAGAGCCAGAGCTGAGAAAAAGGAAAGAAAAGCAGTGGCCTGGCTAGGTGTTAATGAGAAAGTGATTTGTCTCTCCAGGATGCCCTTGTGCTTCCCAGGAAAGTCGCAGAGCAGAATTTCTGAATATTTAATACAGCTTCTTAATTAAGGAAAGGGTAAAAACCTGAGAGACACCATCCCCTACTGCAAGATCAAGGCCAAAGCTTTAAATACAGGATAATCACTCATCTCAAGGAAGCAGGGGGTAACCGATTAAAAGAGGTGGCCTCGCAGTTAGACCCATTTGGAGGGTTTCCAGACAACAGCCCCTTCTGTGCTTGCTAGCAATGCTGCACTCAAGAGTTTTCCAGATTTTAGGAGTTTTTTCTTCCCTATTTTGTCTTGAAAAGGCTAAAAATCTAAAGTAAGGCTCAAAAAAAAAAACCCAAAAAACAGAAGACTAACAAAGTAATTAAAAAAAAGCCCTGTCTGGTTTCACAGAAATGTCTCAGTTTGGTAATTTCCAAAGGTTTCATTTCCATTTCAATCTTTCTTTTCGTCCTGTAGCTGAACTTACATTTCAAAGTGAAAAGCAAATTTGAAGCAAAATATAATAGTTCCATTTCTGGGAGTCACGGTGACCTACTGATAATTTTAAAAACTTTTCTCCATTTTTCTCCAAATGTAAAATCTACTGAAATTGGTCCTTCACTTTGAAATATTCTGGCTTTGATGAATCAACATGTTATGATGAAAATTTTTTTGGCAAATGGCTTCTAGGTAGACTCATTTCTGACGTTAATATACCATACCGCAGCAGGAGGCAATACGGGCTACAGGACTGGCTCAAATTTAACGGATGTCACTGCTGCTCCTTCTTTTGTTACCCATTTTCAGTGATACCTGTCACAAGCTTTGGGTCTATTCCCATGGACAGAAGCAATCAAGACCCTGGGAATGACAAGTTATCAGCTGCCTCTCAGTCACTGGCCATGCACACTCACCAAACTGCATTTCTTTAAAACAGATATTTGGTCTCTTTAATTAACATCCGATTTGGCATCTCCATCCATACAGGAGCACATGTGATTTGCTGCTGCAGTTCAGCTGGCAGGTGGTAACTTCCTACGCGATGATACAGTCATTACTGGTGACTGCATTAACTTTGTTTTCTTTCTTCTCTCTCTCTCTCTTTTTTTTTTTTTTTCTTTTTTTCCATGCATACTGTAAGCTCTTTGGGCCAAAGATTTAATACATGCAACAGTTAGGCTGCAAGGGCCACGAGGTCTGACAGAAACCCAAGCGATGCCTCAAATAAATAACCTTTGCCTACGTACGTGGCCCACCTGAATGCTCTGCGGTGTCAACAGTGGTGATAAAAAGATGCAAAATCAAGGTTTTGATCAATTTGCATGAGGAGCAGTGGGAAGCAAACGTGTTGTACTATTAAGGGAAACATTAGAAGCTGAACCGATTTGTGTGGTTGTTTTCTCCCAGCAGCAGGCACACCCAGGGGGATTCAAAACGTCCTTCAACTTCGGGAGTAAAAGGAGGAAGAAGGGAAAAAATAATAACAACATGATCAGTAGCTGCAAGAACATCATCAGGTGATTAGAAAAATCGGAGGGAGCCTAAACACACCTTTTTATTATAAGCAGCAGTGCCTAGTCGACCTTGCCTGATTCAGACAAGGCAGGATAGCAGAGATTGAAAGATATGCAGCCTCGTGCGCCAGCCCTCCCCGCCTGGAATTTAAATGACAGCATTAGTATTCAGGATCTTTGCATGTGTTTAAATATGGATTAAAAATGCATTAATTGGTCTCGTTTTAACAAGCTCTTCTCTTTGTATATCAAATATTTGAAAGATTCGGTATTATCACCTCTTGTCTGTGCTGGAATTGAAGAGGAGAAAAGAAATGTAATTGAGGACTTAAGGAGTGTCTCCTCCTGTTTGCTCAGCACAGGGCTATCTGATTGAAAGCTCGGGGGAAAATGACTTTGATAAGTATATGAACAACATCTAAAGGCAACACTACTTGGCAAATGAGTGCTGACATCCAAGCAGAGGCAATTTTGGCAAGGGAAGTGGCTTTCCAGTAAGTGCTGTATCAGAAGAACTGCTGGAGCTGTTTGTACCACGTAACCTGTCCCTAGCAAGTGCCAGCAAGAAGGGAAGATGCTCTGTTTGTTACGGTGTTCACCCAGGATTTGAAAAACACAGTTCAGCTCTTTTCTTGGCCACAGCTCCCTGTCCGACCTTGGGCAGGTCACTCTGATCAGGAATGGATGACTTCATGGACTGAGCCCCTGTAGCTCTTGGTGCCTTCTCCTTGCTCCCACTGGAAGCTGGGAGATGCTCAGACCTGCTGTCAGTGAGGGGAACCCAGGCAGCAAAGTGTGGTGAGAAACCAGGTGGAACCTGGCCTGCATCACTCGGTTGCAATACTCCAGAGAGCTCCAGCAGGCCCTGGGGACTCAGGGGGTTCCCACCTGAATAAAAACATCGCTTGGAGACCTTAACTGAGATACGACCCTCACACAGATGACTCAGTTAAATGATGAGGATAAAATACCCAAGAGATGTGTCCCAATTACAGGAGATACACAGGGCAAGACTGGCACCAAAGCCCTGATCACCCCACAGCCCGTGGCTGTTCCCCAAGACATCAGGGCCTTCTGAAGTGGGGAGCGCCGCCAGGCCAGCTGCACAGGCCTCGGGCCTGAGGACAGACCTCATCTTTCAGCTCACCCTCATGTGTCCGCTGTCTCACTGTCCAGGAGGATGTCTCACTGCTTTTTCTCTTACTAATATTCGTATAAATCATCAGAGAAAAGTGGAGAGTTAATCCTAAGGAGGCCTGGACTGATGCGGATTTAAGAAATGACCAGGAACTTCATTAAATGTTCAAGTGCCCCTTGGGTCCTGAGCACTGATGAGTTTGAAAACCTTCAGTGATCTTTACTCACAGGCATACTTGCCACCATCTCCCTCTTGCCTTTTTATCCACAAGTGACAAACTAATAGCCATCGCCCTCATTACTGGTGTTGAACCTGGGCACTGGGGCAATGGGCTATGGAGCTCTGCTGAATCCATGGCTGAGGCCTTACTACAGACTTCAGTCGGTGATGTACACCCAGTTCTTCATGGAGGGAAACCAAAACAGAGCCAAAAAAACACAATTTTTGTGGTATTTCAGTAGGGAATCTCACACTGAGAGACTGCGGCAACATGAGATTTTTTACAGAAGTTTAGCCAGTGTTTTAACTGCTTGCACAAGTCTGAGTGAAAGCCTGAATTCAGAAATGGGCTGAGCCTCTAAACCTGAGTTTCAGCCACTGACAAATACAGCACCTCTCAGCATTACCACAAATACTGTGCTGAAGCTTGCTCATTAAGAAATTCCTACGCATCAAGCTATATGCTGCTAGGATCTGTGCAAAAAACAAAGAGGTCTAGCAATCAGCATAAAAACTTGCTGAAGTGGAATTTGCATGTTAATAGCCCTTACTTAGCCATATGAACACACTTTGTAGATAATCCACACTTCCTGGTAGGCAGAAAAGCACCTCTAAATGTGCAGGCTAAGAAATACTCCCATACTGTTTGTACGGCTGCAGCGATGCTGTGGGAGCAGGTGCGTGCGTGGCCGGCTGTGCACCGCGCTCGGTCTCTGCTGGCTCCGACAGGTATTTAGAGTTGTTGGAGTTCTGCAGAAACGTGGCACCTCTTGGCTGGGGCTTGTACAGGTTGAGGCTGATAGCCCCTCCTATCATTTTCAGGATCTGAGTGCCTGATTCTTATTAAAATTAATGTGAACCCTGCTGTCCAGCTTCCCTCTGCAGCTTTGCAAACCTCAGCCCAGCTTTGGATTTGAGTCGCTGAGGGTCGGTACCTTTGCAGGGTTTCATTTTCCGCTACAGGCTGGAATGTTTCCAGACAAACTTTATATAAAATTCACTCCAAACCCCAGTGTGGGAATCCAGGCTCAAAGAAAATGCTATGAACTTTTTGCTTGTTCCTAAGCTGGAGGCATTCTTTTCTTTCAGAAAACAAAAAAACAGCTGGAGCTTGCATTTTCTCCTCGTGTTATCTATTTACATACCCCATTTTTATCTAACATCCAAGCCCCACAGAAAGCCCTGGTGAGGCTGGAGGGGTCCACGATACCCATCTTGCACATGGGAACTGCAGCACAAACTCATTTATTTAAGCTTCTACAGGAAGAACAGAGACTTCAGGGTTGGCTTTGACAGTCAAAGGCTGTCTTGTGCTACCAGGAATTTATCTTTCATGGTACAGCAAGAAAAGCAGGTTACACACAGTTTGCATCACCCCTGCTACAGCTTGGAGGCACACGAGGACTTCACCCATATCCTGGCCCATGCTGTCACCTGTTTTGTGCCCAGGTGAAATATTCAAATGCCTTACAAAATGCTAAAAAAAATCACTGATGTGGAAAGGCAGTGAAAGTGAGTGAAACTTTTTTGTTGTTCTTTTTCCCTCCTTCCTTTTTTTTTTTTTTAATGTGACAGATTAACAGTGGAAGTACAATGCATTTTGCAGTTTGGGTGTTAATCCTCAGTGTGCTGTGAAACGGAGAAGACACTCTGTGCCTCAGAAAACAAAGACGTATCGCGCAAGGGATATAAACACGGCAGGTCTCCCAGAGTAATGCGCGCTCAGAACACCGCTTTCTTGCACAGCAGATGATATCATAATAGCATACACTTATTTACTTTTAAAAACCATCAATAACAAGTGATGTATAGCTGAACTCTGGGCTCTTCTCCCATGCACTTAAAAATGAAATGAATCTTAAGAAGAAACAGAAACATATATAGATGTATATATAAGCAGTATGAGTAAGCTACAGTACAAAACCAACTGAATTATCTACGTTTCTTCAAACTACCTTCATGACTATTTGCCACTATTAGCAATTTGTATCCAGAGAGCTCAAATTAATCACAAAAAAATGGGTCTATATCACCGTGGTGGTTTCACAGCTAGGAAAACTAAGGCAGAAATAAGGGCTGATGCCAGCAGCAAGTGGCCAAGAGGAGAGCAGGACCTTTTCTGGCATTAATTTCCCAATGCCTTCCTTGCTGCTCTGGGATGCTGAACCAAGGTGGTAAATGCATCAAGGCCTGCTCTGCTGGGCACCCCACCGCATTCCCTCTGGGCATCACCCTGGGGCTGTGCAGGTTTCTGTGGTGGTGTCTCCAGTGATGGTGGGCTGGGTGCAGGACATGCAGGAGCAGTACAGACAGCTGGACGGCTGCACCTCTGCTGCCTCTGGAGTGCAGGTGCAAGAGCTGCGTCGCACCTCCAGTTTGCTTTGATTTCTAACCTCCACTGCATCCCGGGAGATCTTGCTGGGGGCTTTTATTTTCCCGAGAGTCTTTCATTGTAAAAGGGTGTGCAAATGCGAATTCAAATCAGTCATCAGCTTCCCACTGAGTTCAAAACACCTCTTTCACCATTTTAAATGATTTTTAAATGGATGCAATGCACTCGATCTTCCAGCTGAAATAATTTCTGTATTATCCTCCAAGCCTAATTCCTTTCCCCCCTTGCTCTCTGTTCACTTCAGATAATTCAATGGGAATTTATTTGAAAAGAGGTGGTGGGTCACAAATGAACTAAAATGCTGACAGCAGGAGTTCCTACCCAGTCATTGCTTATGTGAAAGGCAGGGAGCCAGATTTAGGGAGCTGTGGGACAGTTATCATTAGGCTGGTTGAAAATACTCCATCTCAACTGAGTTTTTTTTTTTCTTTTCCCATAAGAATCGATTTTCTTTTGATTAAATGAAATTTTTAGAGAATGTGTCTTTTCCCTTGGAAAAAGTCAAATACCTGAAAAACTAAACTCTAACTAGCCCTAGCCATGGGCCTGCCTAGAGGCGCTGCCGGGGAAGGGGCCTTCTGGGAAGTGTAGTTTGATTTAGGAAATCAAAGGTGCTGTAGGGAAGGGTGGAGGCACCCTGGAGCCAAGCTGCACCTCCCAGGCAGGATTTCTCAGTTAAACTGCTCTGGCTTGTGGCTGAGAAGAAAAGCAGCTTCTGAATTCAAAGCCATAAAAGCTCTGGTTTTGATGAAAAACATATGAGCTTAGTTGCCGGCTCTATTGCTGGTGAAATCTCCTGAACCTTACTCCTTACTCCAGAAAATGCAATGCCTGCATGAAATATTCATTCCTCCCCACGCCGCCACGATGCACAGATGCCAGAGGATCTCACTAGTGCTTTAGGTAGGTGCAGGGTGTTACCTGACGTGGGTTTATGGGGAGATGACGCAAGGGATGCATGGATCTATCAGTCCCTTGGGGATTAACAGGAGAATGAGCTCTCTGACTCCCTAAATCCTTTTGGAAGCCTGCTGTTTTCTCTTGATTTGAGAACATCTTCCTTTTACCAAAGTCTGCGTGAGCAGACAATGCCCACTGCACGCGTCAGTAATGAAAATTATCGCTGCTGTTATTGCTGATGGGAGCACAGCACTTCTCTGCATGAAACCCAAGCTGTCAGGGGTTTCTGTGCCCCGCTGTAGGGTTACCCACACCCTTAAATGCCTTGGGATGAACTGAGCTGCATTTGAAACTCTGCAGTTCAAATCAGAGGCAGCAAGACTTGGGTATCTGCCATCTGCATTAGCTGACCCCTCTCTCTCTATTGCAAATGCTTTTTCTCCACTAATTCTTGACATCCCTTCCAGCCCCATAACTGCTTGTTCACGTGCTGGTTGCTCTATTAATGGCTTGTCGTTGTCAGAAGCTTCAAAGAGATCCCTCATTTTAATTGCCCTGGGGCAACATCATCGCCTCATGCTGCCGCCGCAGCTCAGAGCTCCTAAAAGTGACCTATGCAGCTTTGTAAATGGCATTAATTAACAGAGCTTGTTGGCTGGACTCGATTTCCAGTCCCGCCATGCAGCACACAGCACCACTCCCAAGCCTTGCCAAAGATCTTTCGGATCTGCTTTTCTTCAGTTGACCAAAAAGTCTGCCTGGATCCTGACCTCCACTCAAGCCAGGCCAACAAACCTCAGTGCTGCCTTCCCAGAGCCATTTGCCAGATTTTATTTCCCCCATATGAAACCTTCTCCTGGAGGTGGGCTTGAAAGTCCTGCATGAGGGGATGCTGAGGAGCAACATCAGAGGAACATCCCTGTCTCCTTTCAGCTGACGGTGTCACTGGAGGCTTCATGAGGCTCACCCCCAAGCATGGTGAAAAAGAATGAAAAGGGGTTAAACTTCACAGAGCAGAGGTGCTTTTTATCCTTTTTTTTTTTTTTTTTTTTTGAAAAAGAAGTTCTGTGGCTCCCTCTCTGGATGGAAGAGGGAAAAAAATAAAGTTGCTTTCTTGTGGTCTGTTTGAGAGCTTGCTTACAAGGGGAAATTAATCCAAAATTAACTAGTGGTGTGAATTGCAAGTGGATTAGTTAAATTACATTAAATCCAGGTCTGGATACTTTCATTTAAAATTAAAGTGGCCTTAATTCAATTTGGCTCAAGTCACTTCAAAAGTGAATTAAGTAAAACTTAATTACAGACCCTTTAATTCCAAATGAGTGTGTCTACATAGGTTGTTTAATATGCTTTCATTTATCCATTTTAAGAATTAGTCTTGATGAGCTTTTTGAAATCTCTCCTAACTAGGCAGACCCTCATTTGTTTACTTGAAAGCCTCCAATTCCCTCAAAAACAACAAAAAGAAGAGAAGAGAAGAGAAGAGAAGAGAAGAGAAGAGAAGAGAAGAGAACGATGTGTTTGTGTCCTCCAACCTGGAAGCAAAATGTTTCTGGTCTAGAAGCCATCACCAAGCCAACAATAATGAGCCATGGGTGATGTATCTGGCATCAAGATGCTGTGGAGATGCAGCAATGAACCACTAATGCCAAAAACTCCCTGAAATGAGGTGAGAAATGCCGGGCTGAACTTCCTGATTTTCATGCACAGAAAATGATGTTAACACTTAAGTCTTCCCCACAGAGTGCTTGGAATTTTACAGAACTGGATTTTGGCCCCAAAATTACAGCGTGGAAATGTTTATTCTGGCTTACCATGCTACCTGCCAGTGCTGTGGGCTCTTTGTGCTCGTATGCGCGGTGGAGAAAAGCAGCTCCTCACTGAGTAGCACAGTTCAACCTCCATCACACCACTGCCCTACCCATGACTCCTCATTCCAGTACGTGGATCCAGGCTGGATACGAGCCCAAAGAAAGGGCAGATGCATCCTCAGCAGCACATCCTGCCGTACCTCATCCTGGATGCAGGGTGGGAGAGCTGCTCCCTTTGCCGCTTCATCTATTGTTTCACCAAGATTAATTTCAGCATTTCTGAAGTGCGCTCAAAGCTGCTGAGTTTCTGCACATTTTCTAACACGGATTGGCAATTTCTTCCAGCTCCTAGCTGCAATGCGTGGGGGGCTGCTGCCTCTCGGGCTGTTTGCTTGTGCTGCTGTTGATCTTTTCTTCTCTGTGCTTGGAGCCTGGAAATGCTTCTTGCTGTTTTCAGGCTGGCTTCCTAAGGAAGTTGAGTCATGTGGGATCACCCTTGTTTTTGGGTGTCTCCTTGTCTTTTCAGCATTCTGGCCATGTTCAGAGAAATTTGTCAGAACTACGGGATGCAGGGAACATGGTGGGAAGAAATAAAGTGCAGGAGGTATTTAATGCACACTGTTGCTCTAGTCCTATCTGTAACCAGGTGCTGGAGAGCAGTATCAGGATGTTCCTAAAGGTGAGGGCTGTTTAAAATGAAGGAGGTAAGCCTCATAACTTCTGAAGTCCGTGCATCTCCTCCTGACATGTAAAATAAGGGTAAGAGGGGCTGCCCTACCACAGAGCTGCCCTGAGGAGAAATGCGTTAAAACCACACTGGTGGAGATGCAGGAGTGATAGGCAGAGTTTATTATATCTCAGAGTTGTGTTAGATATTAATCATTTTGCGTCCTTAAAAGGTGTCTGAGGAACTTAATTTGTCGTGGAAATGTCAGATAAGAGAGATGCTGCATCTCCAACTGAGAATAAACAGTGAATACTGCGGAATGTTACTCTAAGATGACCTTTTACTTTATATTAAAGCAAACAGGTAAAAATCAAAGTCAAATCCCCAGCAGAGATCACAGTGTGTGCATGTGTGTGTGCACACGTGGCAGCGTGTCTGCCTTCTAACGGGCTGCAGGGACTGAGAACAAACCCGGCACGGGGCTCAGCCGACATGGCCGGGTCCTGTCGTCATCCCTCCTCCGGGTGTCTGAGACATCTGGGCTGCCTACTGCATACCAAAATACCTATTTATATTTCTGTATATATGGTTATTTATATACATAGATGCATATTATGGTATGCACAATATTGATATTTATATGATATATGGATATTATTTCATGTATAATATAAAATAGTTTATACCTTTTTATGCATACAATATCTGTATTTGCACTGTTAAATACGCTGTGTTTTGTGATTCTTCCTTCAAAGTCCTCCTTACGGCTACTCCAAAATGCTCCCCCCTTTATTTTTCAGCTTTTGAGAGAAATTTGATGTTGTGTTCAAATACCTGAATGTATGTAAACGTGAGTATTCCATAGGGAAAACAATTAATTTGCAGTGGGCATTGCAGGTGCTGCTGCAGGTGCCTGTTCTCCTTTCCATGCCGGTGGTTGTGGTGGTCCAAGACATGTCACCATCCCTTGGGGTCCAGAGGAGCACCGGTGGAGCCCTGGGGGGTTGGATTCCTGAGCACCAGCTCTGCAGGCCACACAAGCCAATGCTCACTCTTCTGAGTAATAATATTTGTGCTCCTGGCAAAAAACAGCTGGGATTTCTGTTGAAATAGTAACATTTTCTGCTAGAGGTGGTTGGTCATTAAAAACCCAGTTCTGTTGAAAACATGAATTTTCCTTCAAAATGTAGTTTTGACTGATCTTTTGTCCTATTAAGGGTGAAGTCCATTTTTGAGACCAAAGGCAGCACAATTGCTCTACCTAATTATATCCCATTTAAGCCTGAACTGCTCTAGAAAGGGGTAGATTTCACCAGAAGGATTTTTCTTTGCTTGAATGCCTGTAGGAATGTTATTACATCCACTCCCAAATTATATTTTTCATACTTGCATTACTGCCTTTTTTAAGAATCAAAAGCTTTTCAATTTCTTAAACGGTTTCACAGTCTGAGATTGAGCTAGATACCTAGAAGGATAGAGCTGACAGAGAATTAGCAGGGCTCAAAAAAAAATTCCTGGCACAACTCACTGTTGCAACTTTGAATGAATACAGTGACAAGTGCTTCTTAGAATAGCATCTCTTAGTTGCTATTTGTGCTTTCTGTAAGGAAATGGCTTCTCAAAACCATATAGACTTTGGACTCAGTTCACGATTCAAAGTGGAAGTCAATGAAAGCACTTAGCGAACTCCTCTAGAGCAGTCCCTATCTACTTTTATTCCCTACTATTTTATTTTACTTTTTTTTTTTTTCTAATTTTATTTTCACTAACACCTCCCTGCCCTGAGTTTGACTGACGTTTCTAATCCTTTTGAGAGATTGCAAATGCTCTGATTGTTATCAAACCGTGTTCCCCTGCGTGACTCAAAAAAGAATTTGACTATTCTGTGTCCTATCAGCTTCCCTTGATGCATTTTGCCCTTCTAACCCTTTGAAGGGTCTCCTTTTAAAGCCGGCCCCTGGGGACATTTTAACAACCACCACCACGAAGGAGAGGTTCTTTACCTATTACTTATACATCCACCTGTAGGCTCATTCACCTCACAGTTGAATTAAATGTCCTTCCTAGCTGACCCCTCTGGGGGCTGTAAGCCCCTTGTTGAAAGGCTGGCTTTGCCCTGCTAGGGAAGTAGAAGCAAGAAGCTGTGGATGCAGATAAATACGGGTTCAAAGAGATACTGGGCGAACTCATGGAACTGAAAACGTGATCAAGGTTTGATGAAAAACAACGACCTTACATGTGATGTCCCCATGGGATGAGTTACTAGATACACGGATAATATTCTGGGGAAGCACCACGTCATACAGACCCTGTTTTGATGCCCTCTCTAGGTCCCTGCTGCTGACTCTGGGGAGACCTGGGCTGATTTTAGTCTGACCTGATACAGAAGATTTTAAGCTTTCGCCATTGCCGTCCAGCCCAGCACTCAGTGCCAGCTTGTGTTGTCCTCAGCACGGGGAGGATTTCACTGCTGAAGACATCTGTTTCATTCTGTGCATGGAAAAACATAGCACTTTCCTACTGCTTGTGAGTCTCTTGGTAACGCTTACCAAATGCTAGCAATTTGGCCTGCTACCATGCTGCTGTGATGGGTACTGTAACAACTGAACGTACTGTGGCTGTGTATTAAGGTTAGGGTGTAGAGCAGACTATTTACAATCCCATTACTTGTAATGCTATGGTATTTTGTTGCACAGCCATATATTGACCATGCTTTTGCTGAAATTACAATGTCATGAAGGTAGCGATCAAAAGTTTGCTCAGAATAACGGATGCCTAAACAATAGTAAGTTTTGGTTCTTGAATTACAGCTTCCTTGGAGGACTGGAATTGCCTCATCAAATTCCTTCTAGATCCCTGTAACACAGAACACCCTGGGACATCTGTCCTCTGTTGTGGCCACAAGAGCTAACCAAAACTCCCTTCTGAAGTTTCACTGCAGTCTGATACAAGGGCAGGAGAATAAGAACCCCCTGGGTTTGCCACCCCCTTTTCTACCTGACCACACGAGATATGCACTGCTGCAGAACACAATACGGTTTGACATTTCTTTCATCCTAACAAAAGGGACGAGTGCAGCTTTTCATTAACGTATTGTCATCAGCAAATGGGGTCCTGGGGACTAGGAAGACGGGGAGATAACAATTTTAGATAACGTGCTGCATCTCAACAGGCGGTTTGTCTATCTGCATACCCCAGCAAGCAGAGCGAGATGCTGGGAGGCAAGGCGCAGGCAGGGTGCAGGCAGGGTGCAGGCAGGGTGCAGACAGCCTTAAGTGGGCTGCTGAGGAAAAAGGCAGTATTTGCTGAAAAAATGTCTTGCAAGTGAAAAGGGAGAGTTTAAACAAAAGGGCTAAGTAAGCTACCAACAGAGCAAAGCATGACATTTTGGGTCAAACACCATGCTTATCTTGATGCAAAATAGGTTTTTGTGTATTTTTGCTAATAACCCTCGAAAATACATTTAATTTCCTCTGAAATGTATTTGTTTTTCTGCATGCTTTGTTTGGCCGCTGAACCAAAGAATTCACCATTCCTTTAGGAGCTGAAGATGACAGATAGGGAGAGTTTGGGGCAAAAACTAATGGTGGGAGTTGGCAAACAGCCCTGGTCGGATCAAAATTCATTAGTTGTGAAATCTGAGCTCCCTGTACGAAGACTTCTCCTCTCCTCCACCAATACCTGTAGTGTGGTTCTTCTCCCCAAATGCTGCTGAGCTGTGGGACTGTCCCAGGTGATACTTGCAGCTACCAGAGACAGCCCGTCATTTATGATGGTGGCAGTGGTGCAAGACAGAAGAAGCAGGGGAGAAAAACTAATTTATTTGTATAAGTTTTGCCGTAAGAGATGAAAACTCGATGCAACAGTGAGGCTTACAAGTGAGGTCAGCGTGAACTAGGTCTGATCCTGGCAGGAGCTAGAATATCAGCAGAAATGACTCAGTTCATGATGTAATTTGGGCTTGGAAATAAAGGAATAAAACATGAGCATTTTTTGGTTTTAGTTTATAATATCCAAGAGCAGCTGTTACAGGTCAGACCAAAGGTATAGGTAATCCAATTCTTTCTGATTCTTTCTTCAAAGTGGTTAATGAGGACATGAAGAGATGGGTAGAATAACAGTGAGCACTTTGTTTTGTTATTTTCCCAAACATCTTAAGCTTGGAGTTGCCTATCAACGTTTTTGTACTTAATAGCCCTTCATGGATTCATTCCCCATTTATCTGCCCACTTGCTTTTGAAACCCACAATATTTTGTGACAAAATTCCAGGGAGCAAAAATAGTTAATTCTGGGTCTTATTACAAATGGATGTTTTCTGTCTATGAATCAGCACCTCCTACAGCCCTCTGCCACTCTCCAAACCTCCCGAAGGTTAAAGCTGTCAATGTCTGCCTGGCCCAAAACAAAACCTCTTCATTTCAGTGTGAATTGTGTGATTATTTTTCCTCTTCAAACATCTAAGTCCATTTTGAAGTGAAAACAGTGTTTTGAAACAGTCAAAATGTTCCAGTTTGAAAACAACAGGATGAAAAAGCTTTCCTTTTTTTCTTTCTTTCTTTTTTTTTTTTTTGTTTAAAATTTATCTTTTTCTGGCCAAAATCATTTGCAAAAGTTGACCCAGAAGGTTTCATCTTCCCTGAATCTGTGCAATTCCATGAGTTTGTTCTGAGCAGAGTGCCTCTCCCTGCTAAGGGGCACGCGTTCAGAGAACCACCTCCAAATATCCCACTCATTGCAGCTCTCCTGCCAAGCGGTTGCTTTTATGTATTTACTTTGCTCATGAAACCTTATCGAGCCTTGTTCTTCTCTCTATCCATCATTCACACCAGACAGCCCATTGCTAGGCATTTGCTCAGCTGTGACCATTTCTCTCACAAAAAACGGAGGGCTTATTTATTATTTTGCTAACTGCCGTGATTGCTGTTTTCTCTCAGCCTCTCGAGAGTGAACCCTTCCTCTCAAATTTGGTTTGCTTCACTGACCTGCTGCTGCTACTGGCTCTCCATCATCCCTGCTGCCCAGGACCCTCTCAGCACGGCGTGCACTCTCCCTAGCACTTCTGAGTCATGGCTGGATTTTTGGCAAGCACATCAAGCCAACAACTCCCTGGGGCTGAGTTCCATCTGTAGGCACTGTCAGCACCGGGCTGGAGACCACTTCAGGACCCACTTACGGGCTGTGCAATGTTCCAGCATGCAAAGAAGAGGAGAGCACCCTTGTTGTTGCTTCTGGTTTTTTGTTTGTTTGCACAAACAATTTGCTTTTAGATAGCTCTCAACAGTCTTTCGTTCCTCCCCCCTCATAACCTTTTTTAAACAGGAATTTTAAAGCCTCGAGCAGTTCCATCATGTTTTGGTGTGTGGGCAAATGCAGCAGCTCGCAGCACTGCCAGGCCGTTTATCTTTTTGGCAGACTGGCCCCTGGAGAGAAGAGACAATAGTGGGACTTGGCTATTTGATAAATAAAATGTTAGAGGCAGTGGTGGGAAGGGATGTCTGGAGATCTCCTGTCCAGACTATGGGACTCTTGCCAACTTGAGAAGGTCTTAGAAACCTCCAAGGATTCCTAAGCCCCTTACTTCCTTGGATTGAAGCCTGGCTGTTCCATATCACTACAGAGGACAGAGAGGCTCCAGCAGATACAGCCCGTACAATGGCCATGCGAACTGGGATTTCTTTTTGGCTTACAGCTCAGTGGAAGCTGCGTGGATGGCAAAGCCAAATCTTTAGTACAAAGGAGACTTTGCCTCCAAACTGCAGGTTCCTTATCCAAATAGCAGGAGCTATTCAATGAATCATGGTAGGTATTTCTATAAAGCAGCAAGCCAATTTATTTTCCTCTGAATCCTTTCTCAGAGGTAGCCAATGTTACTTTGTACTTTTACTCCAACTTGTTTCCTGGTGCAAACAAATATCAAGGAAAACATGAGCCCAAATGTTTCAGATTTTCTGGTGCTCTAACAAGTTATGCAAAGAGGGATCTCTTAATGAGAAGCATTCAGCAACCAAAGGGAAAGGCAGTGTTACCAGCTCCCACTGCCTTGCATGCTCACACAGAAGCTGAATGTGAGAAACGGAGCTGCTAATGACTGGAAGAGAGCAACAGATTCCTGTTGTTTTAGGAAATATTTCCGTAATGGCCATAGTGCTGTCCCTGTGGGCAAAATCTAGAGGGAAAACGTGGCTTCTGGTGAAGAAAAAAGTTGCTAATAATTCTTGCTGCTTGCAGGTGGTCTCTCTGTCTCTGTCTCTTCTGTTTGCCTCTCTTTAAAGCTCCATCTTTCTCCTTGTCTTGCATTTTCTGCCGGTGCCTTTAAATGTCTGTGTATTTGTGAAACTGTTTCTCCGGCCAACTCCCCTTGCCTGCTTTAATTAGCTCCCTAGTATTTCTGAAGGTATCTCCCAGGACTCTCTAATCCCCTCAATGTGCTGACTAACCGAACCCCAGGAGATCCTTACAAGAGAAAAACTGCAGGATAAAAGCAAGTGATTGCAGGCCTCTAGTTTCTTAATTAGAAGCCTGTACACCAAAAGTCCACAGGAGTGGCTGTCTGACAGGGAGACTTTGCACTTGTACTCAGAAATGAGCTCTTTGTGCCTTTTTGCATCCCTTGGAATCTTTCCTTGTCCTTTTCTTGGTGTTAATTACTCACTGTGCGACCTGCTCAGCATCAGCAGGATGTGAGGAGGAGGTGACTGGTACCCTGGTACCACCCGTGCTTCCTGGTCCCACTCCACCCAGGCCTTGTGGATGCTCTCCCACTCCTTTGAAACACAAACAAACAAACTAGAGCTGTTAGAGCTCTTTAAACTCTCACCATGTCACTGTCCATGAAATGTCCAGCACAACTAGTAGCCAAGGTGCAATTCAGTTGTAGTGTCAGAAGCCGCCCAACAGCACTTCATTTAGATATTCAGATTGAGGCAACCAGTT
The DNA here is from genome assembly GCA_011076525.1 of Nettapus auritus. Classification (NCBI taxonomy): domain Eukaryota; kingdom Metazoa; phylum Chordata; class Aves; order Anseriformes; family Anatidae; genus Nettapus; species Nettapus auritus. Next base: position 1,918,544 of record CM021787.1, on the reverse strand, counting down.
TCCCAACAGGTTAGCCTTTCCCTCCCAGCTCCCTTCTCTTACGCAAATCCGCTCTAAATGCCTCCTTAGCCCCACTTTGCCTTATCTGCCACGTGCCTGCCTTCGGTGTGCTGTAAATGACACAGCCCGCCTGCTCATGAAAGCTGACATTTTCAAACCTGATTTTTAAATTGTAAAATACATGGCACGTGTCTTGCCAAAATCAGATGAAATCAAGTTAGTATCTAAAATGTTAAAATTACCATTTACATTTATATCAGAAATTAAAGCAGGAGGCTGCAGACTACATACTTTGCAAGGATGCTAGTAAAAAAGCCACAACCGTTCTCACCCAAAAACACATCAGTCCTGTAAAGATATTATTTAAATGCTATTCGCTTGGCATCTTAGCGAATTTGCAATATTAAAAGTGACATTAACATCACAGGAGTGAAAGGTTTCAAATCACTACCAACAGAACAGCAGTGAATACATATCCATGCAAGTACTTTATCTTCCTTTATTCTGTTAAGCAAGTAAGGCTATCCATAAAACAAAAAGACAATGCTAGTAACTCAGCATAAAGCAGCTGTTTCAATTGGAAATTCAGCATCTTCATGCTGGGGGGGATGATAATTTTTCTTACAGTTTCATGTTAGGGCTTTGTTCTTATGTTAAGCTTTGCTTTAGTTTGGCACCCTCAGAAAACACATACATAAGGTTAGGTAACATAGATGCCTATGCCCTATTTCCAGAAGAGATGCAAACCTTTAGGGACACGCATGCAAAGATATCAAGACACTTAACTCCTACACACCATGGGGGATATCATATATAACTATGCAGCATAATAACTATAAATCTTTTCAGTAACTGTAAAGAGTCTCTTCAGAAATAGCTAAGAAAAGATATTTAAATTTCAGATGATTGAAGAAATGTAAAACGAAGCCCCATACCAAGTGCCTGAATTCCCATTAAAATCATTTTGTGTTTAGGTGTCTACGTAAGGTCAGATGCCTGCATACCCCTGCATCTGCAAGCCACATCTGGAAAGGAAATTGAATATCTAGGATGCAAATTAGTACTTCCAGACTTTGAAATGCTGACTAGTGCCTATCTGCTTCTTTTGGCATCAAAATACCTTGAAATATCTGCAGTGTATTTGGTTACTTCTAGACAGGGAATTTTAACAGGCAATTTAAGTCAATCTGTCATACTTTGCACCAAAATGGATGTCAGAGACAATGTCCCAGCTAAGGCAGACGCAATTTGGAGCTGAGAGCAGGTAGCTTCTTAAATGGCTCAAAATATATTGCAAGCACTCATCCGACAATGCCCTACTCTTACATCAAGCTTAGGTGAAGTCCTCCAGATGGTTTGGAAAATTTCACGGTGTGGCCACAACTGGGCACAGAATAAGCAGTGCAGTTGCAAACAGCTTTATTTTACTTTAAAGAGGTGTTACGCTGAAGTAGGCATCCAGATTGCCACTTTCATTAATATAGGTTATAAACTGAGTAGTGCTTATTGGCCTGAGTGCAGGTCCATGTGGTCCTGACAACTGGCATGCTCTGCTTCGGCGCTGACTCACATCTGCTATAGGCATGGGCAGAACTTCTCTGTATTTTTTTTTTTTTTTCAGAAGTCACATAGACTTACTGTAAAGCTGAAGAAAAAGAAACAGTTTAAAGTGGTGGAAAGAAGCAGGTGCCCTCTCTGCTCTCTGTAGAGTTACCTCCGGTCAGAGCTAAGACAGCTTCTGCAGATGGCTGAAGATGGTCCTACCAGTTCATGAAGCAAGAGAATGAACTGAGCATCGTCTGAGCCCTGCTGGTCTAACAGGCTGGATGAAATGAAGCCTCTGTGATCCATCAAATACTCTGGAAAGCTCATAAAACTGGATTTTCCAAGTGATTTGTACTTTTATCCAGAGCAAACATGCCATAAGAAGAACTTTTCTCAGCAGTCCCAAGCCAAAAAGAAAAACAAGAATATGCAGAAGAATGTGAATTACTAAGGCAGAAAGCCAGACAAGCTATTTCATACTACTAAAAGTTTCTGGGATGAGACTTGGTTTGAATTTGGGGCCAAAAGGTTCAGGTTACTGTGTACTTCGTCCCTTTTCAATACAAGGAGCTCTAGAAGTATGATAATGACTTGATAGAACTCAAAAGCTGTTGACCCTCTTTGATAACCTAATATATCGGCTTTCCATTTGAGAATTGCTCTTTGATTGAAGTTTTCACTTTTTTATTATTATTATTTTTTTACAGATGTCAGATCAGCTACTCTGCTTTGTGACTATAGAAAATAAAAGATGATGGCAGATCCTGCACTTCCCAGCTAAGTGCTTTTGATCAGTGGTCAACACGGTGATGAATGTTTTTCCATCGCATCCTTCATCCCATGCATTTTCAAGGCTGGTTAGAGGTTGGAAGGCAAGACGAAAGAATGCTGCTATCCGACAGAATTCAATTTCCTGAAAAAAATAAATCATATTTTTTTCCTTGTGACCTAAATGGAAAACATATTGTTCTGAAAGTGCTGTTCAAACAGAATTACCAAAACCTTTTATCAACAAAGAGACCGTCATATATCAGACATCTGGTGTGGATGTCAATTATAATAATTAATTAGACATCTCCCCAGATGCCTGACACTACATTCTGTCAGCAGATTTTTTGACTTCAATCAAAACTGCTGCTGCATTATGCATGAAACTCATGGAGTTGTTGGGAGTCGAGATCAGCCACAAATCACAGCTAAACACACCAAAGGCCTCCTGGTTCTGATGGCTTTTACCACTTTTGAAGGCTGCCAAGTGAAGGTCACATACGTTGATTTCTTCTCCTCCTTTAACAACATTTTCAAATGTTTTACATTTTTTCATGCAGACGTTCAAACAAAAAGATGAGTGGGAAGGAATATCATATATATATATAAAAGGTAATGATTGCTGCTGTATCCTTGTGGTGAGAAAGAAAAAAAGCATCTTAGGTTGCAATCTGAAATGCAACCACAGTGGAGCATTTCCATTTCTCCCTTGTCTGTACCAGCAACACTTTCCAGAACTGATCCTCAAAGACCACTGAAGAAGACAGAAAAAGATGATCTCACTTCGTTTTTTTTTTATTCTCCGTTTTTTCATAATTAAATTGAAAAGAAAGTAATTCCTGGGCCATTAATGAATTCAAAGCACACCATTTTTTAGTTTTTCAAAAACATTTTCGCATTTCCCAGGGAAAACAAGTCAATTAGTTCTACTTGATTAAGGAAATCACTCCAGTCAACCCCAATATACATATATATACAGCTATACATATACTTAGGGAGGGAAATTTGAATAAACACATCACCAACTTTACCAGTATTAGCAAGGGTAGAAAATACTTTATGTTTCAGACTAAGAGCTAATAACTGTCAAGTATATGGCCCTTGTATTGCAATTTGGTCTTATCTCCTTGATGGGAATTTGCTTGTATTCAATGTGTGCACACTGATAGAAGCCTTAGTTTGGAAATATTTTGAAACGGACAGAATGAGATTCCGGTTTAAATCCCTGGGTTTTTCCTGTTTTCACTGGGGCGAAGATTTCTGCCTGTCTTTTATTTGTTCTATAAAGTATTTAGCACATGTTTGAACAGCATGAAATGATAAATGAATATGTAACTACCATACACTTGCCTCTCCGGAGCTGGCAAGTTTCTTTTATTTGAAGGATTTGCCAATGAAAAATAGAATTACAAACAGTATGTGCATTTTTAGAAGAAAAAATATTTGTAGTAATCTATGTGTTTCAATATTTCATAAAAGCGTCTGGGTTAGTCTCAGTTTCAATACAAACAGAAAGAAAATAGATTTAGATTGACATGGATTTGCTTTGCAATAAAGCATTGAAAGAGGAGCAAAGTCTCAACGAGTAGAGTATGAACAAATTGCAGGAGCCTGAGAGGCTGTCCAGACCTCCAAGTATGCTCCTCTACCCAACATCTGAAGTAGGTTTGGGAAGACTTCTTTTGGTCAACCCCCCCCACAAATTCCTGTTTTGCCTTTTGTGGAACAAACCTGACACCTCTGAAGGATTTTTTGTTTAAGGCTCATCCCTGCAGGGGGTGCTCAGAAATTTAATCTGCTGGTTAATAATCGCAGTTAATTAAGGCTGGGGATTTAAAGTGGGTTAATTCAACTGCATTAAACCACTGTGTAAACACTTTTAGTTAGGAGCAGAGTCACCCAAAGTTTGCTCACTTGTCCTTGGACTTGCTGGTATGCAAAGAAGAGGAAGAGGAGAATTTACAACTTCCTTTCCACGTGGCTATTTTTGATGTGTTTTAGATTAACTTTCTGCTGCTTACTCTACTTTGAAAGCACAAAACTTGGCGGTACTCTGCAGTGTCCCTACAGAGCAGGTAATGCCCTAGAAATTCATGCCATTTGCTGCAATTTCACAGTAAAAAGAAAACCTCTGGAACCAAAGTAGACTGCACTGATTTGCATCACTTCAGTTCTGAATAAAAGGGTTGAGCCAGAAGAGTTTAAAACTATTTAACTAGTGTATTTGGCAGGTAATGTAGTCATTTTCCTCCAGGTCTTTTTTTACCTAAAGACCTGCAGTTTCGGATGCTGCTAGCTGTGTGGCACAAGGTGCTCACCTCGGTGGGCAGTGGTACTGGTCTAATATTTCTATTTTCTTCTGAAAAACGGAGCCCATAGCGTAGTGTAGAGCAAGATTTCTTGTTCAAGGATCAAAAGGATCATCTCTATTAGGGCAAATGATGCAGATCTCAAAGAAATACATCATGAAAGAAGAGAAGAGAACTCTGAAGAAACTCTGAAGAGTTTCTAGGATGCACATTTCTGTGGTTAAGCAAATAATAAGAAAATAAACAAAGCTTTGTGAAGCCCCATGACTTTGGCCTGCATTTCTTTAGCAAAATAGGGTCAGTGTGATTCACAGCACTGCAAGAATGGAGAGATTCCTCAAGCATCATTGCTGCTGTGACTCCTGAGCAGTTCCCAAGCCTTTAGGTGCACTTAAAAAAAAACACAACAAAACCAAACATTCTTAATGAGTTTTTCACTAGCTTCTTTCAGCCCTGGCTCCCAAAGCATTTTCTACCTTTGGCTGGATCTTGGCTGTTTCTGTGATGTGGCCAAGTGGAGGGCTTTGCGGCGTGTTGGCAGGGCAGGGAAAGATGCTGCTTCCACACAGACACCTGATTCCTTCGTGCACCTCACCTGATGAGCCCATACAAGCACTTTGTGAGATTAAACATGCTGCATTTATCTCCAGAGTTCTTAATCGCTAAGCATTTTTAATCTTGCTTCATGTTCAGATAGACAGCAAGAGCGCTACAGAAATGTCAAATATGTAAATAAAATAAAGCAGAAAAAGCGCAAGGAAGAATGATTGCTTTGGATCTGCTGGAGCAGTGAATTAACACCAAACCTAGGAACATTCAACAACAGCAATCGCTGTACACCACTGCCATTGAGAATAGAAACAGATACATTTTTTCTTTGCTTAAAGAAGACAATTACCCCCTAACTTGTGGCCAAAATTTCACCAGTCAATTAACGACCTTTGCCTCCGACATCCCCCTTCCTTCAAGGTTTGCATGGGTATTATTTTCAGTACTTAATCTTTTAGAGTGATTTGTGTCTTCTAATAACTGACTGCTTGTTTTGCTATCAGTCAGCTCCAGGACTGCTACAGCGTCTCTCCAGCTTAAAGCTTGCTTCGTTCACCTTGTGACTTCAAATACCATTCTGTCTCAAGCGGGAAAAAAAAAAGCCGCCCAAATCCCATATTGCTCCTTACAGTCTTATTACTCAGGAAACTAAAGAGAGAAAATAAAGGTCAGAAGAACTTTAAAACAACAGTAAAGTCAAGAGGACAGGAGAGTTTTAAAGGAAGTTACAAGCTTGAAATTACAGACATTTTTTTTTAGGATGATCCAAGACATTTCCAAAAAAAAGCAGAAGCCCCTATGATTCCCTGCTCGACCCTCACTTCTCATGGGAAATTACTCAGAATTATCTCCTTTAGCCTGTCAAGAGAAAGCAGCTTATGAAATGTCAGACATTCATGTGGTGAGAAGGAGACTGTAACTGAGAACCCCACAAGTGCCTGGACTGGACATGGAAGGAGCTTTATAAGCCCTTGCTGTCCTGGGACCACCTTCCCTTTCTACACAGCAGCAAACTCTGCTGAGCATCTTTAGAGGAACCAAAGCACCTAGGTCTGCTAGGTCTGTACACCTAAGCCGTGCAAGAATAAATGAACCACGTCCTCCCAGTGCTCACGTACAGCCCTGCAGTGCCTTGCTGCTCCCAGGGCTCTGCACCCAAGTCCCCCAGGACATCCTCTTACCAGGTGTGGGACAGTTGACAGCAAAAGTGTCTCCATCTGAGGTGGTTGCTCCTGGCCACTGTCCCCATGCAGAGGGAGGGACATCACCAAACCTGGTTTAGCAGGCTGTCTTGCTCTCAGAGGAGAGCAAGAATAACCGGGATGAGTCCAAAGGAACGACGCATGCTTTTGAAACCTTTTTTCTTTTTTTCACAAGGGAGCTCTGCTGAGATGCAAAGGATGTGTAACGCCTCTGCGAGGACTATGAAGCCCGTCCATTGTGTTTGCCACACAAAGAGCAGTGGGACAGCTTGGGGCCTGGCTGCCACTGAGCTCCTGGAACAAATAATTGTTGTGCTGGCGTGGGATGCCTCCTTTGGAAGCTTCTCTGTGGAGAAGCTCTCTATGCTGGGAGAGCTGAAAGAGCTGAAGGGAATGGCAGGGAGTGTTTTCAAAAGCACCCCAGGGTCTTTGAGATAAGCTCCACTGCAGAAATGCAATGCTCTGTCCTTAGTGATGTAGGACAGCCTTGAAGGGCTCCCGTGCACATCCAGCGTTTATTGCTCTGCAAACAGAGCTGGGCATCTTGATCTTACAAAGCTACATTGTCAGGATGCTTCTGGGCAGCAAGATGCAGGCAGGCACCTTGAGGGAACTTCAAAGGCATCTAAGCAATCCAGGTGTCCAACAGAGAGAGAAAGCAGAGCCCTGCACTCGTCCTTGTTTGAAAATCCCAGGCCTTGGGGCTGTGTAATATTTGTGAGACAGTTCATCAACAGGCAGAACAGGGAGGGGGGAGACTTTAAACAATTTTCTTGGAGCTCCTCCCATTGCTGCCTTAGTGCAGGTGGCCCGTCCATCATGTCTCTACAGGTTCCTTCTCCTTCCCATCTGCCTTTCCACAGGGGGTCCTAGCACCAATGGTGATGAGATCTTTTGATCTCACTGCTCTCCAAATCCAATACAGCTACCTGAAGAACTCCTCTGTGCTACCGCTAATACCATCAACCAGCCTTCAGCGTGAAACTGCTGACAGAATGCCAGCCCCAGCCAGTGAAATGTTTCATTAATTATCATAATTGATATCAATAGCAGATGTCAGCCTTAATGAATGAGGAAAGTCATTGCCAATAAGACATGCAAAGGAGGAGTCCTCCAGCCCCTGAGTTTTGACTTCCCGGAGGCATTTTTCTGTGGTTGTGGATCTCTGCCCAACCTTCGATCACCTGGGGAAGGCTGATGGCTGGGAGGGAGCAGGGAAGGGAAAGCAGGAGCAGGAGCAGGGAAAGGCTCTGCTTAGTGCAGGACATGGTAACGTCTGGGGGTTTTACTTGTTGACCTTTTCATCCCTGGGGGAAGAGTGCTGCTCTTAGGAGTGAGTGAGCAGCACCATTATGAGGCCTCTGAATCCCGACAACATTGTGCTCATGCTCTTGAGCCCCTCTGCAGTAACAAATTAGCAGCTCAGCCCCCTGCTCATCAGTAGTACAGATCTGCTCACACTCGCTGCCAAGAAGATACCTGTACCTAAACTTGGGAGAAAAAAAAGCTTAAGTATAAGGTTTTCAACCTCTTGAGTTATACACAGTAGAGGGGAAAAAAAGGTGTCTTGGCAGAATCCGTTTCAACTTTCCTGAGCAAAAAACTCATGTGATAAAAATAGCACTAGAAGTGTTTTGGGTAAGTTTTGCACAACCCTGTGTTTTTCTTTGGGACAAATCTTTTGATACCAAATACTTCCTTGCTTTGTTTAGTTATTCTGTTTTTACTCGTGGGATAAAAGTCTCTCCTGCACATCCCTCAAGGTTCTGACTTCTGCAGAAAGCACACACAATAAGCCTTGAATGAGCAGGAGACGTATGCGCTGAAAATGTCATTAACAAAATTAATTCTTATATAATATCTTATCAGAGCTAGAACAACCAGGGCACTTGATCTTACGTCGTGGGCAGCTCTAAAGTCTTTCATTACTGGGCTCACTGGACCAGAGAGGCTACAAGCCTGTACATCTGAATATAGATGATGTACAATTTACGGGTCTGTGGCCTTCTCACTTAACCCAAGCTATTGGCCCATGGTGGGGTTTGCCAACCTTGCTGTTTCAGGCAGGAACAAACATTTTATATACCGTCGATTTAGCAAATCTATTCCCCCGATTCCTTCCTCCCTCCTTCCACTGGTTGCATTCATTAATCATCCCTTACTGTCTCCCTGGCACGACGTGTTAATTTTCATAGGGCTTGCTCAGCAAGTCTTAAACGGCAGCGTGTTCCCCAGGCAGGGGAGTGTGACCACCTCGCTGAACTACCAGGCCAAGGGAGGATTTGTCCAAGGGCAGGATCCTTCAGGGGTTAGGCACCGTGGTTGCTTCTAGGGGACTGAACAAGCACAGAAGACCTTTGCTGACTGGGAGCCGATGGAGGCATCACAGAGGTGGCAGCAGTATGGGACTCTCTCAGCTCATCATCATAGCGGTAGAGCTTGCAGGTCTCTGGTGCTGAAAGCGTTGCCATAGCTCAATGAAATTTGGTGGCCCATGAGTTTGGCTGCTGCCAGTGTGGCTCACAGCCCTTCCAGTGAAGAAATTTGCTGCACTGACCACAAAGGGAACATGAAAACCTGATCTCTGCATGAACAGAAAGGTTTGGTGGGATTTTCTGGGGCTGAAGCACTTGTTTGATCAAGCTGGTGGGATGCGCTGACAGCCCTTTACTTAGAAATGATCGAGTAGCCGGATTATGAGTCAGTGGAAGACTGGAGCCAAACTGGCAAAGCAATTGCAGGTCTCTGTGTGTGTGTGCGAGTGAGAGTGTGTGCAAGACAGTTAGCTCTCCTTCCCTTGGTGACTTGGATTGATAGCTCTCCGCTATTCCCATCGTTGAAGAATCCACCGGTCGATACTTCACTCCTTTGTGCCCAGCCATCCCATCGTCTGCACGTCTGGCACCGGTTCTTGTAGGTGTAAATAAGAATAATTTCTCAGGCTGCCAGCCTTTCTGCCTGGAAGACACGAGGTTCATTTCAGCCCTTGACATTCAGCTGGATCCCTTCTCCCTTCTCTTGCAGCCCTTTGGTACTTACTCCTTCGCTGACCTTTTCCCTGGCACATTTGCATGTAACAGCGGGTCGCTGACCTGCAGAATAGATGCAGGATAGATGCAGCCTGCCCTTCAAATGCCTGGCTGGCAGCAGAGAAGTCAGCCTTCTTGTTAACATTTGAGTATGTTCTTTCCATGGGTCAGCAGGATGCTCCATCTCCCTTTTCACTACGAAGCCCTGTGCGCTTCTTCTGTCTGGTGAAGAGCTGTGTGCTTTTGCAGCTTACCTCTGTGAGACACATCCATACGCATTGCTCCGGTATGTTCCCTTCAAAGACGTCAGCCCTTTTAGTATGATATCCAAACCAAAGAATATCATTTTCTTCTTTGGCATCCTCTCAAGTGAATCGTGAGTTTGCTGGGTGGGGAAGTGCTGTGCATTGAACACAGGCCAGCTTCCCAAACCCAGCCCATGCCTCCGCTCCAGCTCCCAGCACCGGCAGTGCAAAGACGCCTCTGCAGCTGCTCATGCAAGATTCAACCCTTCCTTTTGTGTACCTCTTCCAGCTGGGGAAGACAGAAGAATTGGACCTCCTGCCTGTGTGGTGTGACAGGCAGGGACCGCAGGCCGGATCACATTTGTCCCATTTCTCCCAGAGCGGGACATGGCAAAACTGCTACAGCCTCTGCATGTTCTGCAAGTCACATTTCTATTTGCATTATGTAGCTTTTGTTGTTCCTTTAGCTCTACCTTTTGCTTTGCCAGAACACCTGGGAACTCCTGGGAATGTCAAACCAGCCACCTTTTGAGGCCCACTCCCCAAGCATTTTTCACAGCTGAGATGGCCGCAGCCTGCTGTGTGCTTTTTCTCTTCTACCCTACACCAAGCACGGGCTGAGCTGGGCTACAGTGAGAAAGCACCTGCTGTGGGATGGTTGGTGCACCTCTGCTGCGAGTGGGGGCAAAGCAGGAGGAGGAGTGATGCACCTGGCCACAGACATCCTATTTCAGTGAACATAAGTTGTGGGGGATGCAGAAGGGGTGGGCTACCTTACCCAGAGCTAGGGGGAACCATCTCCACAGGGCAGGGAGTATGTTTGCAGAGGCAGAGACATAAACTCCCTGAGAAGCTGGTGGTGGCAGGGAAGCAGAGCTGAGCCTAGAGAAGTCAGGTTAATTGGGCTGGATGTTGATAGGCAACAAACACAATGATAGTTAGCACTTCCCGAGCACTGTCCACGCCACCCTGAGGGCCGTGCACAGTACATCCCCATTAATGTCTCAAAGAAAGGCATTCAACAAGCAGCAGGGTGAACTTCTCAAGCACGCGTGCCCTGTGAGTGCAATGTCTTAATGTAGCCACTTAACTCCATAATAATATTACTGTTATTATTACACTACTACTGTGCCTGTTACAGCACTGTAGCATTTGATTCCAATTGCTGCTGACATTTTGAAATGTGCTGATACAATGAAACCGCATCTCCCAGGGCTCCTTAGGAGAGCTGCTAAGGACTGCATCTTTCCCAGGAAGCCTGGAGACTTGCCAAGAAGCTTCTCGTGCCCCTGCTCGGACCGTGGGGCAGCCTCCAGTGCTCACGCCTGTTTATTCCAGGCATGGATGGTGTTTTCTGAAGAAGTGATAAAACCACTGACCCTGATGCTGCTGCTTGCTGTAGCTCCGATTCTGACTTTCAGCTTCTGCAGAAGCTTCTGAAGTTTAATCCAGGCATGATGTACCGATGGAAAAGCTGGCCTAAGCCACAGCCAACAGTGTCTGGGCAACGTGCTGAACAGGAAGGGCATCTTGCTGCCCACGTTCTGGTTCTTGGAGCAGCCAGCTGTGGGAATGACATTCAGCACGGAAACCTCTGCTGCCTTGAGCTGGGATTTCGCGCCGTAATGCTTGGCGTGCAGACATGCTGAGAGCCAGCCGCACCGGATTGTCAAACAGACACCTCCTGCACCTCCCAGGTGCAAAGACAAAGCCATCATCAGGAATTTCATTGGCATGGAAGGAGGGTTTGCATGGACAGGGTTGGTTCTCTCCTCCAGGAACCCATCACAGTCTCACGAGCTCACCGTGCAGCACGAGCAGCTGGAGAGAAGCAGCCCAAGCTGCAGCTAAGGGTGCTGCCTTGTGCCTGCTCCCTTGCTGTCTGTGCCCTGACATCTGGGGCTTGCTGGAGATGTCCTAGCATACAGGCGCCCTTACTAGGCTGGGCTGCCTTCCCTTCTGGCAGAAACAACTTGCCATGCAAGAAACCACGATCAATGACAAGCAAACTTTCCATTTTGAGTCTCCAGGTAACGCCAGGACCCCGGTGTGCTTGTGCTGTACAGATGCATGGTTAAGAACTATTGATATGAACAAGCTGGCAAAGCCTCTTGCTCAAGGCTATCCGGAACAGAATTGTTTTGTTCAGGAAAAGGAGCCAAGTTTGACAATACTTTGTCTCCTAGACAACATCAGATAATTCTGGAGCTTTGACTTGCCTTGAAGAAAGCTCCCAGGAGACCCCAGGCAACAAATCCTTCTCATCCTTGCTCAGACAACGAGTCTCCAAAGATAAGCTTTGTTTGCCTCATTGTCTTACTGTGGCCCTCCTTTTCCTAGAACCTCTACATGGGCATCTCCCCTCCTGTTGGCAACATCACAGCAAAGTACAGAGAGCCAAAGCACCAAAAAACAGGGCTGTGGTCAGCATCTAGTGACAAAATATAATGCCCTCCACAATCCAAACCTTCCCATTGGAAACAGGCAGTGAGGTTGTTTCTTTGGCAACTCACAGGAAAAAGAGAACTGAACTATGCAGCATGCTATTTTGTGTCTGCCTACCTATGAGCTCCTGGTGGAACAGCTCTGTTTTTTCTCACAGTCATTACTTTGTCTAACCAGTCGTCTAATGAAACAGCTCAATGCATTTCTGTGCACTGCTCTGTATTTCATTTTCTTTGTTATTCCCTTAGCCACCTTTTATCTTCCTTACACGCAATGTGGATGTTCTCCTTACCTATGATCCATATATCCACCCATTTTTATTAGTTTAGTCTCTCTCTTCCTTAAGACGGATGCCACACTCTTCTATTTTGTCTCCAGAAAAAGGAACTCCAACAAATCAATCCCCAGCAAACGCCCAGTCTAAAACCCAGCCCCCTACAAACTGCTTCTTTGCAGATTTTTTATGCCTGTTACTTGACTATTTTACCAATCTCAAATATCACTGTTTTCTTCCCTTAAACATCCCAAAGCGTGTTGTGTGGGGGCGAGGGCTGCGTGAATATCTTTTGAAAACGAAAGCCACAAGCCATATTGTGGTAATAGCCTATTATATTTCTCCTCATATTTACTTCATTCAGCAATTTTTGACTTGATTTGACAATCAAAGTTAATGCTCTGATATATATATATGCATCTATATGTTTTTTCTCTTTTATTTCTTGATTAGAACTATGAAAATTTTCAAAGATTTAAATTGAGAAAAGTGCCTAACCCGGATCTTTCTGCTGGCTGCAACATTAGCTTTAATTGTCTGCTAATAGCTCCAAGCATTTAGCTCAATCTTCCAATGTGCAGACAAAAATGCCTTCCTAGGAGATTTCTGAACAATAATGGGCTCCTTACCGCCTGGTGCGGGACGCAGATGTGGTGGTGACAACCAACGTGCATCACTCCAACAACCTCCCCTGCAAGATGATGGAGATCAGGGATCTTTGCCCAGCCTGGTCCCTTTGTGACGTTTGGCCTTTCTTGTCCTCCAGCTCTGCCACTGACTTCTGCTGGCCCACGTTATCTCCTGTACTTGGGTTCCTGCGGCACAAAATGAAAACAGGATGCATTATTCCCCCAGTTGCCCTGGACTCAGGTCCAGTTTGTTGGCACTTTCCCTCAAGTGCCAGTTTGTTGATGCAGCTCAGCGTTTGTGCTGGTAGAGACACTTGAGGTGAACAGTTTTAACCAGAAAACACAGTTTTTTCTAAACATTTCATGGGGACACATCACTCACGGTTACATTTCTGACGCGCAGAATTTTGAAACCGTTTGTTTCCATTTCCTCATTTAGTTTCAAAGATGTCAAAGGACTTCAATAAGAGAAGAATGGCTTATCGCAACTTCTGGTTTTGTTTCGGTTTCCTTTATAACTTTTATACTCTAGAATCCCTTTATTGTTGGAAACTTAGAATTTCAGATGTGAAGTCTCCTGTTATAGTCTCAACACGAAGAGGTCTGACTTCATCAAAACAAAATGACTCGACAGGAGTAGAGAGCAGCTTCAATAACTTTGGAAGAATAGGGTCAGAATTTTCATTACTTTTGAAATCTTCTAGTTTGAGCTTTTTATTATTTTTGTAATCATATTTCTATAGCATTTGTATTATTTTTAGGTTATTTGGCTGGCCAGGAAATAAATTAATACAGAATGTCAGAGTTTCCCATGGATCTCAAATCTTAAATCCCAAGTATTTCTACAGAGCTTACCCAGTCCTCTTGGGATGAATTTTATTGACGCTTTTTAACATAAAACTGGCAGCTGCACGACCTAGGTTAAAAATAGGCATACATATAATTTACTGTAGAAGTTGAAGGTCTAATAACCAAGATCTAGAGCAGATTCACATCTTCTCCAGGTCATCTGAACATCTCTCTGCTCTCTGTTCTTTACATTTCTATAGGGCGCTGGACTTCTGGGAGAGAGCCTTATCCCACATGCAGTTTCATAAGCCTTCCAGGTCAAACCAGGAATATTTTTTTTACCTGAGAAAGCTCCTATCTTCGGTCACTTTTTTTTTTTTTTTTTTTTTTTTTTTTTCCCAGTGGTTTGTACCTGAGTTAGGAATGGGAAACAGAGAAAGAAATTGTACGTTGAACAGTGATGTAAAATAATCTCAAAACCCAAACAAAAATCCTTCTCATGTCTGCAAAGTGCTGAGGAGCTCAGTAGCAAGGTACAGCTACACTCGGTGCCCAGAGCAGGGGTGGGTAACCTCTATTTCTGTGTGCTTAACCTGCACTCTGTTGTGTAGTGCGAACCGTGCCCCACAGCACGCGAATGAAACAAAGCCTGTTACTCTCCACTGGGCATTTTACAACATGCAGACATCTGCATTTATGGCAATTTTGAGAACCAAAATGACTATGTTTGAATCCATACTTAAGCCTCGGATATTTCAGGAGCTGACCGCTCAGTAAAATTACATTTGAAATTCTGATGCAATGGTTTCTCGCTCACTCTGATCAACAGTGGGGAAGAGCTTATTTTCCGATGGCAGGGCTTTGTCCAGAAGTCCTACCAAGCTGGGAAACATCAGGAACTTGAAGCCATGGGAAAAAACAGGGGCAGAAAGGATCTTGGGAGGTTGCTGAGTCCTTCCCCTGCCCAAGGCAGGCGGTGCAGCCACAGCACTCCCAGCAGACGCTTGTGTAGCCTTCTGTAGCCCTGCTCCTTGCTGCTCTGCACCTTCCCCAGGCATTCGATTCCAGCACGTGTCACCACCAGTTTTCCAAGACAGATCTTCCAGTGCCTGACCTGAACCTCTCCTGCTGCAGTTTAAGCCCATTTCCTCTTCATTTGCTCACCAGGGACATGAAGAGTGAATTCTTCCTTATTCTTTGTCTTTTTTTTTGTGTTTGAAGACTGTTGTCTCGCCATCTCTTCTCTAGGCTGAACATTTTCACTGTTTTCTGGGCTGTGTTTTGAGGGTTGCTGATAGGCCCTACTGCCATCCTCCTAATCCCCTCCCGCTGGTCCACAGTCTTCCTAAAGTATGGAATTAAAAAACAGAAGCATGTGTGGCCTTCCTGGTGGAAGGATCACCCATGCGCCTTGGGGTTGATGCTGTTATTTAAACTTCCTCCTACATTTGCCTTTTTTTTTCTATGCCTGGCATTGCTGCATCGTGCACGGTTTGAAAACAGCTACAAGTTGCCCATCCTTTCCTGCACAACATCTGCCGCGCCAGCTGTTCTCCATCCCACTGTTATGGATCACCCTGCCTAGGTGCGGGTTTGACACTCGTCCTTATTCAATCACATCTTCATTTTTTCAGCTTGATTCTCCAATTTGTCATGTTTGCCTTGCACACAGACCATGTCCTCCAGCAGATTTGGATCTCTTCCCCTCATTATATAGCTCACAAGCTCCATAACCCTGATCTCTGTTCTGCTAACCGTGCCACTAATGAACACATCAGATGGCATCTGATACGAAAGGGGTCCCCAGGCAGATGTGACTCACTCACCCTTTCCATTTTGACATCTCTCTCTTTAGCCAAGACGGCAAATGCCAGTGACTGGCACCCCTCTGCTTCTCTGCAAGTACATCACCTTGGTCAAAACCGCCTATTTTTGTGGAGCTGTGAGCCTACATCTTCGATCCCTCCTCGTTTCTATGCCTCCTGCTGCTCGCAGGACTCCTGCTGGGCAATGAGTTGATTTTTGTCACTTTATCCCATCTCTGTGGGTCCAGCAAAGGCTGCAAAGCTCCTCAGAAACGTGTTCTGAGCAGCAAAGGGACTTAGAAGTTTTGCACCATCTCTTTATCCATCCCTTCTTGCTAATAGCTGGCCACGAAGCAATGATTTGTTTCAGGCATCTGGTTTGTGAGATACCAAAATGCTGCTTTTTCTCCCCCGTCCACTTTCCATTTAAATGCTAACTACTATAAAGGGAAAGACTCTCTGAAAACATGCAAGCAAGACACAGCCTGCAAAGCAGCAAGTTAAAATCCTTCCAAACATCAGCTGTGCCTGAAGAAGCCACTACGGGACAGGATTAAGTGCAAAACTGGCTTGTAAAGCCTGAAATATTAAAAAACATAAAAAACTCCTACAGCCTTTGGAGTCCCCAGCACATCAGGTTTCAGAGCTCAGACTGGGACTCTGGAAGAAGTTTCAAGACATGCAGGGTCTCAGTCCCTAATTATTTACCAGCTGAGTGATTTAATCTTTATTGGGTGCAACTGTCAAGCAAGTCTAGACCTCGCTGAGCCTTACAGCACTTCTAAACACCTAACTTAGTGCAGGTGATTCCCAGCCTAGCAGAGGAGCCCAGAGCCATCTGCCAGGTCAGACCCTGCCCTATTCTTAAACATCTCAGGGGAAGCCACCACCCAAGTCCTTGGGCTTCCCTATCTCACAGATTCTCTTAAAGGGTTTTTGCTTATTATATATATATTTTTTTGGTTTTACTTCATGGAGTTTATATAATCCAGCTATCTCTTCCCTTCCCCTAGGTGGTAAGGGTAAAGCTAAGGTCAGACTATTTTGCAAACAATGAAGATCTCGAATTTGTCAAAGAACAGTGGGAGCTTTACCGCAGTGCTTAGCTAAATTTTCTTTGGAAATGTCAGTAGCCCATCCAGGCACAGAACCAGAAGGTCTCTGTTTAAATTATGTATGCAACTTCTTGATAATTACGTACCCTAAGGAATATCACATTCAAAAACACGAAGGTTTGGAGGATTTAGGGAGGGAGGGTGCTAAGAAGAAGTTTGGAAAGATAACAGCTTGATTTACTGAAAAGAAAGCACTCACATCGCACCCAATTCAAGGGGGTTAGTTTTTTTCCTTATTACAACAGAGTCGGCTGCTATTATGTTCCCTGCCACACAGAGCATCTGATACAAAACTCTGCTCTAAGTTGGGTGTTAGGTGAATTGCCCAGCTATGGAGTCATCCACTAGGAAACCGAGTGCTTCTATGAGGGACGGCAGCAGGTAGGGTGGAAAGGAGAGCAGGGTGAGAGGGAGGATTTGGGCAAATGCCTTTCAGCTGGAGAAAGACATCGTCACGTGAAAATCAGCACAGTTCATCCTTCCAGCGGCACACATGAGCGACAGGAGCGAGGGCTGCAGCCAAGCCAGCCCAGCTGCTCCGGGCTCACTGCAGAGCATCGCTGCGGGGTGAGGGACACGCACCATGGGCTTGGACGCCCCACAAGGAGACAGAGCCCCTCGAGACCTAGGCTGGGCAGGATCTGCAGAAAGCTTGAGCATTTCTTCGGATAGCAAGAAAATCTATTCTTATAACTGCTAAATGCTAAATATGTGCCAGTGCTGGAAAACCACAAGGCTTAAGCCAGTCTTGGAGGAGATCAGCTCGCTCCCTGGGGCTCCTTGGGATTTAATCCCTTGTGCTCCTCGTGCTTGGGCTGCAGGCGGATGGAGGCACCGGAGCAAGCAAAACCCAGTCCAGCCTGTCAGCTCCCCTGGCCAGCTCTGGGTGGCAAAGGGTTTTGCTTTTGGCTGGCCAGATATTACATAAGCTTACAGAAAGCAGACTCATAAGAACGATGCATTTTATCTACTTTTTTTTTTTTTTTTTTCACACCGAATTCTGAATTAAATACGTTCTTTGGTGATCTAGGGAAGAGATATGCTATTTTGCTTCCCAGTCTTTTGATGACAGATTAGGTAAATGTAAAACAATTTCTAAAAGGAAACTTGAAGAAGCAAAGTTCTGTAAATGTTGAATCTGAGCTTTCTAAATGTTTCAGAATATTCTAAAATGGGAGACTTGGGAACATCCATATGGATTCAGCAAAAAATTTGCTGTGACTAAATCTGCTTGTTTTGCAGAAAAAAAATAAAAATCAGTGTTAAAGAATTCCCCGTTGACTAGTCTGGCATCTGGTCCGCTTATTTCCACTGTGAGATGTTCCCAAACACAGGCACCTCCCTGAGCCTCCAAAAACCAGAAGGAAGAGGTCTGTCCTCAACCTCCTGCTCGGCGAGGCCATGCCGTGTCCCCAGCGCTGCTGGTGAACGATTCCCAGCACAAAACAACGTGGTCCCACCAAGGACAGGGGAGCTGATCCTCAGGTGAGATGAATCAACCCTTTATTTCGGAGCGTGACTCATACCATCCACATCTCTGCAACCCGGTGTTCCTCACCCTGCTCGGCAGCAGACAAAAAACTTTCAGTCAAAGCTCGTGTTGCTCTGCTTCAGAACCGCAGATTGGGATTGATCAAATAGACATTGAAATGTCCCCTAGAACTGGATGAAAAAGAAATTGAACAGAAAATAAAAAAGCTTTTCTTAAAAAAAAAAAAAAAGCACTCTGCTATTAATTTTTTCAACTTTTTGCTTCACTGGAAAAATTGAAATTTTTTCAATTCAGGTTAACTCAGAATGTATTTTTTTTTCCATTTGGCCATTGAACCAAAAATACGCCGTCTTTTAGCTCTTATTGGCACCCATTTTTGTTCAATTGTTTTGGTTCATCGCCCCTATTTTCAAGAGAGAGCTACAGCTTTCTAATTGTATCTGCCGTGCTCATGAAGATATTGAGCAGAAGTCTCTGGCTACTCTGGCTGATTATAGGTTATTTTGTTTTACTCTAGGAAAAAAGAATAATCATTGGTCCATGTTAGCTATAATTTGTGTCTCCTCTCTACGTTCGGATCCACGTATTCACATTTAATGTCATTATACAGGAATCCCAGGCTGAGTGCTCATTTTGTGAAAAAATGTTGTTCTGACAGAAAATGCCACTTTATGATGAGTGAGATGTTGCTCAGGAACATGTCAACTTCAATCATGCTTCATTTGAAAAAAAAGTAAAAGCAGAGCGGAATTGTTTTGATTTTCCATTTTGAAGTGATTTTTCATTTTAGCCTTTTTTTCCCTACTGATATTATAATGACATTCAGTTTTAAAAAGTGAAAAGAGGAAGGAGACATTTCAGTCATTACAACCAAACGAGATGAGTGGTCCTCAAAGCTACTGCATTTCCTTAAAATTTTATGTGAATTTTTTTGGGGAAACAGTCCCTTTCAGAATGAAAAAAATAAAAAAGGAGAAATTGTGAAGACTCTCGAAGTAATTCAAACACAGGTTTAAAAACCCCTACTAGCTGAAAAGCATCGTATGCCAGCACCCAACCACTCCTCTTTCAGCCCCCAAATTGGGCTGGGCTTAGGGGATCCCCCAGGCACGAGGCAGAAAACCGCAGCTGGAGGTGACCGGAGTGCAAGGGCTCAACCCTCTGCAGGTCCCCAGACTGAGCTGGCAAAGCAAGGGCTTGCCAAGGGGAATGCAGTGGGGGATTTTCCTTGGAGTCCTGCTTAGATCTCCTTGCGTTGCTGTAGACTGAAGCCCACCAGCTCTGCTGCGCCTCCTCAAACAGCACAAACAAGCCACCCGCAAACCTCACGGCTCCGCTCTCCCTGCTCATCGCATCTCCTGCACAAGGATGCATCATTTTGTGATAATAAATACCCCATTCCTCCCCTCCACGTCTTAGATCTCTGCCTTTCTCTCTCGCCTTTGGAGCTTTGACAGCCACTCTTCCCGCCGCCTTTTGTCAAAACACCAGCTCTGATTTGAGCCAAGGCAAATAAAAATTGACGTGTGATTGACAGCAGCCCAAACAGATGCACGGCTTGGCAGGCTGAGGTTACAGAGAATGAGCAAATAAATAGAGACACCGGAGCGGTCAAACGTGTTGCTGACACGTCTAGAATAACTAGCTGGAAGAGCTGCTTTGTATGGGCTGGGAATTGGAGGCTCCCCGTTTCTACCCTCTGCTCATCAGCCAAGCGACTTGAGTAATTGTGCCTTGCAGCGCAAATTTTAAGTTCCTCATTTAAAAATGGTTTACAACGCTTCCCTGCCCGCTAGCATTTCTTGTGGTTGATCTTAAAATTTGTCGAGCGCTTGGAGAACCTGTAGAAGGAAGATAGAGCAGAGCAGCTGCACGTTTGCTGCTCGGCACCAGCCCCTGTTTGCCTCCTCTCATTAGGTAGGCTCTGTTTTCAAAGGCACCCTGCGCCTGCTAGCGAAGACACAAATGAGTGTGTGCAAACATTTGTGGGTACAAATAAGCACTACTTCTGCAGCAAAACGAATAAAAGCATTTGAAAGCTCCGTCTCCTCCTTCCTTCTTTAGAAAGTGAACTTCCAGACAGAGAAAAATAATTACCCATTTCATCTTAATTACCGAGAGTAGAATTCCTTCTTTTGATTCACAACATATTAAGCCACTCAAACAATCCTCTGCAAATTACATGGTTGAACTCAACCTGAGCAACTCATCAAACAGCGACCACCACCTAAACCTGGGGAGAAAAAGTCTTCTAGCATGTCACTGTCTAGTGACCAGTTCCAGACGGGTCCGTTTTGAGGAAGAAGTGACATTTTTCATTCCAAAAATAGCTACCATTTAGTGATGTGCTAGGGTACGACTTCATTCAATCAAAGGATAACCTTTTCAGAAGCTCTTACTTAAAGCCCTCCTATGTCAGGAAGTTGTGGTAGTTAATTCCAGCAGCACGGCTCGATGGTTCCGAGCCCTGTTGTGCACGTGCTGCTCTGTCGGTATATGCCTGGGAGAAACCTAGCTGGGATTTACACGGTCACACTGATTTACCTGCCTTTACACCGAGCTTGTGCCTGTGCCATTAACTGCAAATTAACTTCCAACTGATGCACTAACCTGCAGTTTTTGTGTGTTCTCAGGTATAAGGGGTAAGTCCTCAGCTTGGACCTTGCCTCTGCAATGGACAGAGGGTGGCCGTGCTCAGCAGTGATTCCCTCATGCAGCCCCCCAGCATCCCTAATCGTGTTCTAGGACCTCAGCCATTGCCCTGGTGCCAGGAGAAATAGGATTCTTCAGTTGCATTTTCAGCATTGAGGCTTTCTCCTATCAGAAACCTGCTCCTGGTGTGATGGTGGTTGTTGGTGCTGGCCCTAGGATTTCCAGGGGTGCAGCAACACAGAGGCCATGGGCTCTCCATCATATCAGCTGCAGAGGTGAGAGCTTGGAGGCACTGGGAAGCCCTCTTTGTGCCAGACCCTGGGGGTGCCCAGACTCTGTGCTCAGTTTCTGGGGCACTGAGAGCTCCAGCAAGCTGCAGGATTCCTCCTGCAGTCAGGGGACAAATGCACCATGGGGGGGCTTATTCTCTAACCCAAATTTAGGATATTACTTGGCTGCCTGTCACAAATGAGACCTGCAAGCAGCAGCAGCAATCTTGATCCCCCAGTTGTCCAATGTGACCCCAATCCTCCGTGCTGCAGAAAGGCAGGGTGCTCCCAGGCGAGGGGGAGCAGCCAGTGGGCACGTT
Source organism: Nettapus auritus (assembly GCA_011076525.1). Lineage (NCBI taxonomy): Eukaryota > Metazoa > Chordata > Aves > Anseriformes > Anatidae > Nettapus > Nettapus auritus. The sequence continues at coordinate 1,897,107 of CM021787.1, read as the reverse complement.
CAGCTCGCTGCAAGCTCCTGACGATCGTCCTTACACGTGCTTCTTTCTGGCTTGAAATAATTCATCAGATCGCTTTCGCAAATAATTGTATGTGAATTGATTTACCACCTCCAGACACAAGGTTTTTTGTTGTTGTTGTTGTCATCACAGTTTTTTTAACAAGTCTAAGAAAGAAATTCAAGCTGTGCCGCTTAGTTCCAGAGACACGTAGGGCAAGCTAGTCCTCTGATTTCAGTGACTCCAACCCCACTTACTGTGAGTGCTTTTTGTGGAGATGCTTTAGAGCTAGAAATCAATGTGTAGTTACTGTTTACCATGAAAATGAACATTTCAGCCTCTTGCACTAAAAGGGAAAGAAATTTTCTAGTCACCTGCCATTTAAATAGCATCTCGCACGCAGTCACTAATTTAATGCAAATCTCATATGGCTTCCTTGTATTTGTCATTTCAGTGCATTTTTGTGCTTGTAGTTTTTATGCTAATGATCCGGCTCCATTGCTAACTAGGTCTTTATACCTATCATTTCAATGATACTAGTAATTACACAGTTATGTGTGTATATAGGGGTGCCTGTTCCGTGCACTCAGCTCTCTGTCACCTCTTCTTTATTGCTGCCTAAGAGAAGTGAGTTCTCACTGTCAGTGTGGCACTGGGGCTTTGTTTGCAGTGCCTGGCTGTAACTCAGAGGCTGATTAATATAAAAAAAAAATTCAGCAAATGTTCCAGGTGACAATAAACAGAACCTGGTGGATTTGGGTAAAAACTGAAAAACGTGAAGGTGGAAAATAAGGGCACAAAGCCTCCCTCTGCTTTCAAAAGAGATGGTTCTTCTGTAACCCGTCAGTGCCAGGCACGGACCTCTTCTACCAGCAGACCCCAACCAGGCCGTGCCCAAGGATAAAGCCACTGAGACTGATGGAAGGGGAAGAGGGGAGCAGAGTGGGGTCCTAATCCCCACTTGCAAGTGGAGAAAGTAAGAGAAGAACAAGGAGAACCACAGGAGGCAACCGAGATAATGCTTTACAGGGAGAGTGACTCCCAGTTCCAATCCCAGTTTACACTGGTGTAGATGGAGACCAACACGATTGCTTCAGCAAAGCACCAGGCTCTTGACCTGCCCCCTGCGATCGCACACCGCAGCTATCGGATTGCCGCAGGAGGACTCTTTGCAAGGGGACTGAGTGAACTCCCTGACAGCCTGAAATGAAACATGACACGCAATCATTTCCAAGCACGTCGAGAAGAGATTAACGTGCAGCCCTGAAAAAAAGAAAGTTTCATTTTGTCCTCAGTGCTCTTGACAGAAGAATCGTCTGCAACTTACTCAAACTCCGGTGAAAGCCAAGATGAGCAGCTGATGGCTTCAGCCTCCTTATGGATCAGGTCGCTGAAGAGCAGCCGGAATGAGGATGCCTCCCCTACCCTTCTGCTTTGATAGAGATAAGGCTGAAATATACTTCAGATTAGAAGGCATTCAGGCTGCTGGAAGGTGACTGGAAATGCTGCAAAGGATGCGAGCACAAAATGTAAACAGCAACATGGGGAGAAAATAATTGAAAAGAGTCTGCCAGGCACAACGAGCGAGCCAGGAGAGGTCAGCCCCGTGCACTGGCTTCTGCTAGGGGTATGCAGAGAAACCTCAGGGATCCTGGCAATTAAAACACTGACACTGAAGAGTTACCGTCTGCCTTATGGAAGCATTTCAGAACTCAAAGCAAAACCAGGCACCTTCTGTACTTGGCACTGAACAAACATGCAAAGAGAGAGACTAAACAAAGAGCTTAAACAGGCAAAAACTGGGAAAACTGAGGCACGGAGCAGCAGGTGATTTGCTGAATGAATTAGGAGCAGCACATCTTTTTTCCTGCCAATGCCTTATGCATTTGTCTGAAACATGTACTGCCTCCTTTTGAACACGCCAAGGCTTGGGGAGGACACGGGACCCCCGCAGGACGAGGTGCATCCATGGGGTCTCGCAGCAATACAGATCAGGGCTGCGAGCAGAAAGCTGTTGAAACATAGAATTGAGGACAAATGGCTCATCCAGGCCCAACTGGCCCCCAAAATCACTTTCTGGTCCTTCAGGGGAGGCAGCTCAGGCCCAGGATGCAGCAGAGCATTCAGCACAGTCTGGTTTTGAACCTCGCTCCCCGAGCCAAGGTTCAGAAGTCACTCGTGCTAAGACGCGTGTGTTTAACTGTTTCTAAAGTCCACCAGAGGAGTGGTGTGGGCATGCAAGAGACAGAGAGACTTTTAACCTCAACTGGAAAGCAGCCAGAATCCAGTCTTTGGGCTGATTTGCATGAAATGTAGATAAGGACCATCAGCCGCTGAATTCAGATGAGGCGCTTGAGCTACTGAATGGCAATTCAGGGGCCACAGAGAAAAGACAAAGCAAAATGTCCCCATGGGCTGATGTCAGTGACCCCATTCTTCCACCTTTCAGGCTGTTCCAGGCCAGCTGACCTGTGGAAAAGCCATGGGTCTGTCCCTGTCTTGTCATTTCCAGCCCATCAGGAGGGTACCAGTCACTACCAGCACATTTCCCTGCAGACAGACCCACTGTGCCTGGTGGGGGAAGTGTGCAGCAGCTGAGAACCTCATCCCGAGGTGGGAAGAAGGTGGAGGGGAGGCAGAGCCAGGTCTGACTGCAGCATCCACACCTGCAGCAGCAGCACAATTTCCAGAAGGGCAGGATCACGCCTGACTGGGCCAGGGACAGAGCAGCGTCTGCTGGTCACTCTGGAAAGAGCAGAGCTAAAATATAACTTCCTGTAGATCCATTCCTGGACTGGATTCCTGGATGTCTAACTTAGGCTCATGTCACACCCTAAGTGTTATCACTTGCCTTTATCAAACTTATTTGGAGACAGATGTGCACACCAGACTGGCGCAGACACGAGCAGAGACACACACAGCATGATGTGTGTCCTTCTCCACACTTCAATCAATTTGCACTAACGATCAAGAAACTTGCTGGGGAAAAACAAAAGCTTAAATCCAACAGTTTGGCAAGTTAATCTGTACTGCACATATACGGAATTCCCTCCGCAAAAAGCTGTGTAATATATCAAACGGTGTCTTTCGCTCATTTCCTTGACAAGTATAATTGATTTTTACTATTTAGTCTAATGTTTTACAGCATTCTTGCAAATGTGCTCCACTATGCACTTTGCAAAAGTTAATGGAAGTTTAGTAACAAGAGACATTGTCACAGTTCTGTGCCATTACGTCTATGCGGTAAAAGAAGGAAAGAGAAAAGGTAGAAAGAAAGGCTAGATCACTCTTTTTGTGACTGTTAAGAAAGGCAGATTCTTAAGGCTTCATTGAATTATTATATTCAATGATGCTTTAAAAGAGCATCTTTAGAACATCTCCAAACCTTTCTTTTTTATGTCTTAGAGGAGACAGAGAAAGAAACTAAATAAAAATGAAATTAAATCAAATGAGTTCCTGGACTGCTTAATGTGGTATTTTACCCTCATTTAAAGTATCCCTCAGGAGACCAGGTTGATTTAATAAGCCTAAGAGATGTTGCGGTGAAGACTGAACTACCTTGATGAAAGCACAGCTTGGTTGGGGCTGCATTAGCCTAGGAAACATGCTCCAGCTTCTTAAAAGGACTCTTTTAATCCATTCTTGAAATGGAAAAAAAAGGATCAGGCAGCAGACATTCATAAATGGGAAAAAAGATACAGGCACTTACACAGCCATGTGATGGAAACTGTTCTACTCAGCATCTAAGTGAAGAGAAAAGCAAACCGCAATGGTTTAACGGGGGAATTTAACTTGGAGAGGGGAACTGTCAGAAAGAAGGACCATCTCCTACTGTAGTTTGTCTGGCAGTCCAAAACTTCCCTGCGTATTGCAGCATCCCAGGCAAATTTCATTTCAATTTTGGAGTGGGGCCTGGGCCTCCTGCTGGCTTTCTGGATTTTGGAGCTGCCCAGTGAGCTGCACTCTGAGGTCTTCCTGGTCACAAGGAAATCACTGATGTCTGAAGATGTCCAAGCCAGCAGGACTATAAACCACTCTGCTCCTGACACAGGGCTGGGCACAGTTTGAACCCCTTGAAGATCAGCAGAAGAGAGGCCAGATGCTTCCCAGCCCTTCTTCCAGCCCTGGTAATTACAGCCCCCAAATGATCTCATTTGTGGTTGTCTGAGTATAAAATGCTGTCCGTCCTACATTATCCCGGCTCTGCCTGTTTTGCACAGGACCCAGTTTTGGAATACGAGTTATGTGAATGCATCCAGGAGGGCACACGAGCACATGCATCATGGTTCACTGTCAGAAGATGCCTGGTGCATGGCAGCTCGGAGATGCTGTTCTTTGGGGAAATCTGCCTGCGTAAGACTCAGGGGATGCTTCTGAAATTGTTCACATCCAGTCTTTCCTCACTGAAGATGAACACAAGCTTATCTGCACACACTGGTAAATTTTTGACCTTGGAATAAAATATAAGGGCTGTTTTCAGCAGCCGGATGGGAAAGCATATGTTTTGCATATGTTGGACCATTACTGTCACCTCATTGCTGTGAACAATATGAATTGTGCTTTTTTTTCATCCAAATAAATAACAAACAAGCTCCTACACTCCAGAATCCAGCCACTTCAAATAACTGATTTTCTTCTTCTTCTTTTTTTTTTTTTTTCCATAACATTTTCAAGAAATTGTTTCCCTGCAGTTCTCCTGTCACAGGCATGGATACAAAGGAAGAGGATTGTCGGTAGCAACAGAAAGCCAGGGGCAGAAAATGAGCGTGTGAGAGGTTCAGCCTTTGGTTTAAAGTCTGGGAGAGTCCAGAATGGTCTTCTGGGACACAAGCAGCTGTGATGAAGATGGCTTTGTCGGGGACATAGCTCCATAGCTTAGCCTCACCCATGCCTAGTTTCTCTCGGGCAGTATCTCACAACACAGGACATGTTTCCTCCAGAAGCCACCGTAATGTCCTGTGCAGAAACCATCCTCCTGTCCCAACCACTGGACCGAGGATGGGGAGAACGCTGCTAAACCTGTGCCCTCACCTCAAAAAGCATGGGAATGGGGATATAAATTTATGCTTACAGCTGTTTACAGCTGTGTTTTCAGAATTGCCACTCCAAAGTAATGAAAAGCCCAGTGCAGCACAGAGCTTTCCTATGCACTGCTTCTCTGAAGTGAGAAGCTGCTGGCTGGGAAACCTCCATTTATCTTCTTGAGAGCTTACTCACAGAAGGCATCTGAAGAGAGCCCCTGCATGGCTGGTACTTCAGAGATCAGGTTGTTTTATCTTGGTGGATAAATGTAGGGGCGAAGATCCTCCTTCCCCCCCCTAACTTTTGAAAGTTTTAGTGAAAACTTGTGACACTCCAGGCATATCCACTCCACTAAACCTTTTGATTACTGCTAGTCAAACGTTTTCATCTTAAAATTTGGATTGAAAAAATAGAAAAACTGTGTCATGATTAAACTTTCCATGGAAAAAGTCAATTTCTGCTAAAATATCTTATTTTAAAAACCAAAATCATCACTATGCCCACTAGCAATAACAACAGCAAAGTGCTAAAAGGTTTGGATTTATAAATATGAGAGATATTTCTACTTCTAGTTCAACTTTTGCAAGACGTATCCCGATAACAAAAAGCAAACCCAGACACACTCCGAAAAATCAATGTTCGTTTCAGGCTGCAGACTTTCATGAGCTCCACTGAAGTGAAATGTAAACCTGCCAATGGTGAATTGTGACAACCCCTCTTGTCCAGTAAATGCAAAATCCTTCATCAGCTGGACAAGAGGGAGCTTATTTGAATTGCATGGAGACAGATTCAGACAGTAACACCACGTAGCAGTAATATTGGTAAGGATGGTGAAGCACTAGAAAAAGATGCCTGTGGAGAACATACCACCTCCATCACCGAAGGTCTGTAGGAGCCATTTAGGAAAAATATCTGTTGTGGATATTAAAATTGATCCTTCTGTGGGTAGAGAGGTGGACTACATGACTTCTTAATGGTGTTTCCAGAGTTATTCTCCTAGCATTTTATGATCTCTTGAATATCAATAAATAAATATTGGATTGCAGGTAGCAGCGAAGGAGGTGGAGTTATGGGGCAAATCCCACGGAGCCTTCGGGACAGAAATTCATGTGCTGCTTCGTTTCATGTCAGGACTGCGCAGTGCGAATGGCAAAACACTTCCAAGTCTGCGCTAGGACTCGTTTATAATCAAAATGTCTTTGACTTGACAATGGTTAATGATGCTTTGATATAGGCTGATTGCTGGTGAGGGGCGGAGGAGGCTCCCCGGGGCACTGCGCTGACGCAGGAGCGAAACCAGGGGATTAATTGATGTTTTCATTCTTGAGGTGCTCCGTGTTTGGTACCTCCCCTCTCCCCCCAGCCTAGATTTAATACCACATCGCACCACAGGGACCTGACGGAGATTTCTGGCCGAGATAGCTCTATTGCACCAAGCCGCTGCCTCGCTCCCCACCTGGCCAGGCGCTGCTGCTGCTCCTTTCGTCACATCGCCGGCTGAGTCACCGGGTGACGGATGGCACTGAGGAACATTTCCTGGAGACACGGCGGAGCCCCCGCCGAGCAGGCTCCTGTCACCGCTGTCTGTCCCCACGCTGAATTAAAGATGGGAAGAAAGGAAGGGCTGTGCTCCCCCGCGTCTCTGCGGCTTAATCTTGTAAGTCCCATTTAAAGTAATTTAGACCCATGAAGCTTAAATCTTATTTAACTTCATTAGGAGCTGAGAGCTTTGGGCATCTTTGACATGGCCTAACACTCAGGGACCTGTCTGCCATTTTACGTGGTAAAATGCAAGATTTAGATGCTACCGAGATCCTTGAAACATCACTCAGCTGCCATCTCTGCGTCTGCGGGGCTCTCAGAGGTGAGGCCTTTGGTCTGCAGTGCTGCTGCCCCAGACCTGCCTCGCCTCGAGATATATTTATGATTTCTTCTTAATTTGGGGGGCAGCGGGAAGGAAACAGAGCGGCACTTCCCCGTCAAACAAATTCAGAATAAAAAACCTCGCACACAAAAAAAATCCCCATCTACCTAGAGGCTAAATTATCTCCAGTAGAAACAAACTCGGCTCTGCGTACATAAATGATCAGAGCTCCATAAAGGCTGAGTCTAATTGTACAAAACGGTGATTAGACACTTCCCTCTGGGGACGTGCAGCTTCCTTCCGAAAAAGTGACACTGGGGCAACCTCTAGTGGAGGCGAGGAGCTGCCTTGTGCCTGCTAATGACTCTGGCCCTGAGGAGCGAGCGGCTTTTTGCCCTGTGGCCTACCCCAGCGGGCCCCAAGGCCTCCGCTCCCCTGGATTTAGGGAGCACCCCAAAGGGCTCAGCACTTCCCTCGGGTGCTGCCCAACTGTCCTCTGAGTGCCAACGTGGCAGCACCACGTATTGCCCAGATAACAACTTCTTCCTCCTGGGTAGCCAGGCCTCAGAGCTATTTCAAGGCTTGCTTCTATTTTTCCGATTCAGTTTCAGTAACTTCAGGCCGGGTCCATAGGGAAGCTCGCTTTGTCTTTAAACAAAAATCCAGAAATTTCCCCCAGCCACTCTGCCATGCCTGTTAGGGAAGAAGCTCCAGGAACAATTAAAGCCGTAACACGGGGCTCTGTGAGCACAGGACATGGACCAGAAGCCAGGCAAGAAATTATGACTTCTGCTTCAATTCCATTATGCCTGTTTCTTTATGCTAGAAGACTTAAACGATCAACGCTGTGTTAATAAATTTCATTTGGCTCATTTAATAGATGACTTAGTAGAGGAGTGAGTTTGGCCATGACCAATAATGAATTAATAACTATGCAAGTAGCACGTTCCCTTACAGAAATACTTTATACTGGCATAATTCTTTATTCCAGGGGAAACAGAGATGCTCTGCAAGACTCTGCTGCTTCATCTCTGATAGCATAGGTGTAGCTTTGATTTGGAGACAGGCATAAAATGTCCCTTTAGGACACGGGTTGAATGAAGCTCTGCCCCTGGACACTGCCACAGAACTGAACCTCAGAGCCAGAAGTTTATGTCCCAACTGGCCTGAGTCCTGCTGCTGTGTTTCCTCGCTAATGACGCTAATTTCCCTGTGCTTTGCAGCATGTGGTCCTGAGATGAGAGCTAAAAATGAAGTTTGTCAGCTTTGTTCGGTTGGATCGTGGGAGCTGCTGGCTGGCTGGATGGCATTTGCATTGCAGCTTTTTCAGTGTTGGCCAGAAAATCCTCCAAAAAAGACTTGTGGCTGATGCTGCACATGCAGCTCGGTTAGGGGAGACATGTCGAACAGCTGGATCTCAGTCCCAGTTATTCCAGTGATGCCAAAAGGCTTATGCATGGAAAGGAAAGTGCTCTTGACCGGGGAAGGGCTTATGCTGACTACCCGTGGTGCTTTCTCCTTCTAGCATCTTGTACCAGCACTCCAGCAGCAGGATTTTCTTCTAAATGAGGTTTGCTCTGTAGCAAAAATAGCAGGCACCACGCCACAAGCAGCGAAACAACGCGGATTAAATGTGGCAGAAGGAAGTCAGCTGCAAAGCCCGAGTGAGGAGACCCTTTGCCTTGGAGCAGGACCAGCTGTGGCGGTCCCCCCTCCTCGTGTGAGCTGTGCTGGTGGCAGCAGCTCAGGACAGGTGCTGGTGACTGCATTGCTGGCCAGTGTGGGCATGAAAGGGGGCCATTGCTCCTGCTCCATCGGTCTCTTCTGCACCTGAGAGAGGAGCTTTGCTTGGCGTTTTCTTCTCTCCAAGAGAGAGGTCTGCCCAGTGCTGGCCGTCTTTGGGAGCCCGGATGCTGTGGACTCTCCCCACCCACCTGAAATGCTCCACTTTTGCTCAGAGCTATAATGTTTCTCCTAGCACTTAACCGGCAGTTTTCCTGTTGCAGCCCAGCCCGTTAGTTCTCATGATGTTGTCAGTGACTAATGATGATAATTTCTCCCCACTTGCCCCACAACAGCTTCTTCTCTGGTTGCAAACAGCACTCCTGCCTCCAAACAGTCATCTTTCCTCCAGCCCGAGCCTGCCTGACTCTCACAGGCCCAATTCTCAAAACCTTTTCATCATTTCTGTGGCTCCCCTACCAATATGTGCTGCTCTAGGCTCGTGATATGCATCAAACCGTTGTAGCTCACAGAGGACAGGAGAGGACCAGCTTGGCCAGCTCACCTTGGGCTCTGAGCAGCTCTGCTCCAGAAAGCTGGAGCAGTCCTGCAGCTGCTCACACTGGAAGGGGATATGTGGGTGTTGCACAAAGGTACGTTGTTCAAATAAGCAGAGAGCCCTGCTGGTGCAGCGAATGCTGTGCACGAGGCTCAGACCATGTTCTTTGCCCAGAAAGGAGGAAAGAAGAGAGGCAACAAGCCATGCTCTGCTGAGTGGATGTCCCTGTGAAAGCCCTTTAAGGAAGCCTCAGAAAGGTTGGTTTGGGTTGCGCTAGCCACAAGTTAGAGCAACACTAACCATAGCATGGGTGATGGAGATGCTCCTACTGCCACCCCAGTGGAGCATGCAGGAGAGCAGAAGTGACCACAGCCACGAGCAGCAGGCAGGGAGGCTGTGCAGAGGCAGCTGAAGCTGGAAAGAACAGGGTAGGGGCCATGTCACTGCAGTCCTGGGAGATATCCTTCCAGAACAACTGCTGGCACCACGTTGGAGCAGCGGGTCCTGTGTTAGCATCCCATACCAGCATTGCCGTTTTGGTGTTTGTTGTTTCTTTCCTTGCACTTTCACATGGGTGAATTAGCCTCTATAATGAGCCTGCCTGTCTAGTGAACTTTGTAGACCCTCTAGGTAAACTGAGAGATCCCAGGAGGAAACATGTCTGAAAATGGGGGATTGTAATTGTTTCCATGGGGGAACTTGCACTCCCTGAGTATCAATCTGTGCCTCCATCTAGTGGTTAGAGCTATATAAAGAGGGTAAGAGGGCTGGCTACAACAGCCAGCAGAAGACATCCTGCTCTCTGGTGACAGCAGCTCCCACCACTCGCCCAGGTCCCAGCTGCTGATCCCACCGTTGGCCAGCTGGACACAAGAACCAAGCCCCATCCAACACTCAGTCCAGAGACAGCTGGAAATGTTGGGGAGTTGGAGAAACACTGCCTGCCATGAAGATCTGCGCCTGTTCCTTGCCAGCCTTGAGTCACCTGGGACACCAGCAATGCTGAGAAGTTTGTGATACTGAGAGCACAAAACCATGCCAGACCCGGTAACATCCAGCCACAGCCTACCTGGACGCCCTGTGAATGCACTGCTAATAGCACCAGTGTGAATACACTGTTATTATACAAAATGAGGTCATTTGCCTAAAACAGGACTAAAATTGCTCCTAATTAACAACAGAGCTCCCTATACCTTAAAACACAGGGACTGAACCTCCAGCAGAGATTCAACAAAGCTATGATATGGCAATTTGAAGCAACTGGGGTCCCCCCAAAAACCATTTTTGTCCCCAACTCCCTTCTCCACTATTAGAGGAAACAAAACAAGGGGCAGGTTTCTGATTAAGATGCACAAACAGCTCTATTTAACAACTGATGCAATAAATGTGCTGAGTAAAATCACTGCCAAAGCTCGTTGCAGTGCTTTATGGGGCTGCTCTAAGAGTGTGAAAAACCGTTTGCTGCATATTATTAAATGATGAAAAATGCCAAGCTCACAAACAAACTGTGCAATGAATGTGGCTCGACTGCCTCTAGTGAGAACATGATTGAGCCTATATAAGCGAGGTGGCAGGGAGAGAAGGGGGAGTCGTTCTCTGTGCCGCTGCCACGCTGTGCTGCAGTGACTACAGGGCAAAATGACCCAAAACAACAGCAGAGTTCCTGCCCAGCCCCACTCCCAACCTCGATATTGATCTAGAGTAGGACAGGTACAAAAAGTACCTCGGGGGGGCTGCACACCTCCGGAGCCCTCCCTGGTGCGAGCAGCAGCGCTGGCACCGACGTCCATCTGCCGAGGTGGCACTTTGCCCTGCTCTCAAGCCCGCGGTGCCAGCTCTGACAAGCCGTAGGTGCTAATCAAACACAGATTTCAGTGGGGCAGGGAGGAGAGGAGGAAATGGCATTTTATCATCAGACAGCCTTCTGTGCCAGACCAAACACTGTGCATCATTGCGAAGGAACTGTCGCTTGGCATCTTACACTTACATGAAAATAACACCCTATTAGCTGAAAAACACTCTTCTCCTCTTAACAGGCAGCTGGAAATTGTGTATCAATGTTATTAACAGGGCAGCATTGCTTTCAGTTCAGATCTATACTCACCCCGGCCTTGGGTCCCTTGAGATGTAACCTAAGCTGTATGAATCAGAAGGTGCAAGGGCATTCTGCTGCTTATCTTCTGCTCTGAGGCTGGGGCTTGTTTTCTCCATGCTGGCTAGAAAAAAAAAAAAAAAGAAAAAAAAAAAAATTTTAAAAAATCTGTGTGCACAGACCAAAATCTGCCTGAAGTTTTATATGAAACAAGCAGTGCATGGGTCTTTCAATGGCCTTTCAGATAAGGAAGAAATTTCACCCCCAGTGCCCTGAGATAAGCTGCCATGTACAGGAGATCAATGATTTTCCCCTCTCTGTGATCTAGGCAGGACTCAGAGAAACGATGTTCTTCTGGAAACGGCTGCTGGGTCCTGGCAACGTTCTGCACACTGCTCCTGTTCGGTGTGAGCAGAAGTGCAGGTGACAGAACCGGTCCCTCAGGCTCCAGGGGCCAGCCAGACCCCATTCCCTGCACCCCCTACACGGACCCAGGGACCCGCACAGTCACAGATGACAGCAGGAGAGAGGCTGTTGGAATAATGAAGGGAGAAACCCCGAGACCCAGGGAAGAAGCCAGATCATAAGACGCCAGAAGCAGCCGTCTGCAGCTCCTGTTGCCCCGTGCAGGTGCACATCCCTGTGCTAGGATGGGACTGTGCTGATCTTTGGTCCTCTCTGACCGGAATGGTGGCCTTCCACTTCTGTACACTGGCTTTCTGTCTCAGTTAGTGCCTTGTGCTGGTAATAGATGTACACCTTTGAAAAACAGCACCAAGATGTACTCAGAATGGCCCCGGGGGCTGGCCGTGCAGGGGCTGTGCTAAGGGGCAGCTGCCCTGGGCGTGGGTGAAAGCTGGGATGCTTCTTTTCTCAGACAGCATCTGTTAATTGGAAAATGCAGCTCTGGCTCACCTCCTTGTGCTCTCGGCCTTCCCAAAACCGAGTGCCGTACATGTTTCAGAGATCAAAATATTTCTCCTTTCAAAACACTGAGCTTTGAAATTCCCTTCATTTTAACAAAAAGGCAGAAAGCCCTGTGACATCGTCCTTCCCCGAATATACAGTTTTGACTGGGACTGCAGTGGTTTTAGTCTCCATTGCAGTCGTCAAGACAAAAAAGTCAGTTACTCTCTGTGCTACAGCTAGTCTAGAAATGCTGCATAAATTGTCACTTACCTCAGTGCCTAATATCATGTCGCAGCTAAGCACATATTAAAAATTAGACAGGTGCTACATGCAGCTTGAATGTTTGCACTGAAATTCTGATCCTCCTCCCACTTCTGGGCTCAACCCACAGCAACAAGAGGACCACGGGAGTGAACACCTTCCTCTTCAGCCATCTCCCTGTGTCCTGCTCTGCGCCTCCCAAGAGGAGAGGGTTTATCCTTGTGTCCTCATCTCCACAAGCCCAGCTTGCAATCAAACCCAATCCCAAACAGCCTCTGAACATCCTCTGCTCGAGCGACTGCCACCTCCCCACTCATGGAGTAGGACCGGTCCTTCGAAAGGGCAGCCACGAGTTGTATATCAAATTAAATTCACACACACAAAAATCCCCCACAGATTGATTTCCAAAAGCCAGATGAAGTAGTTGCCGTAGATAATCACTATAAAGATTAATGCCTTAGAAAGTGTTTATTCTTGGAGCTCAGCCCAGCACCCCGAGCCAGCTGCCAGGACTGGAGATAGTGGCTGCAGGGACGCGGGGCTCTGCGCACTGCGGAGCAGGAATGAATCTGGCAACTGTCTTACAGCCAGAGCGGATTCCTGCTACTGGGGACCCGTCTGAGGAGCAGAACCAGGGAGAAAATAAGCCTTGTGTTGCTGGAAAAGAAATGAAAGGAGCACATTCTAGACTATTTTTATATTTGTAGGGGCTTCATTCAGTTCACTTCGTGTCCTAAGGCTTTTAGAGAAATGGATTATTCCAGGTATTTTGGGAATGGTAATACACCAGCCTATGGAGTCCTGCAGTAAAGACTTAATTTGCCATTAAAAGCTGTAGTTGGCTTTACAAATTCCACAGAAAGGCTCTCACTCAATTCTATTGCTCTCCAGAGAACAACAATTTTATAAAGCATTTTTCATCCAGAGATCTCAGGGCACTTTTGCAGAAAAGAGAGGGGCCGGAGATGCTGGCCTGCGCTACGCAGGTGTGTGCTCAGGAGGAGGGGTGACGTGGAGAGACCATGGAAGTCACACGAAGGATTGCTGGAGGAGCTGGAGCACAGACTTCCCGCAGACAAGAGATCTTAGTGTGACAAGAGACCGAGGTTCAGCAAGGTGCTAAAACCAAAAGCTGCTTCCAAGCACAGCAAACTGCTGTGTTCTCACGTACCTCTGACCGAGCGGACGATACCAGCAGAGCAAAGAAGCAGGAAACGTGAAAGTGCTGTCATCTCAAGAACCCCAATTGGACAGATCTGCCTGAAAAGCTCGGGATTCAAAAAGCATTAGAAAAGAAAATGGCATGGCCCCGTGCACTGAGCCATCTTCCCCGGGGCTGGATGCAAACGGCAACCAGCTTTGGTTGTGCTTGTGGCAGTCTGGGATGCATTCTCTGGAGATGTGGAACATAACCTCAACTTAGCAAGGGCTTGGATTTGCAAGCTTCCAAAAATGAACTGAAGCAAGGTGATGGCTCAATGTGGAAGTGAATGGGTATTTATAGCTCCTCAACCACCAGAATGGACTGCCTCCTTCTTCCACACCGTAGAATTAGGAACACTTTTCCGAGTAAATAGCTACTTAATTAGTTTGAAGTTCTTTCCCAAGAAAAACAATGAGGGTAAAGGTTCTGCATGGAAACTTGTGGTTTTGAGGGGAAAAACTCTAAAATGTTCATATTAGTGCTATCAAAACAGTGTACACATCATCTCTAAAAATGTCACATACAGAATTTAACACAATTGATATTAAGAGTTAAAACTGAAGCACTTCTAAAAGCAGAACTTGCTAGATTCTTTGCAACTTTTACTTTGTTTTCGGGGAAGTTAAAATTAAGGGTCTTTTTCTTTCTCTGCATAAGCAGTTTTTAAAATGTGAAATTTCCCTAAGAAGCCGAGACTGCTCCAGAGTGCCTGGGGAATTGCTTATGACAGAAGTGGCGAGATTAAGACACTTTGGATAGCACGAACATGCCTAATAAATCTGCCTATTTAGTTCGTACCTGTTTGTCTGCTGTTCCTACGTTTCCAGCTCTAAATGCTCCAGCTCCTCCAGTCTGTAGCCTGGTACAGAAACAAGCCAAGCTTCAAGAGTTTCCGGAGCAGAAAGTTAGGTATTCCTCCTCTCCTCCCCTAGTCTGAATCTATGGTTGAAGTGAGCCTTTGTTAAATGAAGTTTAAGTGCTTAACCCCCAGCTACGGCACACAGCAGTATGTGGGAGTCGCAGACAAGAGGCATTAGCTTTTAGGTCTTGCTGAGAAGTGCACTGAATTGCTGTCCACTGACAATAGCAGCAACAATCTCACTTTTAAGCTCAGTTCATTGGCTTCTGAACACCTTTAAGATAATCCCGACACAACTGACAATATTTTATTTTTAGTTATCCTTTCAGATGCACGTCCAGAGTAATTCTGGGGAAGAAGGGTTTAGAGAGAGAAGTTACTGTGAGTCTGAAAATTATTCTTCCATTTAAGACCGCTGAAAGCACTTGCAACTTTCTGCAAAAGGAAGAGAGAAACCATTTATTTTCCAACCATAACACCAGCATGAGAAACCCAGCAGTAAGTGACTCTAAAACACAATGGACTTGTTTCACTCAGGCCTTCTCAAAAAGGTACTTAAAGCATGAGCTTGTGGGTGGCTGAAAGCTTATAGAATAATCGAAACAAGGCACAGCTTAACATCCACGGCCTCTGTATCCAGTACAGAATGTGTTGCCAATATCCTAATCCCATCCAGCCCCATCTACTTCTCCCCTTGTCCCCAAAAGCCCTAGGACTTCTTCCCCCGGCCCCGGCACGGCCTCACAGATCGCAAACATCCACCACCGGGCAGCTCGCTTTGAATTTTGCACACTCGCCTCCATCAACTGGGAGCAAGCACCAAGAGCAAATGCACGCAGACCGTCTGCCTCCAAATCGCCAGGTCTGTGAATCTTCTGAAGCCCAGTCAAATGTTATGAAAGCCCAAGCCTATCTTTCCCTTTTGATTGACGTATTTCACACTCCCCTCTCTCCCTCGCATTGTCCCTGCAGAAGCAGCGATGACAGGCTGCTGTCACAATGAGATTCATAAAGGGGGTTGCATTAAATCATTCCTCAGATTCTCTCTGGCACAAAAGAAAAATAAAGTTTATGCATGAAATGGCCCCAACAAAATTTGATATAGGAGAAACACAAATGATGCAGAGAGAACACAAAACCCAAGCTACGATTTTTTTATTTTATTCCTGCTTTGTCTTCAAGAGCAGATCAGCCAGTGAGATGCTGGCAGTGCTAGCAGGCAGGAAGAAACAGGTCTTGGTACATTGCTCATGACATTTCAAGACCAGAGTCTCAGTTTCATGCCAGAAATGCAGAGCTCTTGGGTTCTGTAAGAGCAGGAGTGGTCAGCCACATGACAAACTTTTACCTTTAATTGTGCATGCTCACAAACGGATGGAGGCACAGCGCCAGCACTTCTGTCTTTGCAGAAAATTTCCTGGGAGGTACCTGTGTACTTTCTACCCATCATTTGCCATGGACTCACGGTGTTGTTTTCCGTCTCACATAATTTTGGGGGAGCTAATGGACAGATGGAAGCTGGGCAATAACGGCAGCCTTTGCTACCGGACAATGAAATATTTTTCTCTTGAGCGCAATCACAGCGTGACAGGTAGAAGAAGAAAGGATATGAACTTACTGCTTCCATATGCTCCATCAGAGTGACCAGCTGCACGGCCGGCAGGAGGTCGCACAAGCCAGTGTTTCTGAGTTATAAAAGCAATGCAAGCTTCCATCATTTGCTTTCGTGCTGCATGGAGTTTCCAGAGCTATTCTGGAAATAAAAACCTGAATTTTAGGACTGGGAAGGGTTGAGAACACGGTTCTGGTTCAATGCAGACTGATCCCATGGCAGTCCTGGGACAGACAGTCCCACGTGGAGTACGAGGGGCAGCTCGTTGCACCTACGGGGCTGCTCAGCCTCTGCTCTTAAGCAATTACAGCCTGGCCCCATAGCACTTCAGGACTAATTAGTAACAGTTTTTTTTTTTTTTTTTTAAGCTTTCTGTCTCAGAATCACATTAATGTTATTTTTTAAAGCAAGCTTTTAAGATGCTGTGCTGGTATACATCCCAGACAGAGCTGTTCAAATTTCCAGATTCTCTGGGTTCAGAGGAGTAACTGAGAGCAGCATTTAGTCCTCTCGTCACTGCTCCTTTTGTTACTCAGGAAGAGCTGCCTTCCCCTCATTTTGATGGCAATTAGACTTTTATTTCAGCATGCACCTGAAATACCGTGCAGCTTTGTGCTCCAGTTTGGGATTATGATTATAGAGACTGCAAAGGGAAGGGACATGGGAGACAAAAGAGGTTTGCTCACGCTGAAGGGTGACTGCGAAGGGCTGTCAGGCAGGCTGCAGTGTAACATTTTCCTATGACATTTAAGGGAAGAGGAGGAAGCGTCCAAGCTGGAGCAGCTTTCATTGTAGGAACAATGCCACATCTTTTAAAACAGGGAATTACCGGCCTCCAGGTGCAATTACTTGGTTAGCTTATGTCTCGTGGAGATCTCAGAGCGCCACAAACATTAGCCAGTTTAGTTTCATGCACCCCTTTTGTAGTAGGGATCAGTGTCGTTTCACCAACAATGGGATGTGCAAGTCTGAAACGGAACAAAAGTCGCCTAAAGAGCTTGTGGCAGAGGTGGAAACAGGACAGTGAGTCTTGGAAATCAGCATGAAACTCATCTCCTCCCAGCCGTAACCCTTTGCAAATACCTCCGGGAGCAGTAGCACACAGGACAATCCCTTCTTCCGTGTGCAGTCACCTGTATGGAAGTTCATGTTTTTTATCTGACTTGGCTCGAGCAAGCTGTGACTGAAGTCAATCCAAGTTTTCGTAAGGGAAAAAGCAAAAGCCAAAAACTTTGGTAAGGCCTGAAGTACGGGAGCTCACCTGCCCTGCCAGTTCTCCTTGAATCACCACGCAGCGAGCGCACAGCTCTGTTCTTGCTCTGAAGCATTTTGCAGTTTGCTTTGCACAAGAGAGGGCAACGACACAAAGCACACAGCCCAGGGGAATCGTGCAGGAATGGAGCATCATCTATTTATACAAGTGCCCCTCCAGAAAGCAGGGTGTATTCGTAAGAGCACAGATGTTTCTTTGTATTTTTCTCAAGTATTTTCTTCTCCTGAAAGGCACTTACTCTGGGACGGCTAACAAGGCAGATTAATTCATGTGGATCCTTGCAGCAGTGCAGGGCTGTCACTGGTGGGGAGAGAGGTTTGATTATATTATTCCCTATTGTCAACACAGGCACTTTATAATAGATTTATGGCTAATAAAATCTTTTAGTAGTATGGGATCCTTGAGTTGCTATTTTCAACCTTTGGCCCTTGCTCAAATCACCAGCAGATGCAAGCATTAATGAAACCAAATAGCACGTGGATACTAAAAAGGCATATGGCTGGATACTCAATAGAGGCAGTAAAACACAGGAGAGGGATCTTTACAATCTGCTTTGACCTAATGGAATAATTCTTCCAATAATAAAATTACTCTTTACATGATGCAGCACACCTCAGATCAGTGAACTCAGGATTTAGTAGTTTAGGGGTGATGCTGCTCAACAGCACAATTTTTTTTTCATTTGAAAAATCTTATGTGAGTTTACAAGTAGAAACCAATGACAAAAAAAACAAAACAAAAACTTACTTGTGACTAAGAAAGGAAACAGGCACAAAATAACCAAAAGAGAGGGCTTTGTGGAAAGCTTCTTTCCTGACACGATCTCTGTTCAGCTGGTGGCTCTGCCTGAGATGCAGACTCCGTGGTCCTGCCAGAACGCACTTGGGATCTATCAAACCTTGCCTTCGCTTCAAGCCAGAGGCGCATCAAACCCTACACTTCGGTTACAGTTTAACCCCCTTTTGGGTTCTCTACTGATCCATCCTCACCAGCGACTGCCAGAAGAAGTCGGAGCACGTGAGGTGGTTTCCGACTAGAGGCTGCCATCCGCATCCAGTGTACTGCAAGTGAGTTTTGCTGCTAATTAAACCCTCTCTCCTGATTATTTATAGCCCTCTATTTACTGGCTCATTGATTTTAGAGGCCATGTTAGTTTTCTTTTTTACATGTCTGTCTGAATGGCTAGATTATAACGTATTACACAAAGAACAAGTGAATTGGTGTCAGAGTGATCTATTACACAGATGGTCTGTGAGCAAAGGGCCTCTGTCTTTGACTTCGGCATACTGAGAAGACAGGGAAAGATGCTGAGCCCAGTTAATTTGGTGTAAAATAAGATTGTCAACCCTATCAGTGGCTGTCTTGGGAAGTTTCGGACATGGCTCCGTGCAGTTTCTTCTGGTGCTGGCAGAAGCTTAGAGAAGAGACAAGAGAGGAGGTGGAAACAGAAGTCATCTGTGAAAACCCAACAGGCACGGACTGTAAAGACAAAGAGTTATTTGCTGCCTGTAAGAAGAGAATCACGGGACATTAATTGAAATTAGCAGGCAGCAGGACCGAAAGCAAGTGGAAGCTGTCCTCATGAAACCACGACGTGGAGCTCTGCCATGGGTTGCCGTAGGAGCTGGAGATTTGCACGGCTGCAGGCCTAGAGAAGCTAACGGGAGAGGCCAGCCCCTGGAGAGGGCCTTAGCAAGAGGTCGTGGTGGTTCAGGAAACCCCACGAGGGAATGTGTGCTGCTGCAGGGCTGGGAAGCCAAGTCTTATAGCAATAATAACAATTATTATACTATATTAATTAATTACATAATATGTATTTTAAATCATTTCCAGTTTTATGTCTTTATTTTGTTCTGGGGACTTCAGAGTGCAGGGATGCCCACCGCTATGTCAGCTCGTCCCTGACCTTCACACTTACAGTATAGGCAGGAAAAGAAAACAGGTTCTTCCCCTTTATTCCCCAGTTGTTCTGTGCTTAAAGGAAATAAACTTTTGTTTCAATAATCATAAACACAAAAGGTTCCCCAGAGGGCTGTTTAAGACTCCAAGCTAGTTAAAAAGAACATTTACATGAATTAAAGAGCAACAACAAGTCACCACTGATCTAATCCTAATGCTTAACCAGAGGCTGTAGGTGGGGAAGAGCGAGATGGGTAGGAGGTAAGGAAGAAAACCGGGATGTTTCTTCTCCTTCACAGCGTGCCTCCCAGGCAGCAGCCAGGGGAACAATACCAGTCCTTCACTGACCACACGGTCACTTCATGCCTGCCTGTATCAAGGCACAGAGGACAAGCAACTTTGGTCTGCTGCAGGACAGCACCGGGATTATGCAGGGAATAAAGGCAACTTCCAATTTCCCACTACAGGCTCCTCCATTGCAGAACCCGGATGAAACTCCTGACCCTGCCTCAATTACACAGCAGGTATAAAAGGCTCCAGTGCGCAAATCTGTGGCTCCTACATACACAGACATATGCAGTGATGCACACAAAATATACTGGTTGCTCACGCCTAGGTTTCCTAGTGTTTGATTTACATGAGACATTATTTATAGATACCTGACCTCAACAATTACATGCATCTACACCTCATGGCTCAGACTGCACAAGGAGCCACTTTGGGCACCCGTGGCCACCCTGTCCCCCTCCCCATGGCCTCTGCCAGGGACAGGGCCATGTGTGTGAACACACCCGCACACGACTGCATGCACCCCACACAGCACAACAGATGAGGATAAACTCCTGAAATCTTTCATGAGCTCCTTATAAAGCCTGCCATGCAAAACAGACCTGACATTGTGTCCTCTGCAGCTGGTGCTGGAGCCAGAGACCTTCGTCCTTCGCTGCAGCTACAGATCCAGGCTTTGGTTTTCTTTAAATGATCACATTCAGAGAAGTCAACATCCTCCCAGTCACCCAAAAGAACTCATTTGAAAAGGGACTAAAGCATGCAGTCCTTTTTTTTGTAAGAGAAAACCCCTTGTTGAATGCATTCATACCACTGCAACATGCCCGGCGTAACGAGATTTGACAAAATGATGCACAGCTTAAGGACTCCAGCAAGATCAGACACCGAATGCCTGGGTGCGGCACGGCTCTCAACTTTGAAGTGCTGTGTGGGAACGAAACTTCACAAAATGTTATGTTCAAGTCTGCAAAACCTGGATGGGCTTGATCAATTATTCAACCACAGCCCAAAGTCCCGTTAATCTACATTAAAAACAAGCCACTTGCAGGGAAGGAGGGGGGCTCGGGGAGCAGCTCTGCAGGGTGAGCACAGCACAAGGGGAGCAGTCTCACAGCACCGGGCAGGTAAGCGTCAGCTCAGGCTCCAGGGCTCAGACACCGAGACCTTTGCTTGCTGCCTGCAGCGGCATGGCTTGATTGATTTAATTGTGGTTGTGAGACGACACCTACCTGTTTCTGTGACCAGCAAGTCCTTGCCTACTGGCGCTTACAGCAGGGACAAAATCCGTGCAATTAGAGGCTGAAGGGCCAGGCTGGTTTTAGGCTTTGCGATGCTGTGATTGTTACAGAAACCATTCCAAGAGCTAAAGATTTATTTTTGTAAATCCCCACGTCTCAAGGGTTTGAGATTATGCAGCACGAGTGCCTGTCGTTCTGAGTAGCTGTTGGGCAATCACCCAGCCAGGGAACGAACCGTGCCATGTGATTAGGTGACCAGTCACACAAGGAGCCCATTCCACAAGCCTGAGCATTACTCAGCAGCTCTGCAGGAGACAGCTGAGAGCTGGGAACCCTTCACCACCTCCGGGAAGCACCTCGAACCCAGAGGGCAGCTCAGGCTGGTTACCCCAAAACCAGAGGCTCAGGCAAGGTGGTTGCTGGTGGAGGACGAGGGCTTGGTGCTTGCTTAACCCCATGGCACCAGAGCCTCCCCGTATGAGACCCCCTGAATCACACCAGGGTCTTGCAGAAGAGGATAAAGCTCCTTATTTATAAGGGGGCATTTATAAGTCACCACTGGGGGGTGGGATCTCCCATGGCTCTCCCCCGGTGTGAACTGATGGGTCTCTAAGAACCGGCTCCAGCAGCAGAAATGATGCTGCCAGCATCCCGGGATGAGCTGGCTGTGACCCAGCCACCCACACCGTGTCCCCATACTGCTCAGTCTCTGCCCATCACAGCCACGGTGCTGCAGCTCGGAGCTTGTGGTTTATGGGAGCATTTGCCCATGGCTGGTGGAAGAGGCTGCTCAGCAGGAAAGCAGCCCTGGAGACGAGAGAGCCCTTCGCTGCACAGCTGGTGTCCTCCTCCGTGCCTCGCTGGCAATGCTCGTCCAGCGAGAGACGGAGGCAGCAGTTTAATTTCACATCCCCTGGGGGGACTCCCACAATGAAAAGTCTGCAGAAGGAGGTAAACTCTCTGCTGCTGCCTTTCGCAAGTAAATATTTTTTTTCCAAGCACAGCAGTGCTCTATTTATCTGTGACACTGGCAGCATTTTCTTAGAGGCAGACCAGACCACTGTGGCCCGCAAGCTGAGACTCTGACCCGGGGAGCACCAACCCCCAGGGCACAGCTAATAGGAGCCATCCGCCCAGCATCTCCAAAACAAATCAAGCCAGCCCCACACCAGATACATCTTCCTGCTTTTAGGAGGATTGAAGCTTGTCAGTCCTCGTACTTGCCTTTCTCACACCTTCCTGTAAAAGCACATTAACAAGTAGCAGCCCTCCCAGTTTTGATCAGTGTTGTTCCTGCATGGCATCGAGAGCTTCTCAGGTGTACTGCTCTCCCAGAACATCCTCTGGTGGCTGTTGTTTAGAAGTCACGACAAATTCTTCCTCCCCTCCTTCACTCTGCATTGCTGGCACCATTTGCCACCCACCCGGCATCACAGCAGCATCCCTGCAGTTGTATTTTCTGCTTTATACCCAGAAAACTTCTCCTCGCACACCATAACACAGGCATGGCCTTTTGACTCATTGCCAAGCAGGAGAGAAAGCAGCTTTCAGGTTCATGTTATTTTGCAGGATTTTAAACAATTACCTTTGCTATTCTCTCCATGCGTGTGCTCCAAGCGACTCAGATAACGCAGCTCACGACAGATCTCCTGCCCTGGGAGAGGTGCTGCCCCTGCCACGTTCTGCTTCTGCACAGGAATTTGTCACAGCCACGAGGAGCCTGGCACAAAGGAAAAAGACTTGGTCATTTCACTATGGGAGGAAAATAGTCACAGTGGTTCAGTCAAACAGTTTCTTGCTTGGCCAAAATCCACCTGAGCAGGACTTGAATGCTTTGTCTGATTTTCCTGCAGTCCTCCCGCTGCCAGATGCCCGTGGTTGCTGTTTGAGCATGCAGCAAAGGGAAGGCAGCACGCTGCAAAGCAAGGCTGCAGCACACACTGACGGCCGTTTTAAGCCCAGGGGCTGAAGCCTGGGTGCCATCGGCTTATCTGGGAGAAACAGCAGCACTCCAGTAAATGTGCATTATTGCTTACCACAACAGAAGGGAATACAAGGCTGTTTGCTGGCTTCTTCCAGAAAGCTGCCTGCTGTTGGTGGCCATGCAGGTGTTGGAACCTGACATCCATCAGTATCTCATTGCCAAGCTTTCAGGCCACAAAATCAGCAGCCTGATACGTACCAGAGGAGCCCCAGCCCTTCTCCCCTGTATCAGCTCGGTGGATAAAGCACAGGATGAAAGCACACTTTCAAAACTGGCTGCTCGGGTACTGCTGGACACCTCCCTCTCTTGCAGGTCGCTCAGAGAGGCTTCGTTTTAGTGCAGTCCCACTTGGCCATCCGTCTCCTACCCATCCAAATTTTGGTGGCTGGCCTCTTGGGGCTAGAGAAGGACACTGCCTTGAGCTCCAGCTATGCCTAAGAGCAGTGCTGGTATAAAATGTGAGCTCAGAACAAGAGAATCCCACCCGTGGAGCAGATTTGCTTGCCAGGACTGGTAGATGACCGGCATTTCAATAAGGAGGCTTGGGCAGGAAGGGATGAGGGCCCTGTCAGGTGTAGCTGCTAATTAACCTGGGAAGTAGCTAAATTATTTCTCTTTGAGGTAAGCACTGAAACACCTGGGATTACAAGCTCTTCCTACCTACAAAAGAAAACTCATGCTGACAGTTCTTATATTTCCAAACTCTTGTTTGATCCTTTACAAGGTACAGGAAGGTAAAAAACCCCAGCATCCTGGGCATCTGATCAATACACCTAAACCCCACTTCCACTTTGATCTCACACCAGGTCCTGATCAGTTTTTGAAATGTAAATAGCGCTTTTGAACACTTAAATCTCCCCTTAAAGCCAAATCACAGGGGGAGATTCAGCTGTTCCAAGAGCAAAAAGCAACTCAGCTCATCCTAAACCTGGTGGTAACAAGGTCGGTAGCAGGGTGCTAACCTGCCCACCTCCCCCCATCACCCAACCCCTTCCAGGGAACCTAACTGGTGGTGTGGGCAGGCCAGAAAGGCCAGACCCTGGCAATCTTTGTCTAACCCCAAAAAGCACAGTAATTTGTTCTTTGGGCAATCACCAATGCCTGAGATTTTTTATTTTATTATTATTTTTTCTCCTTTTCTTAAAAGCAGTAGCAGCACCTTTGGAGAGTGCTCGGTATTCAACAGAGCTCCGAGAAAAATAGGGAACTTTCATTCCTCCAACATCTGCTGAAAAGCTATTTAACCTCAGAGCAAAGCTACTAACACCCTTAACTAATCAGAGAAAGGAGAGGACATGTCTCTTGTCTCTAGTGGCCAGACAGCACTGAAGAGCCTGAACTTGGCTAAAGCTACTTAGCTAAAAGCCTGCAGCTTGTTCAGACTCCTGCTGGCCCCGAGGCATGGAGTAAGATGAACAAAAAATCCCACCTGTGCTCTGGGGGTTTTCATCTGGCACCAATTTATCCCAGTCTCAGTTTGTACAGCTGACCCAGCCATCTAGATAGCTTTAGAGGTCAATAGAGAGGAACACACAATAGGTGAAAGCTGATCTCATCTTGATGCCATCAACCTCAGGAAAAAAAAAAAAAGTCACCTTAATTATGGCTGAGAAGACCTATTCCTCATCAGACAGAGTACCTAAATCAGCTCACATTGTGACAACGGGCAATGATGCACGGCCTGAGTGGAGAATGGTGCCAGTGCTCGCACATCAGTCTTGCTAGATTCCCAAGCTCTGCCACAGACTTCCAGGTTTCCCTCACTTAGCTGTCTCCTTAGACGGAGCTCCATCCATCTCCATCTCCAGACAGCCCTGCTCAGCGCAATGAAATATCAGCATTCCCTCCACCACCAGGAGGAAAAATTCATTAAGAAATGGGAGGCTCCCCGACGCTTTTGCAAGAGCCTATAGTGAATGAGCTCCTCCAACAAGACAGGCAAGCTATAATGAGCATCACTCATCTTCTCTGAAGTCTGAGTTATACAGATTAGCAGGCTCTAGAAATCACCGTGAGATTCCCTTGCACATATTCCTGAAGCAATCTGCAAAAAGACCTTCCCGACCCCTGGTCCCCATGCACAGCCAGCCCAGCAGCAAACAGGCAGCAGGGCTGGCAAAGGGTTTATAAACCTTGCAAGAGGGAGGGTGGCTAAAACATCAGCCAGGGCTTCAGGGAGGAGGTTGGTGAGTCCTGGTGATGCTGGGATGCGTGGCATGGAGCAGGGACGCAGAGCAGCAAGAGGGTTTGCAGGGCTGAAGCTGAAAGCTTGGTGGTGTGCTCCCTGTGGGTGTCCCCTTGGCCGCGGGATGGCCGAGGGAGCTGTGGAAGGATCAGAAGAGCAAGGAGAGGTGCCCACCTGGTGCATGGGAAACGCAGCAGCCAGGGGGAGTTCAGGCAGCTTCGGGCACGGTATCTGCTCGCGGAGAAATTCCAGAACTTCTTCTGTTCCTGTAAGGTAAAGACAGAAAGAACAATAAATGCAGATCAGATAAAGGGGGGGGGAAATCTCGCCAAAGAGCGTAACAGTTTCTGGTGACATTTTAAGCTACTTTTTCTATTGGATCTGGGTATTCTGCCCTTTTATGAGCATTCAGCACGTCTGGGCTGTATTCTCAACCTGTGAGGTTTTGTTTTCCTTACTGGAAACTAGGGACATGTCAGGTCGTGATGAAATCATCACCGTTCACTTAAAGGACTGAAGTCCTTTATCCAAGTACAATCAAAGGGCAAGGTACACGCTGCCCTGACCTCTGGTTTCACGGATCTCCAAGAAGCACCAGCGTTGCAGGCTGTCTGTACTGTTTATCATATCAGGAAGGAACGTAGTCCTAGCAACAATATCTATTTATCAGTCCACCTGTCAGACAAATAAAGCAGTCATATTAATCATAATCATCCCAGCTCTAATCTGAAGCACAATCTTGGACTGAGCAATCTCCCCAGCACAATGCATGGCTGGTTTTGGCTGACCCGGGGTCAGAAAGCAGAAGGAAATGAAAACTTTGTTAATTCGGCGTCTTGGGCCATCTCTCGGGATGGGTGCTAACAACGTACAGCCCAGAGGTATTGCTCAGGAAAAGGGAACAACGTCTCCTGGATTTATTCACATGAGATTGGAGGAGAAAGCTGTGGTGTTCCCATAATCTCCATCAGCAGTAACTGCACAGCATTGCCCGGGGTTTCTATCCTTTTGGTACAAGCCAGCTAGGAGCAACAGCGAGGTGGTCATTTACTGCGATCAAAGCACCGTGTGGCACCTCGTAGCCTCCTCTTTCACCACCGCATGCTCCCGTGGGGATGGCAGCATCACGGGATGCTCCATTCTGGGACACCACAGCCAGGGACAGAGCTAAAGGGCAGAGGGTTTGGTGGTACCGTGGCTCCGAGGTCACCTCACACCGCTGGTGAGCTGCCGTTCCCCGGAGAGCCAGGCCTCCCGTCTGAAACTGGAGTGACTGACAGCACCGGGATGGTTTTTAATGTGTTTACAGTCAATGTTGCAGGAGATGCTACAGCTCATTTCTGTTCAGGCACCTTGTGTGGATGATGAATGTTCTTTAATAGCTGCAATATTTAGTGTTTAATGTAAAATCACTTACTCCTAATGCTTTGCACTTGCAAAGTTATGAAGCTCCATTTATGCCTGACTGCAGAGCTGACAAATCCACTCCAGGCCTCAGCTCAGGTAGCTGCATGCTGAAGACAGAGGTGGGGAAAGTCTTTTCCACCTCCTCCCACCTTTTACACACTCCCACTAAGATGTTTCCTCTAAACAGCCCCCAGAACAGCTGGGGTTAGGTCAGCAGCAGACTTTCTACACCTTCCCATCCATGTTTCAGCATCAGCTGAAGAAAAACCTCCCACCCAGCAAAACCAGCCTGTGCTGCCAGAATTCCTCTGCTTCTGACTTTCCATCCTTACCATAACCATGCTTTGTGCTTTCCTACCAAGACCTCAAAGGATCCAACAGAGGGACAGGCACACGAAGGGACGAAGGGGACACCTGCCCGAATCTCAAAATACAGCCTGAATTCGGGGAGACCGAAGAGGGAAGGAGCGTCAGGGCCCCACGTGGCCAGCCTGGTGCCCCGTGTGCTGGCCCAGGTCCCGTGCCAGCACGTGGAGCTCTGTAGTTGCAACAAGCACGCCGTAACGCAGCTCAGCTCCTGGAACAAGAACAAATATGATTTCTTGGAGGGATGCTTGCTTAAAATCCAGGGACTAGCGTCAAGAGCGCAGCAATCCACTCCCGTTACTGTCATTTATTTTGTGCTGCTGGTGGTTGCCTAGGGGGAAAAATAGACAGAGATTTGAAAGACAGCGCTAATTTAATTTGCCAGTATGAATAAAGATAAGACTGTAAAGCATGTTAATGAAGCTACAGTATCACATAATTCACATGCAAGGGAAACACTGCCGTTCTCAGATCATGATTGTCTTTTCCACATTCGAAACTGATTAAAACAGGATGAGGGCATTTCATTACACGCCCTCCCATGAAAAGCAATGTTCTTCCAGGGACGCTGGGGCACATTTAGAAAAAGCTGTAGGGGGAAAGATAGATGCCTATTGCCATGGTCTGTTAAATGTACAGATTCGAGTGCATTCACCATATCAGCATACATTACCTGTTCACACCTGTTTATCTTAGTTTTATGCCTCTGTGGGATTCTTTTTCTCTGCCTGTCTCCTTAGTTTGTCAATTGACAAAAGGAAATAGCCCACGTTATGTTCGGAAAAGTACTACCAACCCCAGGGAGCGAATTATGGCCCTAGAAGAAGGTGAAAGACTTTCTTCTTAGTTAAGCAAATTAGAATTTAGAAAAATCAAAATTCGCAGCAGCAGATGAAAGCCCTTGCTGGCTCCCTGCAGCACCCACGAGGGATCCCAGGCATGTGTTTTCCCCGGGTCCTGGCTTCATAAAGCAGGTATGGTTCAAGCTGTATCTGTACAGAGAAGACGATTCTGTTCCCTACAGACACGAAGGCTTGTGCTCCTCACTGAGAGCAGCAGGAAATCGGTTCCAACCCTGTGAGAGAATAGCAAGCCAATGTCTGTGACTCAGGAAGAAAAAAAAAAAGAAGCACATTATAATTAAAAATAATTACCTATCAAGCCCCCTTAATCTTGATTTAGCTCCATGAGAAAGATGGATTTGCTGGTTTAGCCAACAGGGTGGAGGAGAATTTAATGTTAGAAAGGAGTAAAAGCACTTCCATTGATGTGTAGCACACAGCACGCTCAGTTGTAAGGCAGTTTGCTGCTCTTGTGCAGCATTGCCAACACAATGACTCAACTCCAGCGGGATGGTACGACGCGAGTCACACACCCTGCGCTTCCTCGGGCACGGAGATGTCTGTTTTGTCCTCCTCTGAGGTTTCCCCTAATTGCCGAAATTGTCCTGGTTGAAAATGCTTTTTTGGGATAGGAAATTACAGCATGAACAACACGTATCGGTGCCTTTTCACTTAAAAAATGCAGAAAGAATAGCCTGCTTTCATCCTCTCCATCTCATCCAAAGGGAAGAAGTCTCGGCCCTCTGCTCAGCAGCACCATGCTCTGCTGCCACCAGGTCACGGGGACACGAGGACGTGGTAGGTGGCACAGACCAAGAGCAAGTCTAGAAGGGAGGGAGGCAGACAATCACCCGTGCTTTCATTTAGCCATCCCATCTGCAGTCCCCCAAACTTTTAAAAATAATGTAAGGACTGAGGCGCTTGTCTCAGCTCATCGGTGGCCTCTGTGGGGTGGAGGGTCCACGAAATGCTTCAGGTCAGTGTGCACGTGCTCGGCACCTGCCTTGTGTCAGGGTTAAGACAGAGCTTGGCCAACACACGTCGGTGTGGGCACAGCCTGGGAGCTGCAAACCCAGCTACTCACATCGCCAGCAAGGACTCCAGCACCGGTGGAGGACACAGTTGCGTGCTCTTGGCCATTAAAGGCTTCATATTTCAGATCAGGCTCCCAAAATCTCTGGGCAGGGCTAGGAAAGAGGAGGGGTGATAAAGCAAAGTGGTATTTATAGGGTATGTCATACATTATCCAGCTTTTTTTCAAGCAGCTTTTCGAAATCTCATCTCTGAGGATTTATTTTTTTCTCTGCTTCAGCTCCCTTTGCTGCTCTCCTTCCTTTTTCTTTCTGCACTGCAGTTTCTCTTGTGCCTTCCTCCATCTAGTACAGTGCTATGAATCCAGGAAATTCATGAACTCCCAGAAAGTTATAGCTCTTAAAAAGCATTCATTTGCAATGTGAAAAATGGTTTGATGTATATCTAAACCTAGGTGACTTTATGGAGCCATTACAGTGCAGGTTTGAATTGTAATGCTATATATCTGTCTGTAATTACTTGGTCTTAACTGTTGCTCAAACCTTCTGTTTTATACAGAAGAGGTAAAAGCAACAAAACCACTTTTGCTTTGCCTCGAGTCTCCAGGGACGGGCGTGTGCTGGGCAGTCAGGCCAAATGCAAGAGGTACGTTGGGGTTAATTGGCTGAAATCAAGCAAAATGGACTCAGTTTCGCAGAACAGAGAATTGCTCAAAAGACAGAATTGGACTTCAGAAAATCACAAAGTTTCTGAAACAATATATATTGTCTGCTCTCTGTGTTTTCTTTGGTTTCTAAACCCTTATAAGTCTACTTGAATGAAGTAGTAGCCAAGCTTTTTTTCTGCACCCATACATGAAAGCTTTGAGTTTGCTGCTTTTTTTCCGTGTAATGAGAGAAGAAATTCTCCTGTAATCAGACGCTTTCAGGAACGAGGGCTTTATGCTATGAGACTTAAAAACCAATTGTGATATTTCGCAGCCAGCAGCTGGGTTCTCCACGCGCTACAGCTTGTGCTTTCACATCTCCCTCCTAGAGAGGTGCGGGCCTGGCACAGACCATCACCAGAACCAGGTGACGTTTTAATTTCCTTTTCTCCGGGATAAAATAAACATTCCAGGGCAAAGAGGATCTTTCAGGCATGATCATCGCTTCCTTCAGAACCTGGCTGAACCGCTCCTTGATTTCTCCGCCTCCCGTACGCTCTTCCAAGAGAGTTTTTCTTTTCTTTTTTTTTTTCTTTCTTACTTCTTTGATGACCTTCACCTAATACAAGATACTACGGCATTCCTCCACCACAAGGCATCCATGGACCACCTGGGGAATCTGCTGGGGGATGGAGAGTTTGGCCACTGTTTTTGGTGTAATGCCAAGCAAACCTTTTCCCTGACTTTTTGCCAGCGTAAAGAAAAGCATCAGGCTCGAGAAAACAGGCCGCTGCAGCAGGTACTTCAAAAGCGTGCGTTTTCTTTTCCCTTTCCGTTTTGATCATTCAGTTTGTGGCACAGTCTGTTTGTCCAAGTCAAAACTCACCTTGAATCCTGGCCACAAAAAACACCACCGAATGAAACGAGCGGTTCAGCTGAGCGTTTGCAGTCTCTGGGTAGCAACTTTCCCAGGGAAAGGCGGAGAGCTGTGAGAGTCGGCTCTGGCTGACATTTGCAATGCCGCGTGATGCTCCTCCACGGAGTAGCTACAGCAGGCGGAAGCTTGAAACAAGATAGCTTCAGGATAAGTGACTCGCTTCATGCTGTAATGGAAAGAGGCTGAAGCTTCATATTCATAACTTGCGACATCTAAAAGGGGAAAATATATTTATTACTCTTTTTTCCAGCTGCTCTCTCCGACTGATGCTGGAGCTTATCGGAGAAATCTCTCTTCCCAGCCCCAGCCTTCATCAGCCGCCCAATCTCAACCTGTCAGGCCAACATTATCTTTGTTCATTTGCAGAACAATTCTGCAGAGTTATTAGGAAGGAGTCTTGCCGTGTTAATGCTTTTGTGCTTTGAGGCGGTAATCTGGAGTCAGTGGAAAGTACGGCAGAGAGACAAAGCCCTCAGCGCATGAACACAAACAAGAGCTGCAAAGGAGCCAATACTAATTCTTCAGCTCCTTCTTTTTGTTTTAAATGTGCAAATTCTCTTGCTCCAGGAAATAATTTATAAGGCATGTTTCACCGAGAA
Source organism: Nettapus auritus (assembly GCA_011076525.1). NCBI lineage: Eukaryota > Metazoa > Chordata > Aves > Anseriformes > Anatidae > Nettapus > Nettapus auritus. The sequence goes on along the minus strand of CM021787.1, from coordinate 1,866,310 downwards.
GGTTCATAAAAAACACCATCCAGCCGTTCATCTATCTGTAGAGAAACCCAACTATTTTCCTGTTGTAAAATTAAACTTAGGATAAATGAACCAAGTTAATTATGTAAGGGATGAGAAATACAGGGATGGGTGGCTCAGCAGCCCAGCTAGCGCTCGATCTGGCAGAGCAGCGTGAAGGCCAGGTAGGTGCTCCAGGGGGTGGCCGTGACCACTGCCGCAGGACATCGCTTGGGTGAGCGCCTGGGATGTAGGAACAGTCTGGGGCCGGCTCTGCCAATGGGACTGAGTGTCCGAAGGCACAAGGGACTGAGACCTGAGCAGGTTGGGAGCAGCAACCCGCTCCCATCGGGACAACAGCCCCGAGTCTGAGCCTCTTCTTGTGCAATGAGAGGGATAATGCTCCTGTTTTCTCAGCTCTCTCTGATGATTAGTTGCAAGATAAGCTTCGAGCTTAAATGAGAGGAAGGAGGGAGCATTTCTGCATCGGGTATGTCCCTGCTGGCTGTGGGTTACATGACCGAGCTCAGGCTCCACTCTGCCCAAGGCAGCTCTGATGATCCTTTCCTCCTCAGCTTCAGATATCTCACTTCAACAGGGTTCATGCCAGGGGTTGGGGGCGAAGGGGGAATGTCTGTGGACTTTCAAGCCCCCATTAAATTAAACACTCACCTGTAACCAATGAAAAACAGCAGTCGGATCTGTATTACACCTGAAAAATCCCATCCTGACTGCGCTGAAAAGCTTTTCAGGTCAGCACACAATGGGCTCTGAGATGCTGAGATTCCACTTCCTCTCAGCGTTAGCGCCAGCACCGGGCTTGCTTGGAAATGTTGATTTTCTTGCAGAGATCACCGCATCTATCTCAGGATAAGCACTCACTTACGAGACATGTATAGGAAAGCTGTCCCCATATCTCAGTCTTTCTGTAGATTTCACAGGGTATAAAAGCCTCTTATTCCTTGTATTCATCACCAAGAACAGAAGCTTTGAATTCTTTGATTCCGGTAAACTACCATTTATTAGACGCATTAAATGAAAGACAGTCAAAAGGAGAATGCAACAGAAAACCTCAGCACTGGAAAGCCTGCTTCTACCTTGCTTTTCTCATCACCAGCACAAACAGCCTTTCAGAACATCAAAGGAAGCACTGCTATATAATAACGCACATTGCAGTCGGTGAGATACGGGCGGATGTAAACGCAGCTAAATAGGAAGATATGTATTTAGAGATAAGTTACATCTCGGAATTCAAATCCCCATTTATCACCTCTGATAAGTTACTCATGCATTTAAAGTCAGGACACGGTGTGTGTGTCTGCCTCTCCCCAAGAGATGCACACACTCCGTGGTACCGGATCAACACTTTCAGTCCTAGGGAAAGGCCGCTGCCGAGGCAGGCTTGGCTGGGGCTGACAGGGGACCTCCAGAGCTGTGACATCCCACGTGGATGGAGGTAAAGAGGCAAAATTTCCTTCATGTTGGCTGGCAAAACTCGCAGCAGCTGCTGGCGGACATGGCAGGGGTGGATCACACCTCACCAGGAGGCTGCTGGAGTCAAAAGGCCTCACCTTGATGTCGTCCATGAAGGTTCAGGGACCTAAGAGTTAGTCTGAGGAACAAGGCACTCGGAGCTGGTCTTGTTGTTCTGACAGGAGAAAAGCCTGTGAAGTACCTCAGAGCTGCATTTAGAAACCGGTGATTGGTGATGGATTTTGATCAGCTGAACTCTGTGGCTTCTTTTGATGCTGGAGATTAATTTGGTCATTTTTGGCTTTAGGAGTTCAGATCACACTTCTGTCTTTCCCTTTTACCCCGTTTTATAGGGCATGGATTTTAAGCAGCTGAAATGTAAGGGGTGGAACTCCCTGCCAGGGTCCTTCACTGAGAGCGAGGTTGGCGAGCGGTCTCTCCATTGTATAGGTAAGGAAATCCACACTGCCCCGGAAAGGATGAAGGAGCTATTGATTGTTCCTTATCAGAGCAAAGAGAGCCCTAAACCTAGCAGGACCGGACAGAGAGCCCCACAAACGGAGCCTGCTCAAGGGATTCTGCACTCTCTTATGAGACCCACGGCCCTGGCTGCATCAGATACTGCAGTGGCTTAGGTGGAGTGATGATTCCCGTGGTGATGCCCACATCAGGCTTTTATTGCAAGCCCATCAGTCCTGGCTGATTTACGAGAGCCATCTGACAAAAACCTATCTCCAGAGAGTCATTCTCTAATCCTCCCTAGCTCCAAAGGCAACAGATAAGCAAGAGATGGGCACTGCTTCCCTCTTGAATGGGCTGTTGTGATAAGAGCACCAGCCTTCCTCAGATCCCTGACATTAGGGACCTGCTCACCTGCCTTGCTACAGCTATCTGCTAATTCAGCACGTGGTAATTCACACCTAAAGGCCGTAATTACAGCCTGCTCTGATCCCCAAGGCTTCAGGCCTAACAGGGCAGCGTTTACAGAATGAATTTCCATTTAATATTGTCCATGTGACTCAAGGAGAAAGAGCGAGGATGCGAAGAGGGACCAATAAATACTGCCTGAGTCCAGTCACAAATGCTAAGCACAAAGATAAAACTCTAACGATGCCGGCTTACACTCCAATGGATTATTTCTCTTTACAGACTTAGGGTGTTGGAAGTCCTAAATGACTGAAGAGCCAAAGTCCCCATTTCAAAGGGAGTCCAAAGGCTGGATTCCCAAGGTCTCCACACCACAATTATCGCAGTGACCACAGAAGCAGGCAACTGGTGGCACGTGCAGCTTTTCCTTTGCCTTTGATCTTGCCAACTCCCCTGAAAATGGGCAGGAGAGGGGCTTCTAAGTCACTTCAGAAAAACGTGATTTTAAGAAAAATAGGAACAAAGGAAAATCAGAAAATTAGAAGCTGAAATGTGATTTATATTCATGCTATTTCCTTTCTGAGGAAAACAAGGACAAGCCGGCAGGGTCCTGCACTGACCACCAGCCTGCTGGGACCGCAGGCCCTCTCAGACAGACCTGTGCTCTGCAACAGCCACTGGGATGTGTTTGAGGGACCTCTGTCATTCCACGCTATTCCATTTATCCTTTTTCCTGGTGTCACTAGAGACACCTCCTCTGTCTTGGCAACTTGTTGCTCTGTAATGAACCATCAGCACCTTGCTGGCATTCAGCAAGCCGGCTGCTGGGGCTGACCTGCGCTTCTCCGTGCAGGAAACGAGAGGGAAACGCACTCTGTGCCCAGTGCGGTGTGGTCTGCACTCTGCTATCCAGGGACCGGGTCCAGCCTCCATTTTCAAGACAAATCTCAGTCTAGACATCCCTGAGTCCTCTCCCATCTGTTTTTACTGATGTCTATCACGCTGGAGGACATTAGTCATGTCATTAGATTCACACATCCAGAAGCAGTAGAACAAAACAGCCAAAGAAAAACCCCTTCTCCCCCAGTAAAGGTTCCTGACCTGGAGAGTTCTCCAGTAATAAGGCAAGAGCAAAAGCTTCCTGAGCAATTCGGGCTTTGAAGCTGGCTAATAAATCTTTCCAGCTGATCTCTGCTGTGTGCAGTGAAAGCTGTCAGAGGTTCAGAGGCAGGATTCTTTGTGCGTCCCCGCGAAACTGCTTCTGAACGGTGCACGCTGCTCTTTGCCGCTCAGCGACGGATGCTCCTTTGAAGGAGAAACCTCGTTAAAATTAGAAGCAGCCCCAGCCGCCACGGCTTCTTTGTTTTGTTTTGTTTGTTTCATCTGTGGAGAGCGGGGAAGGAAGGGCAACGGGCACGTGAGAGCTTTGGGATTTTCCCACTCTTTCCCATGAAAGCCCCATCTGTGCAAAGCAGCAACAGCTCACATCCAAAGGGGCAAAGGCCGAGGAGGTAGCAGCAACAGTCGTTTAAAAGCGAAGCATCACAGCATTCCTTTGTCAAACACTACCCATCTGCCTGTCCTCTCTCACAAGCACCAGGTTTCCTTGGAAACTACAGAAATGCCAACAGGCAGTGGGACTGCTCTATCGGGCACGTGTTTGACCATCCCAGAGCTTTCGGTGGTCAGTTGGATCTAACAGCTGCATTGCAACCTCAAGGGTCACGTTGGTCTTCTGGAACCCAAGGCTGACAAAGCAGCTTGACACGAGGAGCTTAGGGTTTGTGTTCTGCCACCGATTTCCTGTCCGATGCTGGTAGAGGTTTCAGGGGCTGCAGGTTTAATCCTGGGGGCTAAACTTGAAAGCGTTTGAGAGCTGCTATAGTGAGTTCTGCAGGGCTTTTGGTCGATGTTCCAGCCCATCCCTATCCCCACAGAGGCACCTGGCAGAGCAGTGGTGGGAAGCTGGATGCTCCAGACTCCTCAGCATCTCCTCAGCATCCTTCTCTCGCCAAGACAGCGATGATAACAATAATTCATGCTTTATTGCCATCGCTATTGCTGATGCCGTTACTGTACCGGCTTAACCCCTCTGTCACTTGTCCCTACTTAAGTTGCAGAAAATGGGGAGCAGATCCCCTCGTGGGGTGCTGAGCTCCCGGCAGGACCGCAGCGGCTCTCGTAGCGCCCACTTCCAGCGGTGCCACGCGGCAGGCGACGCGTGCAGCCCCCTCCAACGCGTGCACAATGGGAAGCTCATCTCGACTGAGGCCTCTGGGCACAGCGGCACTGAGAATAATAACAATAACTTCTAGTCAGGTTTTTAATGGTGAAGCGAGCCTCTCTCCCTCTGAAGAATCCTTTAAATGTTCCCTTGCTCTTTATCTTTTGCTTCCTTTAAACTGTGATTGAATTTGGGACTAATGAAAATGTGAGTCTGAGAGCATTTACTGGAAGCGGGCTGCTCTCGCTTTTTCATCTCGCTCTCTCTGCTGGCCTGTCTCGTGATCTGCCTTTCTGCGTCCACCCAGCGACAGCGAACAAACGCATTTCTCCAGTGGAAGCTGGCGCATAATCAGGGATTGAGCAGGTTTGGGTCATTCGTCTTCGTGTGGACAACAAGGTCACAAGCTGGGCACCGCTTGCTTATTTTCCTAATATCTTTTCTCACCAGTGAATGGTGTCTTAATGAAACGGACCCTTTCTGTTTTGTCTTTTTCAGGGGGAAAATGAAAGTGTTGCTGGAAAATAAAAGCCCAAATGTGTTTTGCTTTTTTGCACCAGACAATCAGCAGCTGGCTTTGTTGGTCTGTGGATGGAAACCAAGACTACGCGGTGCTCACACCTCTAATTCCGGTTGGGGTTGCTCTGCCCCTACAGAGCTGGCAGGATGCGAGGAAAAGATTGATGCAATTTTTCACCATGGAGTAAAAACGTCTTCCATGACGTCAGAAATTCGGTGTTACAAAAGATCCTTCATGATGCTACCGGCAGGAAAACCCATGTTGGCTGACAGATCTTCTGGCTCTCTTTCCTTAGGTACCAGAGGAGAAAAATGCCGGGATCTCAGCCGAGGGCTCCAAGGCGTTCAATCCCATCACATGTCCCACAGATACAAGTCACCCCAGCTGGTGCTACTGTAGGCAAGAGGAACCTTTCTCCTTTGCCTCCTGGCAAGGCACAGGCGAACAGTTCTTGCAAACGTTGCTCCTTCGGCACAGGAGCCCCGAGCCCAGGTCTGGCACCTTCCCCACACGTTGGCCCCCCACGCAGGGGCCAACGTGACTGATGCCCACTGCACCCCAGCTGTGGCTAACATCATCCTTTGTGCCGGACTGCCACCGAAGAGGCACGCTATTATTTCCTTCCTTTTTTCCTTCCATTTCTTCTGCAGGCAGAAGAGCCTCTTGCAATCATAAAATAACATAGCTGGGCACTGCTCTTTCTCATCTAACCTTTCCCGCTTCCATCCAAGTAGATGGAGAGAAGAAGGAACCGAGGGGTTACCACCTACGTGACTTTGCTGGAGGTGCAAGGAAGGGACGGCGGGTGCAGGACAGCACCGTCCCTCGGGCAGGGAGCAGCAGGCAGCCTGTGCGGGGCAGGGTCTATTTTGGGAAGAGGAGTGAACTACTTAGGGATGTATTCGCCCGACCAAATTTATCATTTCTGTCTTTGTCTTTTTTTCTTTTTCTTTTTTATTCTTTTTTGTTTTGTTTTCAAAACAGCAAGTACACTGGAGGGGGAGCGAGGAGATCAGAGTTAAAAAAGGCAGACCTTAAAAAAGGCAGAAATGCCAGATCCTGACAAGATAAACCTGCAACAGAACTAGAGCACAAGTTACAGGAAAGGGGAGTCCCTTTTTAGTACTGCGAACAAGCCCTGCATTGTGAGGCTACACTAAAAAGAGCCAGAGCAATTAGAATTTGAGGCTGCCACATAACAGGCTCACAGCAAAATAGCAATGTAATGTGCCAGCTCTTTCATTAGAGACAAATTGTCAAATAGCTTCTGATGGAAACCTGCCCTGTCTGAGAGCGATCAGAGAGGAGCCGGCGAAGCACCCGCTGCCGTGCGAGCACCTGACATTAAAGCAGATGGAACAGGAATAGTTTGTGGCTCTTCCAGCAGAGAGCTCCGAGAGGCTGCACTTTTTCCTCCCTTCTGTGTTTTCAGTAAATGAAGAAATTATTTCCAGGCAGACACGGAGGCTGAGGTCGGGTCTCTAGACACATCTCTGCACTAGGACTCACCGTCCCCGGGTTGCTGAGAGCGTCACCAGGTTCCAGAGATGGGCTGTGGTGTCCTCCAGCCAAGCCTGTGTCCTGCTGCGTCCTGTTGGCTTCCTGCAGCACGGAGCAGGGGCAGCGAGGCCAAGGGAGTGCAGAGCCAGCCGGAGGGGAGAACGTGTTTTTTGGCAGGTTTTGCTGGGGCACCTCCAGAAGAATCATCACTGGTGCTGCGGGGGGTGCGTGCCCCGGCTGGGTGAGCGTCCCACCGCACAAGGACGAGGCCCTGGAGTGCGGACGGATAAACGGGGTTGGGTTTGTGGATTCCCCCCGAATCCCTGTGCGTACAGACTGACTGCTAAAATAAATTGCCACAAACGCAGTTAAGTCGTGACGGCGCCAAAAGCTGAGCCCTTGGCAGCTGGATTCAGAGCCAGGCTCTGCCAGTGCCTCTTCAGCCTTTAAAATTAACTTTTAGGACGATGCTGGGGGAGTTGTGACTGTGCACGCTCCATCCCTGGCATCCCCACGGGCTGGTGCAGCCGCAGCAGCGAGGGCTCCGCGTTTTGGGGCAACGCCTGCCTCCGTCTGAGGCAGCCTCCGAGTTCGTCTCCACCAAGAAATTAATATAGAAACAATTATAGTAGGAAGAGCAGAAAAGTCAATAGGGACCTTGGACGTGATTCTGAGACATTTATAGGGTTTGGGTTTTTTTTCTCTTCAAGTCTCAGAAAATAGCTCCAAAGGTAGAAAGGTTTTTTAAAGACTTGTGCGTGAAAGAGCCTAGGAACGCTCTTATGGTCAAATTGGGATTTTGTTCTCCATAGTTTATCTCCTACCATGATGAGAAACCTGCACTGGAGGTAAAGGAGAATCTGGATGACTTTATTTTAAAGCAGATAGTTAGAAAAGCAAACGTGCCCTGGGGAAAGCAGGAAATGTGATCCATGTCTCTCTCTGGTCTAGCAGGAATGCACGCAGAGGTGCCTGCGGCCCCTGGAAAACCTCTCACCGGTGTGGGACCGGGTCCACTTCCAGAGGTCACCCTTGGCCAGCTGAGACCAGCTCCTCGGGGGACATCAAGGGCCCCGTGGGCACGTCCCTGCGTAAGGCCCTGATGCATCACTTCCCCAGGAACATTGTGCTCCGGCACAGCTTGCCCAAAGGGTTGTTCTCCCCTTCCTCACCTTTTCGGATCAGCCCTCAGAACGGCACGCGCCCAGCTCCTGCGAGCACACAAGCACACGCACGCTGGGCTCTGTAATGTGCCGCGCACACGAGTCAGAAAGATGGATGGCGAGCTGCCTGCATGATGGTTTCTAGATATCCCTGTCGTGTCCCTTAATCATACACTATATCAAACAAACTGTCCGCATTCTTGGTACGACCGCGGCAATGTCTGACTGATTCTCCCCGTTCATAAACCAGGGCATTATCTCTTCCCATCTGCAAACATAAAAATCCCACAGTGTTATTACACAAGTGATGCCATCGTAAAACGCTCCCCACGCCTTCCTCACCTCTCCCTCTCATTTTTACGTTGCCATCAATCGGACTGAGGCTTTCTACCTCTTGTGCAGCCTCTCGCCATCCCCTCTGCCCCCTCCCCGGAGGGCTGACAGAGCAGGGGGGCTCCTCGGGCTCTTCGTTTTTCATGTCAGTGCTGGGGGTTATCCCCCGGGCATGTCGGCTGGGGTAGGCACTGCCCCCTCCCCATCTTCGCAACGTGTTTCCTCTGAGTCGCTCTGCACCCGGTATAAATCAGGGAGCGACAACATTTTTTATTTGGAGCATCTGCTGGAACAGCAATTAATCACTGTCAGGCTATCTGAAAATAACCATTAGTTTCTGTTTCATTCTTTACTACATAAGCAGAGGAGATACATCTCCATCCCAGTTATTAATCCACTTGCTCTGAGGCCTGACTGCACCTGGGAGCACGCTGGTACCAGCTGATCACGGGAACAAGAGTTCAGGTGGAGCTTAGCTGGAAACAGGGACTGACCGGGAACAGAGGGCCAAAAGGCAGAGAAGGGACCGTGGCTGGGAAGGAAGCCTTGCAGCTCTGCAAGCAGATGTTACTGTTTAACAGGACCCATAAAAGGAACGGCTACAAAGCTTCGAGAAAATGATTTTCCCTTTGTTTGGTAGCTTTGAGCTCTTTAGGCAATTCATTAGAAGATATTCACGGAACATATCTTTTTCACTTTTAGGCACGCGGCCAAAAAGTGACCGTAAACTTGGCATCCCGGGGTTCTCTATTAATCTACTCGCCGTGTTTTCAGAGCTGCGCACTCCTTTTCAAGCTCAGAATATTTTTTTCCTAATTTCTAGGACCACGAATTCTCTGTCACGAGATCTGAAAAATCCAAGTTTTTAAACCTTAGATCTCATTGCCAGCAGACAGCGTCCTGTAAGTAAGACTTCCAAACTATTTCCTATTTCTAGTTCCTAAGCCACTTTGCCGGTTCTGACAGCTCCTTTCACACGCAATTTCAGCAGCAGCACCATGGGACATCCGCGCAGTAGCTCTCTGTTAGGTTCAGCTCCACCCTGCTTTTAAATCAGGCGATGGGATTTAAAGCTAGAGACGGAGAAGACCTGCTGGGATGGGCACATCACAGCCACGGCTCTTTGCAGGGCCACGGCTGCTTCTGGAACATGTGCAGCGGGAGGGCGGCAGCAACACAGCGCTCACATGCCACGTATAGGCACTGTCAGGAGCTCTGCCAGCAAGTTTCAAGCTCTTTGTGTGTAAATAGGAGTAAATACGTATATATGAATGTTGTGCCTGCATGTGCATTAGTGGCAGTGTGCTGCTACTCAGTGCAAACACAGAAAATTATCACGGATTGATAATTACGAATGTATTAATCGCACTTATAAGCATGAAAACTGTATGTGCATACCTGAAGCTTTCACGTCTACTGACATTGGTTCTATGACTGTAAAAGTGGCTTCATACAAACTCTAGTTACACTTCTACAAATACACTTCAGCACATCAAATGATTGGTATTATTTATGCTTATCTTGATGCTGCAGAGCACAGCCCCGTGCCCTGCCTTGTGCCGTGCCTGGCTCGCAAGGACATCGCTGCCGCTGCCAGTAATGGAGTTACTCCTCGAACTCCCACGGTCTAAAATAATAAATCCCCAGGCTCTGCTGACGCCCTGGCAGACAAGATTACAACACTCACACTGTGAGAGGGAAGTTCACATGGCAGTTGGAGAGCTCTGCTGTTGTCATGCCCAAGCCTTTTCCCCCGGTAGCTCAGCTCAGCCTTCCCTTTGAAGCATGCCCCTGGCCACCTGCACGGAGGAAGAACAACCTCAGTTGTCTCTCCTGCTCCACAACCTCTTCCTCTTGGCCCATGTCTGCTGGGGAGAGACTCCCAAATTTGAACAAAATGAAACAAAACAAACGAAAACCCAACCCCCAAACCTGCGCACACACAAACCCACAGCTAATTGCTCAGGTTTTTCCAGCAAGCGTTCCTCAAAATCTGCAAGAGGCCCGTAATGAATCATTTAATCTCATTGATCTCTTTAACTGAAATCACTTATTTACTTAAAATTTTTAGAATTTTCTACTGTCCCTCAGGTCATTTTGTTTTTAGAGAAGCAGCCTGCTAGGAAGTTAATTATGCAAAACTAGCAATTAATTTCTCACAGGCATGACAAATATTTGACTTAAAAGATGTACTTCTCTTCTGGCGAGCTCCAGCCCATCGGTGTGCCGTTACCTGCAGCGGTACATGCCAGGGAATGAAAAGCTGTCATGGGAAATTAAGGTCTTCACTTTATTTTTCAGATCCATGTGGTTTCTCTCTGCTCACCCCCTGTTGCTTTTGTCTACATGCCGGAAAAGAGAGCGCAAGGACATCACGTGTCCTCAGGATTTTCAGGCATTTTCAACTGGCTTCTCTCCAGGACAATATGAAGAAATTCTCTTAAATTGATAGGATTTCCTTCTCAGGGGCTGGGGTTCTGCACTTCTGCCCAGATTTACGCCATGTAACCTCATCCATTTAGCTACAAGATTGAAACAAGGCATGCAAAGGAGGCTTTCTCACCAGGAGCACGTGGAGATATTACCTCCAGCAGCTGGAGGCTTTTCTCTAAAGAAGAGCTCAGGTTTAGGAAAACTCAAATACCTGCATCTGGGCATGCTGGAGCCCCTGGAGATGGACACCCTGGAGGACTTCAATGACCAAGCTGCTCAGAAAGATGGCAAACATCCCTTTAAAAGGGAAAATTTTGCAACCACCACCCCAGGAGGGCTCCTGGGCCACACTGCTATGCCCATGCACAGAGGAGGCAGGTTTGCAGCTGCAGGACAGTTCCGTAAGGCCAGGGCTCCCCTGTGCTTACACAACAGGGTCAGGTTCTCTGCACCAGATCAAAGCGATGCTTGGAAACAGGATTCTTCCAAAACCTGGCAGGCTGGAGGGAGAGAATTTTTGTTCTTCTACGTGTGTGTGAAAAAGACAAGACAGTGCTTCAGCCCGGCAAGCCTTTTTCTGATGCCAAACGTTGCACGGCTCCAGGTCTCCCATGTGCATCCTGCTCATTAATTTATCTTCTACCTGCACTGAAGGTGGTGACTGCGTCATTTTCCTGTTTGTAGAAACCTTCATGTCGCCAAACGGGAAGTTCCAGCGGTCATCAAAGGACGGCTTCTGGACTGTTTTTTCCCCGCTCTGTATGGGAAGGCATCGGCTGACGTGGTGAGCAGCTCTTTGGCTGTTCTTTGCCCACCCCATTGCAAATAAGAAGTGCTAGCTCCATGAAATGTTGCTAAGCCAGAGTTTTTGGGGTGGGGTAGGGCTCCTGTGCAGCTCGGCTGATGAGAGGTAATGCCTCCTTGACCTGTCACGGCTCAACAGTTTTCAGGGATGTGTCAGCTTGAGTCTATCGAAAGTTCATTTATTCTCTGTATGAAGCTGAATTTGGTCTTTTTTTTTTGCATATGAATTGTCCTGGATAAGCTGCATCTTTGCTTCCATTGGCTTACCTGACCCACGTGGCTCACATGGGTACTTTTACCCTCTGCAGCATCAAGGTTACAGAACTGAAGTGTGAAATGATATTACAGAGACAGTCGGCATCAAGCAGAAAGAGCAGGAATTGTTCAGACTGGAATCTTATTGAAAACACAATTCAAACCTCACTAGAGATTCAGGCTGAAAACCATACTTTACTTTTATTTTGCCTTTGTTTTCTGTCTGTCTCATTTATTCTCGACACTGGCAGGGCAGAAACACCAGTAAAAACGCCATTCCTATTGCATTTAATTGTTCCAGTTGACACACGAACAAGAGCCTGGGATGGAGGAGGCCTGAGGCAGCTAAAACGTCAGACCAAGAAGCTTTGAATTTGGGGAGAAAAAAGTGTGCTGTTGGTTGAATCAAACGCCTGAAGTGCTGGAGACAGCCTCCACCTGCCTGCCTGGCAGCGGCTCTCATGTGCCGGTTCACTTTCTTCTCGCAGGGAAGTTTTCAGCAGGTTCAGTCAAACCCTCACTGTTACCGCATGCCTGTCAGAGAATCACCTTGGCTCCTCCTGTATTCTTTCCGCTATTTACACAAAATAACACTAATTATCTAAAACGCTGGCTTCCTCAAAATACCTGTTGGAACAGAAGATACAATTACCGTAATTCCATTGCAAATTTTACTTCCCGTAATCACTCTCCATTACAACGGGCATCGAAGGTACCTTTGGCTTTGCATAGGAGATGGTGAAAGCAAAGATTTAACTCATTTAACTCTTTTCAGCCCAATGTAGGAAGACTTGAAGTTCTTGCTTTGTTGTAAGAAGTCGGCAGGAGCTGCACCCATGGGCTCGCTGAGCTGGGGGCAGATCTACAAGGAAACAGTCGTCTATCCTAAAAATTAAATCTCTCTGACTTTGCTGTCTGAACTTTTATAATGTCCAGTAGAGCAAGAGGCAGCTCCAGAAGGTAGGTAGTTCATCCTACTTAACTCAAAAGCTGTATTTAGGACATGGTAAGATGCTCTCTGTGTGTCCTGCACTTGCTCAGATCTGATCCCAGGCTGCTCTCTGGGCTCCTAGTGCCAAAATGAGCCAAGAAGAGCGGGGTTCCCGAACACTCGCTTGTCCTCGTGAGCCTCCAGAAGGATACAGCCCATGGGCTTCAAGTGACTGAGGGCACACTGAGGATGGGATGCTGAGATTAGTTTGCCTTTCCATGGATTTGGAGCAAACACTGTGGCAGCTATCCCATCTCAGCCACGGAGAAGTAAATTCCAGAGGAGAGCTGGAATACAACTTTCACATGCCATCCATCCCTTTGTTTCTCTGCTCTTGGCTTCCTTTACTGAGGACAGCAGATGAAAACCTGGGCTTTGCTCTCCAGTTCTGTTGCAAACTCCCTTTCCATCCTTGCCGTACTCCCCTGAGACAAGGGCTTAGCTCCAGGCAGTATTTTATTCAGATCTGAACAGATAATCCCACTGAGGATCTTCTCAGATATCAGTGTGGCACAACAGAACACGGTTCCGTAGACCTGTTGGAAACATACCTCTGTGAAACCCCTGCGGGAGGCTGGAAAACCAAAAACGCTCATCATCAATTCTTCCACCTGCCTGGAGGAGGGTGCAGCAGGTGCTGTAATTGCCGCAGCTCGTCTCTGCAATTACAGCCAGCTACGACAGCTCCTGATTCTGGGCGACTGATGGATGTCTGAAACAGTAGCGGAGGCCTTTGAAAGATGAGGGCTGGAATTTTAACAAGCTCGGGAATATTCATTCTTGCTACCCTCCAACACACATAATTTCATCTTTTCTGCTAAAAAATGAGATGCTGAAACTTCTGCGATAGGTCGGCCGTCTCCCAAAACCCCAGGCTTTGCTGGTCTCGCGGCAGCAGCACGTGAACGCGAGCAGAACAAATCAAGCTTCCTAACGTTCACCTTCTGCTTGGCTCCACCTCCAAAGAAGAGCAAGCCCTTCTTTTTAGACAGTAAAAATTGGCCTGTAATCCCCAGAAATAACCTGAACGGAGCGTGTGTCCTGCCCCATGGAGCCGAGCTGCTGCTTTCCCTGGCTCGTGCTGAATGCGCAGATCTCAGGGACCAATCCTCGCGTGGCTGCTGGGAGCCCTCCTTTAACACCAGTGGCTCAGGCCAAGGATTTTGTAGCAGGAAGTCTTAAATTCTAGTCCCACTAGTGACCATGCCATTGACAGAAGCTCACAAAGTTCATTAAGTTGTATAGGTAAATCCTTTATCCCTTCATACACCTAGAAATATATTTTATAGGATCTGCACCGGTACTAGGTGCAGCAATAGTGGTAAACACAGCTAAAATAACGAGAAAATTCGATATTAGGTTCCTGTCCAGGAAGGATTGTCAGAACCACCCGTCTTCAAAAACCTTCGGCAGCTCACAAGGGCGACGTGCTTTAAAAATAGTGAGATGATGTAAATACAAATCAATAGCGAGGTTCACTTCTGCCTTTGCAGTGGGTTCCTTGGTCTTCATGAACTGCTTTCGTGGTTTCAGACTTGAATCTCACAAGTCCAGAACATTATCCTTCCTTTAAAATAAGAAGCTGAAATCTCTTTTACCCCTGGGAGCCAGAGCTTCCAGAAGAATATTGAATATTGCCAGCCTCTTAATCAAATAATCAGAAATAACATTACCGATTTTTTATTAGCTCCATTTTTTCAGAGCTTGAGGATTTGCTGTGCGCTATGTTAATGAACAGCTTTCAAGATCCTTCCTCCTTTCCCCTCCTGCCTTCTTCGGGAGTTTATTTTTAAAAGTACCATCCTGGGCATTGGAATAGCAATAAAGAATAGGTTAAAGCCTCTGATGTTTCATTCCAGGAAAGCTGAAAAGATTAATGCACTTGTCTGCAACTTGAGCCTTTGCTATTCCCAGCTCCCCAGAAACCAAACAGCGTGTACAGCAATTTCTTTATTACTTAAATCACATTGCCGATTATTACAGCACTTTGGCTGGAAGGCAGCAAAATCGCACTGGCCGCCAAGGTGAGAGGTGACCGAGAAAAGGTCAGCTTGGCAGCTGACGGGGAAACCTTGTCGGTCTGTAGGACAACGTTGTAGTTACAGTAATTCGGAAGGCCTGGCATGCAGGGAGGCTCCCTTCTCCCTGCCTTTTGACCTCTTTTGTTGTTGCTGTACACGGGGTGAGGGCTCACCCTGGCAGCGATGGTGGGTACCATCCTGGGACTGGAAGCACTGGAGGCATCAGCTGCAATAGCTGCATCTTCAAAAGCAACTTCTCCTTCGAACATCAAGCACACAGCCCAGAGCGGTCCCAGGGAGTTGCACATGGCCAAGCACTGGCTGATTTCACCCTGATCAGGGTTTTCTGAAGATCTCCGTTTGCTAAAACGCCACCGCTCCTGCGGTGCTATTAAGCACTACAGAAGTGGGCAGAAAGTGGAGCCCACTGAATCGGTATCGCTATTTGCACAGTGCAAGCATCTAATTAGATGGTTTGGGAAGACAGAGCTAATGGCATTTGCTAGCTCTGTTAATATTCAATTTTGTATGGTTCTAAAGATTTGTTTTTAAATTTAGATTTTCTTGCTATTTCTTTTTTTTCTTAAATATCTTCCTGAAGGTTAGGTTACCGCTGCAGTTAGCATTTCTGGGTGTTCCTAATTTTAGCTTTATTTATTTTTTGAGATTATTTATGTGTTGATATCTTTGTTAATAGTAACCAGACTCTTTAGGATGGCACTTATGAGTGACAGCCTAAGAAATCACTTTATACAGGATTCCTGACACAATATTTTGACAATTTCATTTTAAGTAAGACACTATGATTGTCAGTTCAGTTACAATATGGTTGTTGCTCCCTAGTGGAAAAGAATTCCGAAAATTGAAGGAAATCAAATTCCCAGCCAAATGATTTTTACGGTGAACCGTTCAGGTCCTGCCCTCGCCTCTCACTCCACGTCTGCACAACACTGCAGGGTGCCTGGAATGCAGAGAGAACAAACACCTAGCTGTGTCTGACACCCCAGGCATACTCTGAACAAGCATCTAGCAAATACAGGTAGTTCATCACTCTTTGTAGGCTGATAATAGTGTTTTTGCCATTTCTGCTCCTTTTCTGGCTAATGCAGTGCCCTGAACAAAATACAGTATTTCTGATGGAAAAACGTTTGGGTTTTCTTTTTGTTTTTTAGCTGAAATCATTCTCATCTGAATTGGAAAGGAAAATGTCAGAGAGTGGCTATGCACAGCTTTCTTGGGTGTCTTGGGACAGGGCAGGAAGAGCACCTAGGGAGAAATCAGGTGGAGCTTGCAGGGAATTTTTGGGGAAACGTTTTTTTCCTGTGATAGGAAAAGAAGTTTCTAAAGTGGAAAGGTTTGTTTTGATAAATCTACTCTTAGAAAAGTGCTTTTTGTACCACAAGGCGTTTTGGACACAGGGAACAGGTAAGGCTGGCTCTGGGGCTGGAGTCGAAACGGCCACATTGGGAGAAAGTGGCTGGGAGAAGTCGGAGACGTGACTGTTAAATGAAGGGCCCAGAGCCGAACCCTAGGCATGGACTCAGTCCTACAGGATTGATTCGTGGCTACAGTTAAATCCTACAGCGAGTATCTCTGCTCTCCAGCACGTCACATGCCCACCACGGGTAACGACAGGCCTGAGAAGGTTGAGAGACAGCATGTCCTCGTCCCTGTGGTTGCCACGATGAAGAGACAACCTCTTTGCAAAAGCAGCTGAGACACCGCTCCGCACGCCTTCCTGCCCCAGCGCCGGGTCTGACAGCAGCCAAAGGACCCTGCCCCGTGCCCTCCGCACCAGATGCTCCGTGGGGACTCCAAGCAGCGCACACCGATGTCTAACAGCCACGTCCGTACTGCCACCAGGCCCCCGCCGACAGGGGCGTGATACTCCCTTCATCACCCCTCTGCTGAGTTCTGGCCAGCTTCAGACATTCACTAAGAAACGTGGTGATGTTGGAGTCTGCTGATGAACTGCCTGGGATTTAAACTCTGCCACTGCATTACATTTTATTTGATATAAAGCAAGGTCACTCCTCATCCTTTAGGTTATTCAGGATTAGAAAATTGAAGCCATTTGAACTGAGATGATATTTCTTAATATAATAATGGCTGGGAAATTGAACCGTAAGAATGGCTTCTTGTTACTAGTTCATAGGAGGTGCTTTTTAAAAATTAGAGTAGAAGGAGGACGACTACGGTTTAATCCCGAGATAAATCATCTTTCCAAAATGGCTAGCAAAGCTCAGGGGTTGATGTGATTAGGAGACTTAAAGCTGTGGCAGGGCAAGTTAAAACCTCGCTAATGATTTTAACCAGGATTACAGACAGATAAATAGGGCTTTCCATACTCTGTCAGCTCCTCGCATCGTTATATGTTGCAGGTGGTTTTCAGTCTGGATTTTTTCTTGATGTTTCATAAGCAAAGCAAATCATGACAGATATATCCAATTCGTGTGACTTTCACATTTGACTGGAGTCACACTTTTTTTTTTAATCTTTCTCCATATTCTTGAAGAGTGGAAGACACCAGTAAAAGAAAACATACCAAACCAGTTAAAATAGTTTTAGTTTAAAGCCCTCTCTCTCTCCTACTCTGTGTATATTTAAGCTTGGAACAGCTTTTTAACTGAAGTGAGAATTTTAGCAGAAAGATGTTGTTTGGGTTAAAATATCTCCAATTTTGATCACTGAACATTTTGGTTCTTCGCATATCCTTCTCATTTTTTCCTCCCTCTTGCTTGGCTTGAGCCCAATCGGAAAAAGAAGGATTTTTTTTTTAATTCTTTTTTTGGCTTACTTTAAGTTTTGCAAAAAATAAAATAAAACTGCAGTCCAAAAGCTATCCATGTCTTTTGGTTTTTTTTTAGAGATAGCAAACGCATTTTCTCAAACATCTGTAACCCGCCAGCTGCTCCTGTCTGTCTTCGCTCATCTGAACTCCTTCCACCCTTCTTCTTCCCTCATTATGTTCCCTCTTTCAGCTTGCTGCTTTCATTGTTGGGTGATGAACTTCTGGCTGCTGGAGGCATGACCTAGTTAGCTCCGTTCGCAGGAGGAGGAGAATGGGCTTCTGTCAGGGCTGCCTCCCAGTGCAGACCACAGGCAGTGCCACGAGCCTCGCATTCATTTTCCACCTTTATGCAAACAGAAGTCCCGCTGCTTGAGAATCGGAACTTGTGTGCGGTGTTGTGTAAAACAGGGCTCTCCTTTTGTTCTCCAGTAAGCGTTCTGCTCTTTGAGAGCTTTCGGATTGGCAACTGTGATGAATGAAGACAGGGACATTGTCAGAAAGTGCCTTGTTTTCCTTTTGGAAATGCTCGCTGACTATGACAAAAAAGTTCATTGTTTAGGCAAAAAGCATTATCGCTTTTTTTTTTTTTTCTAAAGAATCCAAATACAGAAGGGACCACCCCTCCCCTGCAAAAAATGTAAATTCAGAATTAGTTGAATTTGATTTGTTTCATCTAAATAGGCTGCTGCAGAAGGAGGAAACAATCCCTTTGTCTGTCTTTGACAAAACAAACAAAAGTGGATTGAAATTCATGATAGAAAGGAACAACTTGTTAACGGCAGGGACAGGAAGGTACCAGCGCAGGCTGGGGAAGGTGAAATTTCCATCACTGATGGGCTTTACAGAGACGTTAAGAAATTCTGTGTTGCACGTGGCAACGTATATGCCTGTTACTACTCCAAGATAAGGTGTGGACTAAGTCTTAAGCAGATTTTCACGGAATAGCAAGGTTGGGAAAGACCAACAGAAGCTGAAAAAAATAAGTAAATACCTGGAAACTGGTGGGAATCAAAGAAAGTGTTGCATTTTCAGCTGTAATGTTGCCTAACCTGAGCGATTCCCTCAGTGTCTTTTTAAGGGCTTGTTTTTTTCACTGTGCAAGAAGAATACGCTAAAAAAAACCACCCACAAAGACACCACAACAACCGATTCTCACCACCAGAGACCTTCAACTATTCCTGTGCACCTGACGGGAGCCCTGTGGGGCAGGAAAAGCTCCTGTGAAGCCCAGTGGACAGGGCAGCACCAGCTGTTGGATGTACCAGATGCTGGGGGGTCGTGGCAGGCTGGCCTTGCACAGCCCTGCAAACTGGGACGTAAACTGGTCAACACTGCCTCTGCCACACTGATGGCAGCAGCGTTATTTCTGCTTACACCAGCTGGGAATGCAGTCCCCACGTCTCTATATTAATGTTATCCTCTGCAACGTTGCTGGAAAAGGCTGGTTTTTCTTACCGAGAGAGCAGAAAAGAAAGAGAGTGCTACAGAGACACAGCAACAGGCAGCTTATTCAAGCAAAGGATACCTCTGTGGATTAAGGAGTGGTGCAGAAAAGAAAAAAAACAACATTTTAATTAAAGTATATGTTATCTTTTCAGAGTATTCATAATCAAGCCCTGTCTCTGTAGTGTAGACAAGCCTTTGTAACTCAGGATGGCTGGACTCTAGCTCTTGCTTTATTTAATTTTGCTATGTGCACAGTAGGAAACAAGATAGGGATGGGTATATGGTGGATCAACACATAAGCCAGTGCTTTCACTAGCAGCTTGTAATTTCAGCTGTCAGCTGAGTTGTTTACATAGCTAAATAAACGGATCCCAGTCTCTCTCCCTCTTATCTCTGGTGCACACAGAGTGGGAACAAGTTAGAGAGGCCCCTCTAAAAATATTGCCTGCGCACTGCTGGGCTCTGGGTCAGGAGCCCTGAATTTTTTCCAACCGCCTCGATATATCAGATTAGAGCCCTTGCTCTCTCCTCTGCTCCCATCTCCTCTCTGCAGGAGCACGCATACATGCAGCATTGGTCGCTTGGTTTTGTTTTTCAGGAGAGTCCATCTGCTCCTGCAATGTGTAATCCCTTTACAGGAATTCCTGGGTTTGAGCCCTGCTGCTGGCTGTTCTGACATTTTTCATTGCCCCCTCTTGCTTGCCAAGGCTAAGCGCCATGCCGGGGAGCTTCTGCTTGCCTGTTCCAACCTTTTCCTTTCCTTATGCTTACCGAGCCTCACTGAGCACATTCAAATGCTCCCACTGTCTGCTGGGAGAAGGGAGGATACTGGGTGAAACTGGGCTCAGAAATGATCAAAGAACCATCCATCCTCCCAAGGTCAAGCAAGCCAGTGCTTAAATGCTTTTTTTCTCTTGCACGTGTACAGATGCATCAGTTCACTCCAGGGAAGATGGTAGCAAAGCCGGCATTTCTGCCAGGAGCTACTTGCAGTAAATCAAAGCAAATCAGCCGCAGATCCCACAGGTTACTAAGCTCTTCAGCTGATTCTATTTTAGCTGTGAGGCAGGTGATGTGTCTGACTCTAAAGCATCTTGATCTGAATTTCCTCACGGGGGAAAATATCAAACCACTCTTGGTGATTCCAGTGGACGTTTTCACCTCCTAAAGGTTTCTGGCAGTGGCTCTGAAGAGTTGCTCTTGTTGAAATGTGGTGGGATATGGGCAAAAGGGACTTTTCCAGCCTTTCCCCTGGACAGCATGCTGTTAAGCACACTGGGCAGGAAAAAGCCTTCAGTGAGATATAGCCTTAGGATCAGATGATACTGAGGAACCAACACACGAAGCACAAGTCCCTCCATAACAGGCACACACTACATTGAATGAGTTTGAGAGAAGAGGAGTTATAGAGATCTGGATTCCCTTTTATTTGAACCACCAACATCCGACTGACCAAAAGAAGCGCCGAAGTATGATCCCACCTTTCAGCGTGACCAGGGTCTCCCTAAATTCTGACTCTGCACAAGTTAGAGTTTAACCTGAGCAGTGAAAACCCACAGGTTAAGAACCAGGTTGTAATTTATCCTGCAAAACACCCAAAAGGCTAAAGACCTGGGGAGAGGTTCTGGTTCTGGCTGTACGGCATGGCAGCGAAGCAGGATGTCTCCGATCGTGTCAGTGTACTGCAGTGTTTGAATTACTACCCTGATGAGAGGAAGCATGTACCTGAAGGGAAGATGCTGTGTGAAAAACACGACCTGCTGGAACAGGGTCATCGAGTTCATAACATCAATATCTAGTCAGCACCTACAGATTGTTTCCAAAGCTCATTATTTCAGAGAACTGCTGTATATGTGAGTGAAACTCATTACCTGAGAGGCTTGTTATATGTTCTAGTCACTGACAAAATGTGGGCATTGCTTGGCTACCTTAATTAATGCACGATTACAAACTGAAATGTATCATTTGTATTTAGATATGTTTTTCTTTGCTGTAACTGGAGCCACTGAAATTATTCTTTCAGAGAAGCCATCAAAGGCCAAGCAGCCTCATCCCACATGGCAATTAAAAGTATTTTTCCCTGTAGGAGCAGAGAACTTAACCTCAGTGCTCCAACAAGACTCCAAGACCAGCTTTGAAACTGCTGTGAAACTGCACCCGACCCAGATTTTGTTCAGAAGCTGTGGTACTGCGCTGTGCAGGGCCTCGTCTTACTGCAAAACGACACCAGCCTCCTCTCTGGATTGCAAACACCCTTGGTAGTAACACATCATACGTGTGAACTTCTGCTCGGCAACAGCCTTTATAGGATCACAGAACCTTCCAGGTTGGAAGGGATCCACAAGGATCATTGAGTCCAGCTCCACACAGCACCACCCCAAAACCAGCCCCGATGTCTGGTGGCAGTGAGGGAGCTGCAGGCCGCCATGAGGCCTCCCCTCATGAGGGAGCTGCAGGCCGCCATGAGGCCTCCCCTCAGCCTGCTCTGCTCTGGGCTGAATACACCAAAGGCCTCAGCCACTCCTCATACGTCTTCCCCTCCAGACCCTTTACCATCTTTGTTGCCTTCCTTTGGACAATGCCTAATAGTTTTATGTCCTCTTTAAACTGTGGTATACTGCACACAGTACTTGAGGTGAGGCTGCACCAGTGCAGAGTGGGAATATGTAATACATTGCATCCCTGACATGAAAAGAAGCCAGCCTAAATATTTAATTGTAGGTGCCAAGAGAAAGACCACCAGGTGCCCCTGGGAGTCCAGCTGGAGGCAAAGAAGAACTTGTGTGTGGATTATCCAGCACTTTCCTACTGTGGCCCTTGTCCTTGCAGCCCTGAGCAATAACCACAGGTGAGCGGCAAGGATGAGAACACTTCAGCTGACAACAAACAAGCTGGGCCTTTTTTACAGTTTTTGCTGTAACTGGCTGAAGTATGAGGAGACCCAACAAAGCCCCCAGAGGTGCAGGAGGCCGGGACAGAGCAGATGAGCAGCAGAAGGGAAAAGCAATGAGTTTCCCGAAGGCACCCACCAGCCTGGTAGCAAGACTAAGTGGAGCAGAAGGGTCATCAGCCAGAGCGTAGGCTTGGCATCACTAAAGGTGAGATTTATCGGTTCTAATTTGGTCATCTAAATCCAAGTTGGAGTTAGGCTACCTATACAGGCAATGGAGAGAATCAGGAGGCTCCGAGGGCAATCCATCTCCTCTTAGGACAGGTACTTTAGGTAGGCCAGATGCTTCACTTGGCGCTTCTGGGTGAAATAAAGCTGAAGTTTCCTCCCAGCACCTTAAATCAGCAGTGTAATCAAAGCAGAATTAAATCCAAATCTGGTATAAACAAGGAATGCAGCTTGAAAAATGTGCCTGGTTTGACAACAGCATTTTAACTTTTGGGAAATGTCACCAAGCTGAGCCTGAAACTCGGCCGGAGCAGAACCAGTACTTTGGAAAGTGCGGTGAGCACTTTTTGGCAAAACCAGCCTCATGGCTTGGGTTGTGTCACAGTTTTAATTCTGAGGTAGGAATTTTTTCACTAAATGCCTTCAGAAACAGTTAACTTCAACTCAGTACACTTAATTGGCAGGTTTGGAGAAGCAGAAAGGACTTCTTTTTCTGATGTCTTACACTTTTTTTTTTTTCAGTTTTGAACATTTTATGACTTGAAATAGAAATGTGGCTACGTGCTCAAGAGCTTGAGTTAAAAAATATTTTTCTAATTTTACTGCTGAATGCAGTACACTGCACTGAATTATTTTACTTTTGCTGATGTTCTGTATTTGTGCAGTGTTTGCTGCAATGAAGCACTGTCTTGGATAGTGATGATAATAACAACAGTGAATTAACAATAATTAGAGGAACAGCAAACATTTATCCCTTCAGTTTTCATATAGTCATTCTGCTCAGCTTGGCACGAACATCTCCTTGTCCATGAGAAATTTCAGCTTCTCATGAAAAACATTCTTTTTTATCCTGTCAGAATTTAAGAGGAAACTAAAAGAAAAAAAAAAAATCAAATTTCTTTGTTCAAAAGGAAGTGCATAAACTCCAACTGCGAATTACAAATAGCCCCTGGGAGTGAAGTCTAGTGATTAAAGAAGAGGAATGGAAGTTGGGGTAATCGTGTTAAGCCAGCATGTGTCTTTGAGTCCTATAGCGTTTAAAAAGGTACAAAGGCTTATGACTTCGTTACTAGCAGAAGACTCAAGGGCAAACATTTCTAACCAGAATCTAGCCACTTCTAAGATCAGCTATATCACATTCACCTACTGCTTACATACACCAAAGACAAGAATTGACACACTTCTGAATTTACTACTCCATCTTTCCTGTTGAATAGGCTGTGAGATGGCTGAACACCCTTTTTCATAAGGGTGTGGGCCCAGCTGTTGTGCTGACCGAGGCACAGGCATTAAAACATCTGTGGCTGCTTCTGGTTTCTTTCTTTCCTTCAGCTCTGGGGCAGCCTGAATTGAGCAGCTTTAACACCTAACTTTTAGATAGCCGAAGTTAAATGACATGCACTCAACTCAGCCTTCAAGAACATGACAGGACACCCAAGAAGGACTATGGCAAGCAGTCTTTGAATTCTGTGAAGGTGGCTGAGCATTTTTTCAAAATGGAAATGCTTCCAAATTGTGACTGATCACTTCGCAATGCTTGATTTTCTCTATGAAAAGAAAAATAAAAAAATCTTTGGGGTGTGTGTATGGGGAACAATTCTGTCCCTTGACCCTTTGTTTAAGGAAAGTAATTCTTGGCAGCTGTCCTATAATCACAGGTTCTGGTTCATCCAGTGAACCCAGCCTCTGTGCTGAAGGGCTGCTTCTGAGCCTGACTCTGATCCAACAATTTCCTAAGCAGATGTTCCTTCAATTTACAGATCTCTTTCAACAGTCCATTAAAGCTCCCTTTCACTAACAGCTCATTTTTAAACTACAGGGGAAAGGTGTAAGACGAGTGGCTCTTCCTATTGTGCTTCAGGAGCAAGCCAAGGTGGGAGGTCACCTTAGTGCCAAGCGTGCTGGAACGTGACCTGTCAAGTTGCTCGAGAGGAGACGACTTCCCTCGCAAGCACAGAGCCAACATGCAAATACTTCTGACTGCTCCTTGAGCGTGTGGGGTCCCGGAAACCTCCCTGCAACTCTAATCCGTTGTGCTGTTGCTCTAAAGGACAGAAAAGCCCTTCTTGCCAACGGAGCTGGTGGGCATGAATAAATCATGAGCTGTGGGGCAGTACAGCAGCCTGCTGATGTTGATAGTGGACAGGAGCTGCCAAGCAAGCCCTGTGCGACAGCAGATGTGCAGCACTGGTGGGATTCCTGATTTTGGGGCAACTGGACCACTGTCTCTTAAAATCATCTCACAGCGCCTCTGTGGGGCATTGCAGGGATTAAACCGTGTTTGCGTAAGTGATCTGCTAGTTCTGAAGGAGAAAACATCTGGTGCAGAACAGCGGGTACTGCACAGCGCTTGCACGCTGCTGCCTCACTGGGGCAGGATTAGTGTGGCTTTGCTGGGTGCCTGCGGCCCGCAGCTCCTGACATTTTGGTCGGTGGACTTGGTAGCTGCTGTTTTCTCAGCCCCCCTTTTCTCAGAGCTTTCTCCTTTCCCCATGCTTGGTCCTCAGGGCTTGCTGTCGATGCCCCTGCTCCCAGTTCCAGCAGCAGCAGAGCAGGGCCCCCCTTCATCCCCTTCTGGTGACAACGTCAAATGTGGCTGCAGACGGTGACAGCGGCGTGCAGGGCCAGGGAAGCACTATGCAGAGCTGCATTAACTGTCCCTCCGAACAATGTCCTGGCCTGGTTCTCAGGACCGACGTGCTGGAAAAGCCTGGGAACAGCAAGATGCCCCTTGTCTCCGAGCCACAGCACGGCTGCAAACTAAACGGGTCAGCGTGGCTCCCGCCGCTCCGGCTGTGAGCGCACAATATTGTGATAAGTTCTTCTGACAGCTCCACATCGCCGTAACATCCTGCCCTGCTGTCAGATGCCTCGTCTGGGAAGAAACGTGCGAGACCCCCAACGCGCACGCAGCGCTGCTTTGGTACCGTAACATACGCTTCTGCTGTGCCTCCCGTGGAGAGCAGCAGGGAAGGCTAATGTCTTCATCCCATCAGCATCCCGTGTGGCCTGTAAAGGTGTGAGGAAGGCAGAGCACAGAGGAAGGCCGGACGAGACCCCACGTGCCACCCAAATTGGGCATTAAGAGGTGGGGTGCAGCACTGGACACCGCCAGGTCCCGCTGGCTCTGGTGAGGGCTGTCCCAGGGGTGGCACATCCCTCCTCCTCACCTCTTCTGGCATTTTAGCCTCAGCTGAATTCCCAGATTTGGGTTCTTCTTCAAGAAAAGGTAATTTAATAGGCATGCCATTTAATGAAAGAGCTCTCCAAAGACATTTTGTTTGAGCCTGAGATCTTTGCCACCGCAGGGTGTCACTGCAAGTGTCCTGAATAACCCCCTGGAGTCATCATCTTCTTCCCCGTGACCTTTGAGGCAGCCTGGGATGGCAAACTCCCTCAGCTACCTGCAGCTACAGCAAACTGGGGAAGAGCTTCATTTTTATCCCCAGTGACCTGGCTTCCTATTTGTCTTTCATATCACTTCCTGCCAGACTGCTCGGAGTTAAATCCAAGAGAGCTGCAAAACATTTCCTGAAGAATTAGCAAAGAAAGGTAAAGCAGAGGCAGATAAAAAAGCCTCCGGTACTGAGCTTCAAAGCAGCACCAGGAACAACGGCTGGACTGCCGAGGAGGGGGGGATTTGGGGCAAGCCCCACTGGCCCACAGCGTCCTACCCTTTCCTCACATCAAAGGCTATTTCTCCCCCATGCAGTCCATAGCCCACGGTAAAAAAGGCGACGGGTGGTAGGAGGCTGGCTGGCTGGAGACAGAAACTGCCCGCGGTGTGTTAGAGAGAAACCTGAGCGACTGGGAACACGGTAGCAGGCGGTGGCTTTTTTTGGTGGGTCCTGCCCCGGGGGTGCTGCAGCCACAGGAACTGTCTCCTCTGCGCCGGGCTGCCCTGCCAGCACTGCCAAGAGACTGCAAGACGTGGAGAGAGACAGGAGATGATGTGGGGGGAAGCAGCTTCCCTCCCTGTTCCTTCCTTTTGCAAAGCTCTGTCAGGGATAACAACCCCGTATTTAGCGTAATTTACAGTAAACTGTGTTTTAATGGATGTTGTGGGATCCTTAGCCTTATTATGAAAATCCTCTTATGAGCGGCAGCTCCTTTAATAACCTAGGTTGCAAGAAGTGTCTGTCTATTTACATCCATTTGCATGTATTTGCATGCAAGTTGCTAATATAAAATCTAAAAAGCTCTGACGACTTCGCATTTTTAAATCTGCCCATAATCTGAAGGGCTTGGAAACTGACAGCACGATTTTGCTTATGTGAGCAAGCGCTGCCCCAGGGCTACCGCCGAGTAACCGATCCCGACCACGAGGGCATGGCTCCTTGTCTGCAGCGGACACTGCCCAAAGGCTTTGGTTTTGGAGAGGTTCATGAGCAGATCCTGCACGATCCCAGCCTTATAACCAGCAATTCCCCGCCAGCTCTCGCTGTGCCGAAGGACGGCTTACCCACGTTCTTGGTGGCAGATGGTAAAATTATGGAAAACGAAGTTGCTACGGCAAAAAGGAAAAGAGTGCTGTCAAAACCTGCAAAGCGCTTCACCTTAGAGATGGCACCATCATACACCCACGTGTGAACAGGCTGATAGCTGGGGAAAGGCGGATATGTGCTGGGGATACGTGCCGAGATCCCAAGGAGTCCTTCACAGACCCGGTACTGGAAGGGAAATCTGCCCTGCACGTCCCAGGGACTGCGGGGTAGGATTGGCACTGGCTTGAAAATGGGATTTCCAATTGTTTGGGAAACGTTACCATGTCCCATTAGGACTTCATCTGGTTCAGAAAAAAAAGTCTAAATGATAACAATAATAATAAAAAAACAGCGTAGCAGGAATTCTGAATATTTTCTGCATTGGGCATCGCACGGTGGATTGCTTCAATGCGGGTACATCATCCGAGCTCGCTAATTCCAAAACTTATCATTCCGATGAGGTAAAAATGTTGTTTAGATGATCCTAAACACTGCGATACGAAATCCGGAGTATGAGACAATGTGAATTATGATATAATAAAACTGATCAAATGAAATGAAGCATAACAATAATACAGAAAACCCACAGATTTACTGTCTTGAAACAACAGATTTAGGACACCACTGAAATGAAACGAGACCGCTGAAATGAAACAATTCGGCTTCCCATAGAAAATGATGTGTAAATTGGCATATTTGTGCAATGTTTCAATTCTGCTTGAGAAAACTCCAACTTTTAAGTGTGACATAAATAATCAGGGCGCAGAGCTTTCTGCAAACCTACAGCTTTGCCTCCGGAATGAATTTACCCGAATACGGCAACACGCCGCGGATCTGGGGAGAGCTCTGCTGCTCCTCCGCGCTGCAAAACCCTTTCCTGCGACAGGACCAGCACAAAGCGCGAGCCTGAGATCCACTGAAAACCTCCCACTCGTTGCTGGATGTTGCTGAAACTCCTCCTAAGTCTGAATATCTCGCAGGACAGAGCACACGGTGGCTCTGTTGACCCCCAGCGTCCTCATCCTCGTGTTCCCCTTCCCTATAACCCACTGCTACTTTGGCCCCAAACTTGTCAGCGGCCAAGGTCAGTCTGAAAGAGGCTGGGGTCAATCCTCGATGAGGAGCTCACTGCCAAGCTTCCTTACACTTCCTTTCAGCTCTCGGTTTGGATCACGAGGAGTAAAGGAAGTTCTCAGGAGAAAGGCGCCTTCCTCTGATTTTTCTGGGCCCTCTTGTTACAGTCAGGGAGTCCGGACACTTCCGAGAAGCAGCCGGATTTATGGGCACTGGTATGAATTAACTACAGCTTTAGAAACGTGGGGGGATTATCTAGTGGCCCAATCATCCTCACCTAGCTTGCAGGAAGATGCTCAGCACACTGACCCCTCCACCTGGCTCCTGCTGTGTTTTTCACACAGGTGGACACTTCGCTAGCAAAGCTCAGCCCCGGGGAAATAAAGCAAATGAAATAAAGACGGTGATGTAAGACGCAATAACCACAAACCCAGCAAATTTAAAAATTAAACGTAAAAGGATAGCTCTCATGGAGACAATATCTCACAGGCAGCACTACCGATCCCACACCTTCAGAAAGTTCGTGTCTACCTTCCAAGCCATCAGAGCAGCTGAAACACCAGGGGGGCTGCAGAGGTAATAAGCAGCGGGCTCCCCGTCTCCTGCCTCAGCCACCAGCCTGCCTCCATCCCCTACCTGCACCCAAAGCTCCTCAGACTTAGCCAGAAAAACCCCAAAGTGAAATAAAAATGAAATGTTTTAATCTCAGGAAATCTGCGTGTCCTCTCCATTACTGAATGGACGCGCTTGGCGCGCGCTGCTGGCTGATTTAAGCTAATTATTTTTTGTGTTTGTATTTATTGGCTGCGATTAGTTATGCAACAGAGACTATGGGAGAACAAATCATGTCAGCGCAGCTAACTGGAGATAACACAAGTGGTAGCGAAAGCAGTAATTTTTATATTTTACGCATGAAAAGAAGACCTGATCCTGCTGCTTGTAAATCAATAAAGTGCTGAGGGCTCCATCGCAGGGTGTGAACCCCGGCACTGCAACAGGGGGCTCATTTCGTGGACTCCATCTCTAAAGCTACGGAAAACCACAGATTTTAGGGGGGTAAAGCTGGGGGTCAGAATGGCACTGGAACCTGCTACTGCAGAACATGAGACATACGGGGTTTGTTTCTTTGGAGAGAAGGCTGGTGCGAGGCCATCTGACTGCATATTTTAGGGCTTTTCAGGAACTGCATATGAACTGATTTCACTCCTCCCCAGACTGCCAGACAATCAATTTTCACAAACCCTCCAGGCTTTGCAGCTTAGCTCCTAACTCGAGCCCCGGCCCTGGGAAAGGCACA
Organism: Nettapus auritus; assembly: GCA_011076525.1. Classification (NCBI taxonomy): domain Eukaryota; kingdom Metazoa; phylum Chordata; class Aves; order Anseriformes; family Anatidae; genus Nettapus; species Nettapus auritus. The sequence continues at coordinate 1,837,519 of CM021787.1, read as the reverse complement.
GGGCATAAAATGAGCCTGTCCGGGCTGCCACCTCCTGTCCCTGCTCCTTTCCCCTCGAATATCCAGGCAAGGCGTTTGCATCTGCCTGCTGCAGCCCCAGCCTCGGGTCGTGCTCAGCTCTGCCTGGGTGCCGGCACGCAGCAGCACTCACACTGCAGCCCTCCGGCCCCAGGAGCGCTGCCAACACCTTGCAACCTATCATGACTTCACGTGCCCAGCCCGGCTCTGAAGAAGGGCAGTGCCATCGCCTCACCTTTCCAGGGAGAACGGCAAGGTGAAGGTGCTGAGGCACCTGGGGACGCCAACAGATGCCCGGTGTTAGATCCAGAATACCTGACGTGCCTGGCTCATCCTCTTGCTGACAGCTGGAGCCACCGGTGCTCAAAGAGCCCTCAGAAGCAGGCCCCAAGGCTGAGTTTCTCCTGGCACCTGGCAGGGGACCGCTGAGATGTCAGCTCCTGGGGACACCGCGCTCTTCCTCACGACCGCTGCAGAAGCCAGGAGCGAGCAGCTCGGCTTTAGGCGTCCGATTTCGGACAGCCGAACCCAGGTGGGGTGAATCTGGTGACGTTCCTCATGCTCTGGGGCTGAACCAGGGAGCTTGAATGACCCCAAGCCACGCAGACGCCCTACAAACTGGAGAGCTTTGGAGGCATTTCGCTGCCTGGATTCACTTCCCCCTGTCCCACTGCTGCCATTTTCGCCTTCCCAGCTTCAGTGGCAAACGAGAAGCAATCTGGCCCCGCGCTGCCCTCTGTTCCCACCAATGCTGTTTGTTTGTTTGTTTCCGCAGAGCAGGCCCTGCTAATTTATGTTAATTGGAATTGCACAGGTATGTTTTTTCCCCTCCACGTCCCCCTGCATCCTGCTGTGAAATCAAGCTGGCTTTCTAATCTCCTCCAGCAGCCTGCAGCCTGCTGGAACAACGGGAGCCTTAGCATGCGCAGCATGTTGACGAGTTGCCTTTTTTTCCCCTCTTCCTCGCGAGGAAGTTTGTACATTTGGATAGTTTTGAAGGCTCGCTGAGCCATGATTACAATTCCCCGTTAATTATTTATTTCAACCCCGCCATTTCCGAGGCTGGCTGCCCTGCGGCACCGTACCAACACGGTCTTCCCTCCCCTTCTGCTGCCTTCCATATGCTGCTTCGGGGGGGAAGAAGCAGGGGAAGGCGTCTGAGCTCCTTGTGCCTCTGCTGGGTGACGCTAAGACACAGGAGAGACTGCGAGCTTTGCCTTTAGCTCCTGGGGAAACCAGATCTGCCTGTCTCATTCAAAGAAGTGAACAGGCTCTGCTTGTCCTGCTCGAGCTGATTTGAAGGGGAACCCATCTCTCAGAGGTCTCTATGGGTGCGGGTCCTTTCGCTCCCCATGGGGACGTGCAGTCCGCGAGCTGGGACCCGCCAACTCGCCCCAAGCCCCACAGACGCTCCCCACGACTGCTGTTTCCAGAGGGAAACGCAAATCCCAAGGGGTTTGGGGGCTTTGATTGCTAAGGGAGTTTATTAAAACCTGGCTTATCTCGCAAGAGAATTTGTCTCACCCACCAGACACGGCAGGGGCTTTTATCTTGGGTAGGAAATTAGCCCAGATGCGTATCGCTGTAATGGAGATCAGAACTTGACCACGAATTTCTTATTAGCTTGAAAAGTTACCTGTTTTATTTCTGTCCAAAGGATATTTTGCTTGGGTGCTTTCATCTTAAAAACACTAACTTCTGGAAAAGCAAGCTTTAATGTCATGTGTGTTTTTGCCTTCTTTGAGGATTGGAAAATGCCACACACTGTGGCATATGCAAAGGCTTGAGTCACAGGGGAAAAAAATAAACAGTCGTCTTTCTTGGTTTGATCTATGTACATCTGTTTCCTGGGAGAGAGGTGAAATGGGATATTTACTTGGGTAAGTACTGTAAGCCAGATGCACTTCACTGTGAAATAAATAAAAAATGATATTAAAATTAGCTGTGCAGAAGTGATCTGGAGCCGGGCTTTTCATTAGAAACCGGAGTTTTTGTGCGCAGCATGCATAACAAGGCTATGAATATTCTCATCTCTAAAGTTTCCAAGTGAAACGTTGGTCCCATCAGAGATAAAAACAAAACTCCTTGCTTTTAATGAGGCTGGGATTTCCCTCGGTGCCTGGCGGGGCTGCTCCGCCGATCTCGCTGTCGGCCGCGCTTTGGGGGAAAACCAGCCACGAGCAGGAGCCGGGCTGGAGCAGAAACATCCCGGTGTACCTCCTGCTGTCCCGGCCTGTTGGAGCTCCCCAGCCCAGCAGACTGCTTTCAGCAGGATGAAGACGAAGATTAGAAGAATTTAAGGAGGAAATAAAGAGCACCGGGTTAACAAGGAGGGGGAGTTACCATCAGAGGGCTCGCTGACGGATGGTGTCCATTCCCCATCATCTGGTGACTTTCAATCTAGCTGGGATGTCTTACCAGAAGACATTGTGGCTTAAGCACATGGAGCTGGGCTCAGGGAAGGAATCACTGCTATTCCTACAGCAGGATATCAGAGCTGGTCGTTGCTATTGTGCTCCTATCTGGCCTTAAAATCTACTGATCTGTGAAAATAATTGCCGCAGTTTGCTGATTTTCCTGAATGTTTGATGGCAGGTAAGAAATACTTCCATCTCCTGTGGCCTGAGCTGCCCTGAAAGAATTTCCACGTGGCATTCGGCAGGAATTAGAAAAAAATCTATATTGATTCTGCATAACCAAGGAAAATTTTTAAATGGGTCTTTGCTTAGCTTGGTGATATTTGTTTCTCTGTACTTGCTCAGTGGAATCTGGCTGTCAGGACTGCTCAGCATCGTCCTGTGCTGGGCCTGGGAATGCCGAGCAAGCTGTGTCCTAACTGAGGATGAAGAGTGAAAATCGAAGCCATCTTCACCTACAAAGAAAGGCTGGAGTGTTTAGAACTGCAGAGTTGTTTTTAATTTTTCCAGGACAGCCCCGATCCTGCGAGCATCCCGTGGTGGCACGAAGTGTGCCCAACACCCTGCACAACAGCAGAGCAAGCAGCGCGCGCGTCTCGGTGCAAAAGCCACAGAAATGTGCCGAGAGCTCGCGCAGGTCTGCACGTACAAGGTCAGTGTTGCTCGCTGCGGAACAGGCAACCCCTCCCAACGCCGTGAAACACACTTAGATGTACTTGGCATTTTAAAGGGAGACGTTCTCCTCCCTTGCACTGATCCTGCTCCTTCCCCCTGCCCGGTCCTGCGAGTTTTGTCTTCCCAGTTATCACCGCGGAAACTCCGCCATGATATGAGTTTAATTAGAGATCAGCTCCTTTTATGGAATGCAAATGCCCTATCCGACTAAATCCCCCTTCTGAAGTTGGCAGATGCAAATTAAATCCTGTGCGCCCAAGTGTAATTTGGCTGTGAACACTCCTAAAGGCCCTCAGTGATTCAGTGGGTGGAGGGGAATTAGTCTTAAGCTGCATTTGTTGCTTTCTCCTCCCTTAATTTGTTTATATGAATGCTACTGAAGCAATATCCACTGTAGACAAATTACCAAGTGACACACATGAATGAGAGCCAAGGCCTGCCTGTCGGGCTCTGGAGCTGTGAATAACGTGGCTCCAGTCTACCTGAAATAATGGCCAAAATGGGCCATCGGCCACCTCACGTCGTATTCCTGGTGGCCAACGTCCTCGGGATGGCCAAGTGGCTCATCCTACAGCCCCCAGCCTCAGTGCAATGCTCTTCTTTAGCTGTTACATCCCCAGCCTGCCGGGTGATGCTGGAGTCCCCATCCCACGTGGAGAAGCCCTTAAGGCTCCCCGCGGTGAGGCACCACGCTGGTTCCTCCCACGCCATCCCTCTCCTGTGGGCCTCAATGAAAACTGCGGTATTTTTCTCTCGGATTGCTAAAGAAGTATCACACCGAGGTCCTGATAGGGCCCCGAGAGCACACGTAGTGCATGAGCTTTAAATTAAAAAGACAAATGAGACATTTTGCAAAAATAATCCCTGGCTGTCTCTTCTAGGACTGCCACAACGGTTTTCACGTACCGCCAGCTAAGAGGTTGCACTTGGCACATCCCCTCTTATTTTCCTTCACTGCATTAGCTTGGAAATAGTTTTTTTATGATTTTCTGGGCCAAAAACCATCATCTGAGATATATCAGTCTGATCAAGCCTACTCCACACATTACCATCTAAGCAAGAGGCTTTTTAGCCATCCCCAACAGATGAATTACAGACCACAGTCAGCGTTTTTCCTCCTTGCTCTTCGATCAGCCATCTAGCCCAAGAATTTCTGTTTCAGAGTCATGTTCCCCGACTGCTCTTTTAGACCGTTTCCTCCCATGTTCTTCCTGTCTCCGATGACTTATTCTTGGTTCTGAATTTAAAGCACACGCTCATCCCAGGAGGAGTGTTATCACTCCGCACAAATCACCGGTGTCCCACACTCACCAAATGGCTCTCCTCCAGGACCCCGCGTTGGTTTTTTTTTCAAGGAGTGATTTTAAAGCCTCCCATGTGCTATCTTGGAGAGGAAAATCTTCAGGGAACAGGAATTTCATTCCCGTTCCTGGTTTTCTACTGAGCATTGTAACAACCGAGCTAGTAAGTGCCTTTCAATTATGTGCTTGTTGCGGACACTCCCTGCGTATGTTTTATAACAATGATTTGGGATCAAGAGGTTTACAGCTAAAGGGATAAACATTTAGCCCAGATAAGCAGATTTGTAGAAATTATTGTTATCCAGAGCTGGTTTGATTCATTAGGAATCGGCAGTGGACAGCTCTTGAAATATGACAGGGATAAATTTATCCCACCGAAGCGAAATCTGCTAAGGGATGATTCTGAATTATGTTATATTCATAACAGCATTTCCTCCTGTTATTTAATATGGCAAAAATAACCACGGGCAAGAAATGGCTTTCTCTCTGCCTCGCCCTCCCCTCTACCTCCTTTCCTTCCTTCCTTTTCAGAGCCGTATTGTTGCACGGAGGAACATCATTTGGGGAGAGGGGGAACTATTTGTCTGCCCTACGCATTGGGTACCCAGCTCCCCGGGCAGAAGGTCACCTAGAGAGCCCTCATCCATCACGTTCAGCTCATCTTTTAACCTCGGAACCGGCCAGGGGAGAAGGCCACCGACATAAAGCACCGACAAGGGTGGGCAGCAAAGCACGCGCTTGTCACGGAATTAGTGCCAGGAATACACAGGCGATCAATCAGAGTTACGGCGCGCTCTCCTTGTGGTTAGTTGATATATAACATCCCCAATCAATGACTAAGGAGGGGGGAAGAGAAGAAAGGGATTGGATTTAATATTTGCCGAGGCTTTGTAGAAAACTAAGATTTATTGCGACATTAAAAAAAAGGAAAAAAATTAGCCTCCGGCTTAATAGCCAATTGGTCCCTGGGATATTGCTATAATCATATTTACTGTGCATCCCAATACGAAGCCATTAATACCCGTACACCTGCGTAGCCGTGTCACGCTGGATATTAACCAGTGCGAAGCATTCATCTGGCCCTGACTCGCCAACAGCTTGCTTAAGAAAACACTTTCCTTATTACATTTACCATTTAGAATCAGTAAGAGCTTTACAAATCACTTCTGTTAGCGAGACCTCAGGACCTGGTGTGGCTTGGCTCTGTGTCGCTGGGTCTGGAACCGGCTGCAGCCATGTCTATGCTTCTGCTTGCCTTGTGCTGCTGTGTTTGAGGCATTTGATTTTGGGATTTGGAATATTGCAGGGTATTTCTGTCTCTGTTGTCTTCCTGGATCTCACAAGCCTGTCCTGAAGGGTGTCTAAAAGCACTGCCGACCCCCTAAAGCACCGAAGAATTCAGGTCAAAATTACATTGTCCTCCAAAGGTTGGAGACATGCAGAACTTTTATCCACTGAGTGTTTTTACGCACGCTCTCTATATTAACATAATAAAGGCCGGGAGAAACAAGCACAGCCTTTAGCTTCAGCTATTAATCCCTGTTCTTGGCCAAAAAAAGGACCGAAAGCCTCTAAATGTTAGCAGAATCAGACCTTATTTAGGGGAAAATCCTGACCCAGAAGACAGCAACAGGTGGCTTCATGCTGATCTCAGCAATTACAGTGCTTAGCCAGAAGGGTAACTGTCCTCACAGTCGTGTTTGCTCTCAGATCCGTGCTGGCCTGCACTCAAACCCTTATCTCAACTCCCAACAGATTAGTCGAATCTGCAGAATTTGACCACCATGCAGATTTCTGAGCGTTTTGGTACTTTTCAGCTCCAGTCAGGTCAAAGGCAAGAATGAGGTGACATCTGTGATGTTACCAAGGCACTCGTACTCACAAATGCATCACGACTCCAACAAAAAATAGCGAAACGGGACAGCAGCAGTGAGCACTCCCTTCTGCAGGAAAACCAACACCCCCCAGCACCTCTCTACCTTCCATGGGCATTTCAGATTCTTCCCAAACCCTCAGACGCCTGGCTCAGAGGAAGGAACAGGTCCAAGTATTGGGGCAAATTCTCAGATTTCCGACGCACGCTTTAGCACGCAGACCTCTTAGGGCGAGATCCAGACATATCCTCCCTCCTCGCACCGAGCTCAAGAGTGGCAGGTGAATTTTGCCAAACAGTTGAACTTTTGAACCAGTCTGCCTTGCATAATGGGAAGACTAATGTCCTCCAGCTTAGGAATCACTCCATGTGTGACCTGAGCTATGGAGGAAATCAGCTAAGTAATTCCTGTTATATCTTCTGGCCTTCGACTCCATTGCCCACGCTATTCATTGGCCTGAAATTTATGTCATCAATTTGCGGCGAAGTGCAAGGTGAGTGCAGAGCAGCAGGGTCCTCATTTAACAGCTTTACACACTGAATTTGTGCAAGTGCAGGTAGAAATGCAAAAGGCAGAGCCATGCAGTCTCAGGCAAAATCTGCGGCTCGGCTGGAATTTCACAGGCTGCTTACTCTTAGTCCACGGGCAAGAAACAAACACATCCACAACAGGAAAGTTACCGAAGACAGTCCAAAAATAAATGCGATGTGTGTCACCACGGACCACTGATAGATCCTTCATGACAAGAAGAATTACCTCGTTTTTCCTCCCAGCAAATGTCAGATGTTTTAGGAATGGTTTGTTCCGCTGATTATTTCCGTTAAACGAGCCCTATTATAATTACGAAGCCTGCGATCTAGAGTTAATCCCTGGCTCCAATCTCCCCGGCCTTTGAAAAAATTTGATCTCAATCTTGGCATGAGCCATTGTGTTCAGTCTCCTAAAAATTCAACTCAGGGTAGACAAAGCTCCCTAAATGTTCCTGAGGTCGGAAATGAATGCATATTTATTGCAACAATAGCTGTATTACCAGCCTTTCAGAGCTCCGAGAGCAAAACACAGGAGTTTCTTCAGAAATAAAACCCAACAGATGTCTCAGATGAACACAGTTATCATATCGGCAGAATATTTCTTTCGGTAATCTCCCCAGTAATTAATTTTTCTGTTATCGCCGAAGCCGTTTCAGAGGCTGGGAAGAAAAACCCTGCTTTTGTCCCAGGTCCCCATCCCCACCCCAGGATCTCAGCCCCTCTCCTCCGGAGCAGATCCTTGAATAACGGCGCCGCCGGAGACCCTGCTCCTCCGCCACGCAGCGGCCAGGGCCGGCAGCCCGCCCTGCCTTGCTGCAGAGCGAGATAACAATGGGCTTGTTCCCAATGAAAGCCAGTTCAGGAACGCCATTTACCTGTCACAACAAAAGCAAGCGGGTAAATAGGAAGAAAGCACGCGTGGTGTTTAGGATAGCATGCAATTAAGGGATTAAAAATTCACGCGTTTCAAGGGGAAACAGCATTGAAATTGCTGAGCCGTTAATGACTTTGAATGAAAGGGGGGCTTATCTCTTCGCTCAACCGAGGTGTTCCGAACCGAGATAGCCCTTGTATCATTTTTAATTGTTTCATTCACAGCACGCCGGGGCTGTGCGCCTGCCGGAGAAGTTTGTGTCGTTCCAGCAGTGGAAGGAAACTTTTTGAACCCTACCGCGATCGCCCCGGGCCGTGGAGCTGCACGGGGAGGAAGAGCACGGGTGCCCATCACCCTCTGCCCCCTTTCCCCACCGCTGCCTTTCTCCATGAGCTGGATCGGGGTCGGGGAGCACAGTGCACAGCCCGGCCTCACGCAGGGGACGGAGCCTGACCTGGAGGCGTTCAGCCCCAGCAGGGTGCCACCAATGTGCCCCTGCCCTGAATTCACCCGGCTGAGCCTTTGGGTTGCTAGTGGGCTTTTACGAGGACAAAATCACCCCCTCAGCACTAAACTTAGGTCCCTTCTGGTCCTAAACTAAAGCTTTGAGTGGAATGTATGCGCTGCAAGGCCTTCTGCTGAATGACCATCACCCCCTTTGCACCACTTTTTAAGCACACCTAATTTTAGAAAGACACAGACGATCGGTTGGCTAGGTGGAGAGACGTGAACAGATACTCCACAGAAGAGAAATTCATCCCAGCATCGTGCCGTCTAACTCCCTGTCTTTCAGAAGCAGTGCTTTAAACATCATTCCTTTCACAGCCAGAAGGACGAGACGACATTGTTTCTCAGCACAAGCTGAGAGTCCCGGCTGGTCACACAAACGGCTGGACAGGAGCTCGGAGCGAAACCTCGGCGACTGGGAGAACTGCAGCGGAATTGGCAGGGGATGTCAGCCAGACCAGGCCGGGGTCTCAAAGATGTGACACAAGGCACTTGCAGTGGAGAGCTCTATTTTCATCACGTTAGAAAAGTAGCCTGATTATTCTCATTTCTGGAAGATGACGGGCACCCTCGATTTATAATTTGGCCGTTCAGTTTCTAGCTCTTGATGGGTCTTTCTTTTATGATTGTGACCAGGACTGGCAGAAAGGATTTTGCTTACGGAATTCAAAGACTCAAAACAAACAACAAAACAAGAAATCAGCTAATGAAAGGGATCAATCAGCAATAATTACAGCCTAAAGATGAAAACTTTGGGAAGCAATGGGTGGATAAAAGCAGGAAATTGGAAGGAGTTTTCTGAGCTTACCATCTGGTCAGATGCATGCTCTCTGAAGAGCATCAGATAAATCTGTCTCTTTGCAGGGGACCGGAATCGTCTCCTGGCGGTATTTGCCGCGGGTTCCCTCGCTGCCCGGAGCGTAACGTGCCGAGGGCCATTCCTGCAGCTATGGTGACGCTTCCGTCCTGTTTGGAGAGGCTTAAGTGTGATTTTGCTGTTTGTTTTTCCCCTGATTTCAATTTTGTGCTGTTGGTATGGACGAGCGAGCTCCAGAACGACGTCCATCTATACAAATAAGCGCGGCCTTCCTCAGCACACAAGGGTTACCACAGCTTTTTCCACCAGCAGACCTCTCTCTCCAGCTTGGTGCTGTGAAGGGCACAACAGAGACCCGGTAGCTCTGACCTCCTGCCAGAAGCGTTCACAAGCTCTTGATATATTAGGAACATCGTACAGAAATGCTTAAAATTTAGGACTGCACTTAAAACTAGGAGTGTGACTCTGCAATGAGGCCATCATGGCTGAAACCACTGTGGCTGCTGCAGTAAAGACCGCTTGTTTCTGCAGAATTTTAACAGGCAGATGTAGCGTGTCTCTGTTATTTCCCCATTTTCTATAGGAAAATACCAAGAGGTGACTTTTTAAAATTACTTTTATTGGTATTTTCATTTTTTAAATACAAACATCATCTGGTTCGCGTTATTCAGTCAGCCACACAGGAAATGGTAATAAGTTCTGTTGATGTTATTTTTCTCCGAGGGATTAACCAGGATAATATTTATATATGTATTAACAGATTGGTGCATACCCTCAGGCAGCAGCAAAGAGAATAAGAAATATCAGCGGCATCAAAACAAGTTGCAGGTGGCTGGCCGTTATTGCATTTCGGCAGGATGGCAGAAGCAAGGGCACAGGAAGGACATCACCTTGGGTACCGGCAGTGGATTACTCCAAGCTAAATCATCTTGTGCTGCTCATCAGAAATGGGAAAATTTTCCAAGAGGGATTCCGACAGTTATCTGCCTGCTCAGCTGTCACGGGCTGAAGACTTGGGGCCAAAGCCAGCAGCTGAATTTCAGCAGGGAGAATAAGGGAAGAACCCTCTAAAGAAGACACCAGGTTTCATATATGCTAATTCTCCATTGCTCTGCTTGTGTACGTGGTTATGCTGCTGAGAATTGCTGCTGTGATACTGTTTGGGGGCCCAGCTTGAACAAGAAGTCGTTTTGCAGGGTGTGACCCACAGAGCCTGCGCCGCGCCGTTACCAGAGCTGCAGCGGGGGCACCTCCCTGGAGCTGAGTTCAGATGCAAGCCAGTCCAGCTGGCCTCTCAGTCACAGCAACAGATGGGCAACTTCAGGCAGCGCTGGGCTACTTGAAGACTGGAGTTGGCTTCTGTAGGGCACCCTTCTGTTTTCACTGGCTGGAGAGAGAAGGTAACGTGGGATTTATCTCACTACCTGTTAGCAAGGTGGCATCCAAGCCTGAAATAGTTGTGCAGGTCCTGCCTACGCCTCCTCTCACTGCAGAGAGATCCTACACAACACATGTGCTTCGGACTGGAAATGATCAGGGACAAGCTTGGTCCAAGCACTGTAACCAAAGAGGGGGCACGAAGGCGATGGGGCGAGCCCCGAGACGAGCGGGATCTGACGAGCTGGAATCCACACGTGGGCAGAAGCCGGCCGGGTGCTGACCCCATCTCCCGAATCCTGTCTTGTGGCTGCTGTAGTGAAACCGAAGAAGATAACCGTGAGATGATATTCAGATTATTGCTGCACAAGCTGACAGCATTTTGCTCTCCTGCACACCCATCCGACGCCGGAGCTCTAACCGTTTTGTTAGTCTGTCCTGCCAGTTTCATCCACAAGCGGCCTTTTTAATTCGCACTAGGTCTGGGTAGGATGGAGGGCACTGAAGCAAAGAAACCTTGTGGCGTTGGAGATGGGAGGAAAAAGGCAAGCTGTGAGTGATGCCTGTAATACCGACCGCACAAATCATAGGGCTCAGTCAAACTCCTGTAATTTAAGGGCGAAATAAGAAGTGAAACATTATGCCCATGTCACATATGATGGCTCTTGGAGTAAGGCAAACACTGTGCAATCAGTTTGGACAGCAGCACACAGAAGAGAGGCCTCGCACTGAGATTACAAATCTATGGACCCAGAATTGTCCAGTCCCGGGTCTGTGCATCTGGCATGACAGCGCCAATTGGAAACGGACTGTGGCATCTACTCCGGGAGACTCCTTGGAGAATTCAGTGAAAGGCTAACCATCTCTCTCTGATTTAATTGCTTTGAAAGCGTTTTCCATTCTTCCTGTACAAACATTTTGTTTGAGCCTCCTTTCAGGTCAAATGGCCACAAACTTTGTGACTGACTTTAATGAGATTTTGTTCATGCTCTGAAGATTAGAGCCTGCACTGAATCAAGTTTGAACGCTCCTAATTCCCGTTTACTCTTGCAGGTCCAGCCCCTGGGGAGGATTTGCCAGCCCAGCGCAGGATGGCTCCCTGGCCAGTGAGATTTCAGATGGGAAAGGTTGCCACTGTCCTGGTCCCACCTGTGGTCCCATGTGCCTCTGAGATGAAGTGCTGCAGGAAGACGAATGCTTGATTTGTAACTCCTAGAAGACAAACCCCAGTTTTGCTGTGTTTGTCAGCAGTCTCTTAAAGCAGAATATTCAGAGAATCACAGAAGGTTGGAAGGGACCTTAAAGACCATCTGGTTCCCCCCCTGCCATGTGCAGGGATGCCACCCACTAGATCAGGTTGCCCAGGGCCTCATCCAGCCTGGCCTTGGTCACCTCCAGGGATGGGGCATCCACAGCTTCTCTGAGCAACTTGTGCCAGTGCCCCCATCACCGTCTGAGTGAAGAATTTCCTCCTAACCTCTAACCTAAATCTCCCCTCTTTGAGTTTAAAACCATCCTCCCTTGTCCTGTCATTATCTGACTGAGCCAAAAGTCTTTCTCCAGCTACATTGTCCCTCCTCCTGCACCAGTGCTGCTGTTCCTGTGCAAGAAACCACGTCCAGAAGCGCAGCTTCTAGCGAGCATGGACGGGCTCTTCCCCTTTCAGCTCAGCAGTGTGAGCACAGGGGGAAGGCCCTGGGATAAGGTGAGAAACCTTCCTGTGGATCCATCCTGGGCTGGAAGCAGAGCTGCTGCTGCCCTAATACAGATGAGCAGAGGTGGCCCGGCAGAGGTCCCTTCCCATAGCACCCTCTGCCCCTCGGTGCCGGTGCCGCAGAGCAATGCTGCAACGTCCTCACAGCAGCAGCCCGAGCATGCCTGGAAGGAGGGCGGCTAACTGCTGTGTTAGGGCCTCAGGGCTTGGCTCCTGTATCTGTTAATCAACTTTATGAAACCTGTGGGGTCGAAAGAGCAATCAAATAATGGAGGATGAGCCAAGCTGCCTCTTTGTGCTTTCCACCTTTCTAGCCGTTTTATCCTTCCTTCCCGCAAAATCAGCTCGCTCCGGCCTGACCTTGTGATGTGACAGCTCCGTTCAGGCTGGCGGAATTAAGATGATTTGTCCCTCTTCATGTTCCTGCGTTTGCTCTCACTCTGCTCCTCCAATCTGTTTGCTTCAAGCTCAGGGCTCCCTAATTGTATTCCAATGGAGACAAACCTCATGATTAAAACTCAAACGCGAGCCTATCCAAGCTGCTGCAGCACAGGCGTCAGAGACCCTGAAATTGCAAACTCAATCTTTCTGATGGATTTAATTCGGGGATCTGTTTTGTCACCCTCGTGCTGGGTGCAGCAGCAGCCCCCGCCCCGTCTGCCCCTCCTTCTCTCACTCCCCCGGCAATTTCCTCATTGCTTAAAAATATTCAGTGAGGCTCCATCAAAGCGAATATTGAGACTTGTATTATTGTTGCCAGGGGTGACATTAGATGAGAATTATATGAAACAATAAGGGCACTGGAGTATAATCCATTTGACATTTGGAACATGTTCCCAGTGCTCTGTGCTCCTCGAAACATTCACACAACAGAACTGTCTTCATTTTCATCACAATATTTGTGTGCGTGTGCGCGACTAGATTTATCTCTCCTTTTATTTCTCTGCCTGGTCATTTTCTCTAATGCCAACAAAAGAGAAAAGCCTCACTTCCAGGGCTGCTCCCCTGTCCAAGCATCAGTTTTGATTGTTTACACCCAGAGGACAAGGGGTGAAGTAAAACGCTCTCAGCATAAAGCTGGCCCGGACACGGCAGCAGTGCTCAGTGTTCCTGAGCAAAGCCATCCTGGGCCAAGGTTTGGGTTCCTGGGACAGCGCATTGCCCTGGGAAGGGATGCTAGTTCAGAATTACAGCAGAACAGCAGACACTGACAGCGGTGTTCGTACCCAATCAGTCCCTGTCTAAGACTTTTGGTCTCCTGAGCCCAAAAAACCCCAACCAATGCTGTTGCCAGAGCACACCTAAGAGGAAGCATTTCAGACCACGTTGCTCACTGGCTTCCCCGTTAGGCCAGGAATTTGCAAAGGGGCTCTGGCGTGTCATGTACCCCGTGCCCACCAGAGAAGTCAGCATGGGCACCCGTTCTTGTTCCTTCCTAAAGTCCACCTGAACTGTTGCCTTCCCTCCAATGCTACATACAAACACTGATGCTTGTGGGGACAGAAACCTGGCCTCCTTAAAAACATCATCTCTGAGCTTGGCTGATCCCAAACCGCAGCCACGGAGTCAGCTCACGGATCCGCACTGAAACGTGAATATACACATCGCATGCACACACGAGCTTCTCCTCCACAAACTCAACCACCCATACTGCAAGTGATTGTCTCAGTTACAGGATGATCTCGTTTGCCAGCTCGATGCCCCATGCACAGGGATTTCCCCCCAGAGTACCCCCGTGCTACTCACTCAGCCCTGCCCGGTGCTGGTGCCAGGCCGAGCTCAGGAGCACCGAGCAATTTAGTCGCGAAATCACCTCATACAGCACCGGATCATCTGGAGAATGTGCAATATTGCATCTTACAGAGACGGAATGCAGAATATAGAGGATAGGATGGGTTTTGCAGAGGTCTCTAAGCATTTTGAGGTTACTGTTAATTTCAGCAAGAATTGTATGCTTTCGGTACTTGTGATGTTTGAGAGAAATGAAAATGTGGGGAAAGTCACAGTGGTCAGAGCAGGCAAATTTACATTCCAAGATTACACCAGCAAATTCTTCAGCATAACTGTATTAAAAATGTGTTTATCCCATATAATATCAGTGCTTTACATTATTTTTGCTTTAGAAATCATTATCTTGCCAGCTGAGCTGCATGTTGTGAATTATTTGCTAGGAAAACAGTGCACCTAGCCTGCAGATTCAGCCCAGGTTCATTTAAAGTTTCCCGAAGGTTCACGAACTTGTTTAAGTGCCTGGGCTGATTTATGGGGCTGACGTGAACACAGGTGAGACTCATTGGCCTCTGCTTAAGATTCCAGGCTTGTACTTGCTTAAATCTCAAAGTGAAACTTATGGACCATGAAACATCCTGAACTGAAAATGAATCAAATGTTTGTGGAAACCTGCAAAATGAAGCAGTGAGAGGTCCCGAGCAGACTGCCCCTGCACTGAGCGTGTTCCACCGACCTGCCGCAGGTCCCCAGCCCGAAGGACTGAGATCCACAGGCTTATGGAATCACAGAACAGCACGGGTTGGAAGGAACCCAAAAGAATCACTGAGTCCAACTCCTGGCTCCACACAGCACCACCCCAAAGCCAGCCCCGATGTCTGACGGCGGTGTCCAAACGCTCCTTGTGCTCCAGCAGGCTCGGGGCCACGACCACGTCCCTGGGCAACCTGTCCCGGTGCCCGACCACCTCTGGGTGCAGAACCTTTCCCTAACCCCCAGCCTGACCCTCCCCTGTCCCAGCTCTGTGCTGTCCCCTCGGGTCCTGTCGCTGTCCCCAGAGCAGAGCTCAGCGCCTGCCCCTCCGCTCCCGGTGAGGGAGCTGCAGGCCGCCATGAGGCCTCCCCTCGGCCTGCTCTGGGCCAAACAAGCCAAGGGGCCTCAGCCTCTCCTTACACGTCTTGTCCTCCAGACCCTTCACTACCTTCACAGCCCTCCCCTGGACACTCTCTAACAGTTTTATGTCCTTTTTATATTGTGGTGCACCAGTGCAGAGCAGGACAATCCCTCCCTCCACCAGCTAGCTGTGCCAGGCCCAAAAGGGCCAGGGTGTGGATGGCCCTTTTGGCTTCCAGGGCATGCTGCGGCCTTGTATTCAATTTGCTGTCAACCAGAACCCCTAAATACCCTGTGCAGGGCTGCTCTCCAGCCTCTCACCCCCCATTCTGTACATAAAGCCAGGCTACCTTGCTGCAGACGTCAGTTCTGTGCGTGGTTTCATCAGCAGCCATGACGGACTGATGCTCCAGGCGCGCTGCTGTGGTCCCTCTGACCAGGTCTGGCAGCATTCACACAGCCCTGGGTCATTTCTGACCAAAACGGCGAGGGCAGACCTGACCTGACTCGTGAATGAGTTCCCACACAGCCTAACAAAAAAATGGAAGGTTTTCAAGTGGCAAAACTACTAGAGATAGGGAGGAAAGAGGTTTTGTGCCCCAAAGGAATTTCACAGGTTTTGTTTATTCCGTTATTGACAAACATGGATTTTTTTTTTTAATGGTGGTTTTTGGTTTTTAAATGACTATGATCATACCCGTCTCTTGCTCCACCCCATTAATGAAATGAACACAATGGCAAAGTAGAAAGTTACTTGAACAAAAGAATTAACACCTCCCATTTCAGACCCCCACCCCCACCTCTGACAACTTGAAAAAGTTAACATTTTTCTCCCAGTATGGAGATGGGCTGATGTGGCTCCTTACCCACAAACAGTCCCAAAATGACAAATCAGCATTCATGGCAGAAATCAGAAATGTTTTCTGCTCATAACCACTGACTGTACTGCTTTCCCTGACATTATTTTCCATATACCTTGGCTCATTTGACGATGAGCAATGCTACGAAATACCAGGTTCTCCTCCTCTCCAGGTATTTTACTTTGCATTTATGAAATGACACCAGATGATATGGGGCAAGACAAGGTTGACTTTCTAAGGTGGGATTAGCAGAAGCATCTCCCTTCATTGCCAGCCCTTCTACAATGTTCTGCTTCTGAAACCTCAGTGCTGTCCTCTTAACAAAGTATGAAGATAATTAAATTTTGCAGTGTGGTTACACCTCAGTAAATATTGTCTATAAAAATCAATTGGCATTTACTGTACATAATGTATAATAACTATTCTTATAAATCTAAATTATCCTTATAAATCTAAATTAAATGCCTAGGTTTAAATGTATTTAGGACATTTAATTAATAAAGTGTTACCAAATAACCATTACTAATCTGTTTACTTCAAGCCTGATTTCCATTTCCAAAGGATTTGTTTCTCAGCAGTGTGTGTGGGAGGGTAAAAGTGAAGCATGTGAAGGGGTTCGAAAAAGCTACTACAGGTACCAGAAAGATTTAAAGCTTGCCCAGGAAATCCCCCTTTCTTTTCCCCCTTGAGAAATGCTGGAACCAGAACTTTTCAAAGGAAAAGGTCCATTCTGACCCACTGATAATTTGAGGTGCTCATAAAGTTTTGTGCTCTGAAACATCTTGAAACAGTTTACTAATTAAAAGCTCTAGTCTTCTGTTTAAGCTGATTCGAAATTTAACTTCATTTACAAAGAGAAAAAACAATTAAGGATGAAAAGGTCAAAACCAAAATGAACTGATGTAAACAAAAGCTTTAGATTAGATATAAACGTTATGTGCATTACTCATTTGGGGAAAACACAGTGACTTTTTTCCCCTGAGCTTCTCCTGAAATGACCCTTCATTGAGGTCTAAAGAGCTGAGTGGCTCACCCGAGGTCCATCAAGGAGCTTGTGCCAAGCAAGGACTTGAGGTTATCTCTTCCAAGTACAGCTGGGCTCAGTTGTTTATGCTCAGAAACCCAAATCCTGGTCAACCCGAAATATGGCACAAGCTAGCACTGAGTTAATTCCCTTCAGCTTGCTGGTCTCCTTCCCCCACTTCAAATTTCCATACTGAAACATTATGATGTTTTATTTTGAAACGGTATTTTATCACCCAATTTCCTTCTAGAAAACTGAACAAAGACTACAAATGAAGCAAATGTTTTGTTCCAACTGGAATGATTTCTTATCCAGTTTCCTTTTGTTAATAAGTTGGAGAAAACACAATTCTTATCAAGTTAACCCCCAAATATTTCACAAAAGCCACCAAATGTCCCTGCCCAGCCTGCTCTGCTGCAAAGCCCCCAGTGCTAACGAGTAGATAGATAATTCTTCCCTCTCCCCATAACCAACATTCACAGACCTAGCTTGCACGAAGTCAGAGGGTCAAACTCAGAACAAGCATAGCACGGTGCAGTTCTGTTGAACCAGAACTACCTTTAGTGCAGTGATTAATTTAGCTAAACACGTACGATTACAAGCAATACAAATGTATTTCTCATGCTGCTGGAAAGTGGTTGAGACTGTTCCACCATATCATGCCATCATCTAGGCTAGTGCTCTCCTAGCCCAGTCCCTATTGACTTAAAATCATTAAACTCCCTCAGTGCCCCGTAAGGTATCAATGACTGATCACAGCCCAGTGGGGTGAGGAGCAGTATCGGTAGCGGAGGGTTGGTACCCTGCTTGGTAGGCTGAACAGGTAATTCCAAGTGTATTAAATTCACTCCTTTGCACAGGGCGTAAAGCAAGGTTTATGTACTAATTAAGCCAGAGCTGAAGGTTATAGTCAGACACTCAATTGCAATTGTCCTAGTGCATTTTAATTAGTTAATCGCTTGCAGAAGTCAGTTTCTCATTCCCTGTTTAGGCAGGGCGATGCTACAGGAGGCAGCAGGGCAGGCGGGAGGCCTGCGATGCTAGCAGACCCCACGTCCCAGCACCTCTGCAGCCCCGAGCCCAGCTCCCATGGTGGGCTTCAGCTTCGCCACCAGTGCAGGGTCTCCAAGCCAGCCCGATGCCCCCTGACCCCCAGCTTTTTTGCTGAGCTCCTCCCGATGTTAAATTCACTACAGATGAGTAAAACAAAGGAAAATACCTTCTGGGAAGATGAAATATTTTATGGTCTGTCTATCTTTTTGTGCTTGATTCAGACTGAGTTTGGCAGATGGAAACGAGCCCAAACCTAAAGAGAGATAGAAGCTGGGAAAATATTTTGAAATGGAGCCTGGCATCTCTGCGCTAACAACTGCTCCTCTCTTGGAGTGACGTTTGACTTCATCTGTCTAACTAGCTTGACGGTCTCTCAGTGTTCTTTCTGATTGGGGTAATTTATTTGTTTTCATGCTAAGTTTTATTGCTTATTGATTTTCCAAGTCATTCTGAACCTATGTCAGTTTTTATCTGCTCGAAGTAATAGAAATCGTTCTGTGGAAGATACACTGTGTAAAATCTTATTGCCAGCCAGACTAAAATCTGCAAATACTGTTAATTACCGTGGTTACAGTCCCCTCGGATGACAAATTCAGACCTGACACTGTTGTCCCTCCCTTGCACCACACGAGCCCTGACGAGAACACATACCCCAGGCTCCAGATTCAACGAGTGCTACGCCGCAGGCAGAGGACAAGAAGCCGGTGGCCTCCGAGCCTTCACCTCCAGCAAGCCCCGTCAGTGCTTCGGGGCCCCCAGGAGGCCTCTCACACGGTTTGAGGAAATGTGACGAGCTGCCCATGCCACAATCACGCTCCGATTGCTCCAACCTGCTTCCTTAAGGACTTTCAATGATTTCAGCTGGATTTGAATCAGAAAAAGTAAACAAAGTAATAAATCTAACCATAGTAAGAAAAATTCATAGGTCCTTTATGGGCTGCTTACCACGGCTTTATGTCATTTTGTGTTTTTCTAGCAGTAACTACTGCCAAAAGAGAAATTGTTCTTAATAACTATTTCCAGCGAGCCTGCTCTTGGAGGCCCGCAGGTCTGCACCAGGCAGGCCCCGAGGGTTCTTGTGGAGGAGCTGGAGCCACCTGCATGGCCTGTCCTCCACAGCAGACGTGTCCTCGTGAACAAAGCCACCATCACTGAGTGATGGTCTTGCCTCTGGGCACTGAGTGGAGCAGGCAGTTGTCACCACATATGCCCTCCTTCTGCCGTTTGGCAGCGGCCAAAGAAGGAGGAGGACGTGTTTTTTCTCCATGCTTCTAGTGCTGGCCATTTGCTTGTTCAGGGCCATGAGGCCCAGCTCCCTCTGGCTTCCTCCATCTCTCTGAAGATGTCACCACCCTCATTACCTGCACGCCGACCTGCTCCAGGTGCTCTCCTTAAACTCTCGGTCCATGCACACCAAAACCTCAGAGACCTGCCTTTTTCTGGGCAGAAGCCCCTTCTTCTTCTTCTCATCCTGCCAGGAGCTTTCCTCCGGGCTGGGACGTGCTGGAGCTGCACCAGCACGAGGGGACAGAGAAGGAGGGGAGCAAAGGGAGGAAACGTTTCTCAATTTAGAAAGTAATAATGCAGCTTAATTGCACCAGCAGCTGGCAGCGCTAGGCGGAGTGAGGTGAGGCCTAATTATTGCACTTGGCAGCTGTCTCCTCCGCTGAGCATGTTGATGGGAGAAATGAAGACTCCTTCCAGCAGACAAGTTGGGGAGGGATGGGTGAGCGATGTGGCTGTGGTGGCTGAGCACACACGGCTCAAGAGCAGCAGGAGGGATGTCTCTCTGCCTCTGAATGGCGATGGGGACGGCTCTCCTGGGTGCTCCTAAAGGGACTGGGAGGGAAAAGGCAAGAAAAGAAAGCCTCGCTGTGACAGAGCCCAGCTCAAGCTCTGCAGGAAAGGTGAGGCGTGGGTGGGGAAGTGGGACCTGCCAGCCCCATCCTGGTCTGAGGCTCCTGACCTTCCTGCAGCCCTTCCACCGGCAGGCAGCTTCTTCTCCAGCAGGAGCAGATCGAGCTTCCAGCTCCAGAGGTGCCCACGGAACCTTCTGGCTGCTGCGGCCCCCGATGGGAAACGACCTTGGGGACATCTGCCTGGCAAAGACTAACGCCCACAGTTCGATGTATACAGTTTAGCACGTAGAGCTTTGCCTTCCTTTCTTCTTTTATCCTCTTCCAACACTGAGCAGGGGGAAGGGGGGACGTGATTGGGATGGTTCGTATTTCCTCGAGAGGAGCTGGGCTTGATTTTCATTAGCACTAAGATCCCTCTCCACCATTTAGGTTATGGAAAAGGTTTTGAAAATAATTTACATCTGCTTTAAGACTCCTTCACGCTGTCAGACTTTCCACATAACTGCAAAGAAAACCCTTCCTTCTCCCATTTCTCAGCTCACCATCACGCAACGATGCTGAAATTGTTGATTAGCTGACATCCAACACTTAAATGTTACAAGCCTTTATTATTTATTTCCTGGGCAGAGAATTACCACTTCGTGTTATTTTTATTTTACAGATCCAGCTTCTGAAACTACTTAAAAAGCTTTCGATCAAAGATGTACAGTGGTGCTGACAGAACACAGAAGAGTTTTCGCTGGGGAAAGCCATCATTAATTATCAGACTGTAAGTAGCACTGATAGCGCAAGCATTTGATTTTGATTTAATGTCTAAATAAGCTCACTTACAATGGCAAAGTGCTCCTTGTTTAATTGAAAAGCACTAAGTTTTCTACTTCCCCGTCTTGTTTCTTATTCTGGCCACGATCCAGGTGTAGAAATAGAAGGAAACATGAACAGAATGGAAGAAGTCAGTGTGAAAAAGCATCAGCGCCACAGGGGCCTGCTGAGCCTTCTGCCAACACCACTGCTGAGCTGTCTGCGGTTGTCTGGCCCGTCTTGTCTCTTCAAGGCTGCCCTTACCCCTCAGCTTCCCTGCCATCCCAGCCTGGTGCCTGTCCGTCCGTCCGTCCATCCATCCATCCATCCCCACTTTTTTTCTACATCTCACTTTCCAAAAGTCACTGTGGGTTTCTGCCATCCTCCCCCCCAAAAAGGGGATTTTTGTTTTGAAAAGGACCTGCATTCACAGACAAACGCGCTACCATACAAGAAAACTTGCCAAGAGGGAACGAAGGATTTTGGAGAGCCCCACCTCGCTCACACGTCCCGTACCCGCACGGGTCCCTGTGGTTTTGCAACCTAGCAGCCAGCAAGAGCTGATATTTTTAGTGCTGCCAGACACTCGATACCTGCCAAGGTCACTTGCTGACAAAAACGATGATGAGCCGGCGTGGCAGCGTGTAACAACCCCGCCACTTCCCAGCAATCGGCTTGCTTGCCGAGGCGCGTGGCAGCGGCACGTCCCAGCAGATGCTGCCCAAAGGGTGGCAGGAGCTTTGTGCTGACAGGCCTGGGGCTTGCAGGGCTGCTGCCGGAGCAATCGCTGCTGTCTCTGCTTGGGACCGAGCACGATCCCATCGCTCGTTTCACCGATACGGAGACAAAACCCGGGCAAGCACGCACGTGGTGGGAAAATGGAAAGCTTGATTTGTTTGTCTCTAAGCCCTGTGTGATGAATGCCACAGAGGAAAGAAGCAGGATTGTCAGAGTTGGTAGAGAAAACCATCTCTCGCTTCTTTTTCCACCAGCCCAGGTGGTTAAAATGGGTACAGGGGAAGGGAGGGGGGCTGATGTCCTCTGCCCCCACTGGTCACATCCAAGCCCGCTGCAGCCACCAGGCTGGCCTATTGCCTACACTAAGTCTCTTGTCCGCTATTCATCTCATCTCCCCCATGGACAGATCTCTTGTTGAGCTCTCACTCTGCTTGTTTAGGCGGATAAAAACCTGTCTGCAGCTTCAGAGACAGCCCAGATGATGCCGGGTGGGAGACGCGTCCATGCCCGTGCTCAGCCACTGCAACGGGCAAACTCCAAATGGAGGCGACAGCTTCATGGGAAGCAGCGAGCTGGTATGACGGCCCTTCTCCACTGCCCAAACAGCACGCTCATAACTGATTTTCCACTTCAGGTGCCTTCTACAAGTATTAATGAACTAACCCTTACGAGAGCTCACAGCAGAGCAGGATGCTGGCTGCAGAGCCGTGCACCTCCCTCTGCCTGCAGGCTGGTGTGTGTGTGTGTGTGTGTGTGTGTGTGTGTGTGTGTGTGAGAGTGTCGGGTGTGCTTGCACACACGTGTGTTTGTGCACTCATGCATGTGGCTCAAAGAGATGCCGGGAGTTAGTGAATCACTATTTGAAACAGTGCAAAAGGTAAACTGAGGCACGGGTTCATCGCATTAAGATCGCCTGGAGCAAGCGTCAGACCGTGAAGGCAGAGCTCGAGTGGCACACACCAGCCAGATCCATCCAGCTGCAGGTTAATGTCTCTGCTAAATGACTTCAAACCTAATGACACGCAACATGCAAGGATCAGGCTGCTCAGTATCGCCAAGAAAAATAGCGATACTGATCGCTTATACAAAACAAACCTCCGCAGGATCAATGCCACCCAGCACAAATGCGACTTTGGGTGGGAAGGAATGGAAGGGCAGGGTGAATTCGCTATCTTGCCAACACGTAAAAGCCAGACAGGGTATTTAGGAGGAGATAATGGTCCCGGAGTGCAGGGGCAGAGGCTGTACTGACTGGAGAAAACAAAAATTAGACATTGAAAAATTCCTCATTTCAAGATTCAGCTACAAATTTGTGTCTGGCCTATCATTTTCCTCTTAGCGTACGAATGCGAGCATCTGAAATTCAGCAGAGCTGCTGACTTCCACAGGCTACGGAAAACAATTTTCTTAATAAAAGAGCACGAGTTTGACTCGCTAAGAAACCCTGATCTTTGGCAGTGACTGCCCAACCGCATCCTTTAGACCCGTGTGGATGGCGGGGTGCAAGTGTTCAGGCCACCAACTGGAAGTGCAGCCAGAAGCCTCTGCAGGGACAGGGACAGGCACAGGAGGGGTGAGACCGACCAACGCGGGGCCGAACGCGCCCCATCTGCCAGGTTCTTGCACCTAGAACAGCAGGAAAGCAGCGGGGTCTTAGCAAACACAAGACAAGAGGTTGAGACGCACCAGCCAAGGACGGAAGACTCTTTCTGCTGGCGTGCAGACGACGAACCCAGGAGCCAAACACAACCACAGGCAGAACCAGGGCTCGATGCTCGGGCCCCTCGCTGCTCTCCGTGGCTCTGCGCTGCTGGCAGCGCTGGAAAGCCGCTTTGGAAGCCTGAGCTGGTGCTGACTCCTGCAATGCTGTTTGCTCACCTCGGTCACTGGGTGTTTATTGACTGGGAGGAGAAGGGGGGTTAACGAGGAGGGTGATTGAAAGCTGGGTCTGACCTTCCTGCTCTGATGCCACATGGGAGGTGGCGCTGGGTAAGATCGCATTGACTGCGATGCAGGAGGGCCCGGTTCCTCCCTTGTCCTTGGGGGTGCCGGGGAGAGACAAGGTTTGCAGAGCTTCCCTCCCTTTCCTGGACCCGTTCTCTCCCTGCGAGGGCAGGATTTCTCCTTCAGCACGGGAGAAAGCAACGACTTGTTTGAATAATTGGTTTCAAGGCTCTTTCATAATGGTGCATAATTTACAACGGGAAAGAAAAGATGGAGTTTAACCCTTTTTTTTTTTTTTTTTTTCCATTTTTTTTTAGAAAATTGGGGGGGAAAAAAAGTAATTGCAGACCCTGGGGAAAGTTTTCCTTCCAGCTTGAGCATTTTCAGAAGTGATCATAAAAATAATGGTAATTTCTAGGTAGGAAAGCTTCAAATAGGAAAATGTAAAAGTTTAATTTTAGAACTTTCCGAGGGGACACATCTAACCCTTCCCAAGCACAATCAGCAAGCACAAGCTGCTTCGCAGAGGAGGGGTATGTTTGCTCGAGATTTCAATCAGGCATTTTGTTTTTCAGTGAAAAAAAGGGTCTTACACCATCAAATCACCGCAGAGCTGTCATCTCCCCGAGCACGCACAGCTGCTGTGGACGTGCCCACGGTACGGGGACTCCACCGCATGTCAAGAGCGGTGTCTGAGCTCCTTACGGGTGATGGAGACGAAGCCTGCCTCCTCCAGCCACACCGTGGAAGCTGCAGCGATCCCGATCCCCGTGGGATGGGAGCTTGTTTGGTGCGGAGCTGCGAAGGGCAGGAGCTGGGCAGAGCAGGGGCAGGCAGCTCTTCTGAGGCACCTTCCTCCTCCTTAGTGCAACGTAAAACACAGTGGCATTATTTTCTTTTAATAAAGTGGAACAAACTTAAGATGCTTAAACCTTGATTAAAGGCTTTGATCTCCGAAGGTGCGATTAGTGTCCTTCTGTCGAAGAAAGTCACTTTGAGAAATGCGTGTGCTGATTCCGCATAATCCCCCCATTAATTCTGTGTCAGATGCTGTGTTTACTGGAAGCACACGACGAGCCTTTTCTATTTCCTTCCCCCCCCCAGGCTGTTCTAGAGCCACCATTTTCAGGCAGTTTGTCCCAGCCGTGCTCTTCCTCCCCTCGTCCCCTCCTACGGAGACGGAGGAAGGAGGGGACAGCCGATGGCTCGGTGCTGCAGAGGGCTGACAGCCGAGGGGTGTCACCACCTCCTCAGCAGCCTCTTTCAAGACTTGGCTCTCGTGTGGCTCTGCAGGGGAAGCTAGACCTAGCAGAAAGTGCCTACGATCAGGTTTGGGGCATCCTCCTGACGGCGATGGCCGTGCCTCAGTTTCCCCAGCTGCAAAGCCCGAGCGATGCTGCTCGAATACGCAGGTTACTAAATGAACACACAGATTTACGCCATTGCCGCAAGCTCTCTGTTGGACCCAGCGAACATCTGGGTTTACTGTTCCACATCATATAATGAAAATGTTTTCCACTATTAATTTCAGATGGACGCTGTCAGAGCCTTTAACAGCAGGTGAGCCCTGCACAGGACCTCCGGTGAACACGGAGTCTCAGGGCCACCGCCCGGTGCTTTGCTGGTGGCTCTGAAAAAAGCAGTGAGACAATAAACCAAAAAGGGGCTTGGAGAACTTTTTGGCAAAGAGAAAAATCAAAAGGCCTCTGCTTTGACTCAGATAAAATGTTTTGCTGATGTGCAACAGTAAATAAACAAATGGGTTTTCTCAGCCCGATGACCCCACAGCAGCGCAGCCCGAGGAACCCACGGTGCTTCGGGCCTTCCGCTGCTCCTAACACCTAACGAGAAAATTTCCCCATGATTGCCTCACTCGCGCGCTCTCTCTCCACACCAAGTAGCTAATGGTAAGAAGATTTAATGGTGTGATATCACTTTAATGCGAGGAGCATAAATAAAGCTCTTATAACTCCATAATTACGCCTGCATTGCGCCTATTAAGCGCTCAGCGGCACGGAGGGCTCTGCACGGCCACGGGGTGCTTGCAAAGGCTTCTCTGTACCAACAGCTAAAGTCTGGGTTTGAAAAGGAGGGGAAAAAGGGGAAGGGAGGTCAGAAACTGATGATCTTTTGGGTATTGCACAGATACTCCAGAAGCAATCCTGAGCCTGATGCTACGCTTAACACTTGCCAGTGTCTGGCAGTGGATTCGAGGCAAGAGGCAGCCCAGGGGACCCGTGATGCGGGGACAGGACGGATGTGTCCAACAACAGGACAGCACGGATGTGTCCCACAGGCAGGACAAGCCCAAGGTGTCCATCAGACAGGACGGGACCGATGTGTCCGCAGGCAGGACCGGCGCACCCAATGCAATGCCGCAGAGCAGCGCGGCGCGGGGAGCCCGGCCCAGGCTGCGGGCGCGATTCCAGCTCGATAACGATCTCTGCGTCTTCACCACAGCAAAATAAGCTCCGTCACTTCGAGCGAATAAAAGCAGCGTGTATTTGATCGGTTTAACTCGGCGAGCATTCACGAGTACAACTATTTCTGGTCCCCGCTGCCCTGAGCACATCACGTAGATCAGGCAGCGCGCCGGCAGCGGGCGGGCACGCTAAAAGCTCTTCCTAAGTTTCTTTGTTGTTAGAGCGGAGAGAGGAATGGTGTTTTGTTTGCCCAGAGGTCTCAATTTTCACACTGGCTTCATTCGGTGTCGGAGAGAAAACCGAACCCGAGAGGCTGAAATCGTGTCTGCGGGTCGGGGATCTCAGCGCGTCGAGCTCTGAAGCCGGCTGTGACGATGCAATGCGTTAGCACTTGCCAGGCAAAAATAATCACTCGAAACACAAAGCGAGGTGTAACGGGGAAAGCGAGACGTCGTATTTAAAAATACCAGCGCTTCGACTCCTCTCAACTTTGCTCCAGTTCTCCGTGATGACAAAATTCTAGGGAAGTCAGGATAAATCTGGAAAACATTTTCACGTCAACGAGCGCTCAGCAAACACGGGCTGTCAGGGCTGCTCTGGGCCAGCTCTGGGCGTTTGTCTTAAAGCTTGCTACGGCTTGAATACGAACCTGGAAAGGCTCCTACCACAAAGGTTCGTCTTCATGACAGGAAAAGGGGAAGGCAACCATGGTCCTCGGGGATAATTAGGCTGCGTAAGGCATGTAGCGTGATGGAGAACTCCTTCACGGCTCCCTCCAGCAGGGAGAAGCCCCCGTGCTGCTGGAAGGCTGCTGCTGACTTTGTGCGATGCACCAGCTGCTCGCATCCACCGCTGCCGCAGGAAATTGCAGAGTGTAGTTAAGGAGGAGAGAGAGGCTGGCGACGATTTGCATGGCACACGGGTTTGTCACCCTCAGCATAATTCTGCCGCTCTAAAACAGCTCCCGAGCTCTCTCGACGCTGTGCCGTGTGCTGCGCTGCTTCCCCGGCTGCTTCGGCCCCATGGCACGGCGCTGGCGCCGGCCTGGCTGTGCCCAACCCCCACCCCCAGATGGGGATGTTTATGGTTCGAAATTTTAAAACCTTGGATTTGAAAGGGTAAACAAAGCTAATGAGACTAAAAAAGCCACGCTGAAGCCGCAGCACATAGTGAATTACACCAATGGCTGCGATGATTAGTAAACAATTAGGACCAATGTTCCATCCTAACTAGCGCCACTGAAGCTAGATGCAGCTAATTTCCAGCAACAGGAAAAGGGGAGATGGAAAAAAATGGGATTCTAAGCACACAGCCAATGAAATTAAACTAAGAATTAATTTCATCCATTATAACTGATTGTTGTAAATTAAAACTAGAGGAAAATAATTGGTAGCATGTAGCTTTTAGTGTTTGATACAGATTAGGGGAATTAGATTTTTTTATTAGGAACACTAAACTCATCTGCCATGCTCTTGTGTCTTTAGCAATATGCGTTTCTCCTGATCACAGCATGCAGCACGTTGTCACAGCGGGGTCTGCGGCCACGAGCGTTTGCTTCGCGAAGACCCAAACCCTCGGCCGGCCGCGCAGCCCCGGTAGCTGAGCCGGGTTCTGAACGAGTCCCCAGGGAGCACAGAGGTGGTTTCTGTTCCCAGGACATCTGCAGAGCAGAATTGTTTCAGCCACGCTCCCTTCATGCTGGGGCCGACAGCAGGATACCTGCTCCAGGGCTGGAGCTGCTCAGCACCTCCAAGGACTGTCCAACATCCCGGAAAGCAATTGCCTTTTGCGTAGAGGAGGGAGCACTCTTTGCACCCTACTGCAGCAAGCTGGGCTGGTGGTGCTGGGCCGCTCTAAGTGCTTCTGCTCGGTACCACGCAGCAGCCCCAGGAAGACCTTTGCTAAGCTAAGCATGCAAGAAGGAGACAGAATCCGGAGGCGAATCCATCCAGCTTCCCCTGGCCAAAATCCTTTGTGCCTGCTTCCCCCCGTTAATTCAGGATAACGCAGCAGCCACCTCCATGGAGCAGCACGAGCGATGTGGGGCCGCAGCACGGTCTCAAGAGACATTCTGCCGGCGCCTTCACGTCCAGGGCTGCTTCGGAGCCTGCTCTGCTCCTCTCGTGGTCTCGTAGCCTTCCCCGGCTGGGGATTCGTACGGCAGCGGGCACGGCACGGTCCCGGGCTGCAGCTCCCTGTGCTGTGCTTTTGCCGATTTCCTTCACGTTTTGTGGGTACCCGAAGGACCGGAGGACGAGGCCGTTCTCCTGATACACGAAGAGGCCAGAGTCCTAGGGGTTAAGCTTTCTTCTTCTGCTCCGTCTGAAGACATTTTCTCGCAAGGTGAAAAGCGTCAGGAAGACCAGGCTTGGTGCTGCAGCAGATTTTAGAGAGTGGCAGGAAATTAAGTTATACGCGAGCTGTTCTGTTTTTCCTGAGAGGTTATTTTTATGCATTTATTTAATTAATTCCTCCGGCTTACATAAGGGTAATGAGATTTTTGCACGTCGGCAGCGCTCCCTTTCTCGAGGAACTCAAAACATTTTGCAGGGACAGAAATAGGCCTCGCAGCTGCCCCCGCGCAAACCCCCAGCAAAGCGGCAGCCGCCGAGCAGGAGCGGGTGCCACTTTCCCGAGACGTAAAGCGAAGTGGAGGCCTCCGTCAGTGCTTAAAACCGCAGGGAGGACTGCAGAGAGCCAACTGGGGACTAGCCGAGCCGTAAATAGGCCGCGATGCTGTTTTACCCCCTGATTTTTGCCGTGGGTGCTCCGGGATGCTCGGTGAGCGCGGGAGGCGAAGGAGCCCGGTTGGCATCTCCTGGGGGATGCACAAGGCAAAATCCTCCCGGTGGTGCCAGGGCTGCCACCGGCGGGGAGCTGAGGGAGGACTGCCACCTACTGAAGCAGCAGCACCCGGCTCGCTTTGAACGTCCCCGCGTGCACTAAAATAGAAACTTCTCGGTTCGTAGTTGGAAATAAGAAAAGGGGGGAAAAAAAAAGGGGGGGGAGGGGGGAAAGAAGCAACCTAAAAAAAGGAAATTGCTGAATGGCATTTTGTGCCAGCGTCGTGTTTATAAATAGCCGAAGTGACACTGCTCTTTGCAAGATGAATTTCTGCATATTTCTGATCAGCAAAGAGTTCTAGCTGCAAATAACAATAAACGGGGGAAATGTATATAAATAAAAGGCATCAAAACCCTTTCTGTGTGGGATCAGCGTCACATCTTGAAGCGCACATCAAAGGGACTCAATTAGCAGACACATTTTCTAATTACATCTTCTAATTTACAACAAATCTGTGTTTCTAATGAAGTCTTGATTATTGGTCCAGATGGTAAGGATCAGACCTGAAGTTCTGCAGCACGCGGGAGCAGGCTGCAGGTGCCAAGAAGCCCACTCGATGCTCCAGAAGCAGCCTCGTCTCCTGGCTTGCCCGGACTCCTTCATTTCCTCCAGTTTCCCAGGAATGTCCCCAAGCAACCCCTTTGCCAAAAGGTACCTGGACGAGCGGCTGGTGAGAGCGGGTGCAGGTAACTGCCCTGCGGAACAAACCCACCTCCCTGGCCACGGGAGCCATCGGCTATTAATATTTCCCCTTCGTTAACCTGATTTGGACGTGCAGAGAGGAGAAACGGCACTTCTTCGCGACACAACCCGTAGGTG
This sequence comes from Nettapus auritus, assembly GCA_011076525.1. NCBI lineage: Eukaryota > Metazoa > Chordata > Aves > Anseriformes > Anatidae > Nettapus > Nettapus auritus. The sequence goes on along the minus strand of CM021787.1, from coordinate 1,808,209 downwards.
GTCTCACAGGTGTAATGTTTAATTACAGGAAAGGCTCCCTGTAAACTTCCCCCGGGTGTTACTTGCCATTTGCAGCACTCATCACCCCCAGGGGCAGCCCCAGCAACGCCTCCGCCAGGAGCAGGGCTCCAGAGGGAGCAGGGGAACAGAAGGTAACCAAAGCCATAATTCTCCAACACAGCCTGGTCCCAGATGTGTGTTTAGCAGAGAAGCAGCTGCCTGGTGCTCTTACGAGGTCGTGGCTGTGGGAACCCCTCCCTGCAGCGCAAGGCACGAGCGGGAAAGCCTCGGTTTTACTGATGGGCTGAGGAAAGCCGGGACGAACCGCCTGGGCTGAAAGATCCCGTCTCTCTTCCCCTTTGCACCTGGGTGCACATGGCAATGGCAAGAAAACGTATTCCCCTTCCATTCTGATGCAAAGAAAATAAATTCTAGAATCCCCAGAATTCCTTCCAGGGATTTTTTTATTTCATTTTTCTTTCCTTTCCTTCCAGATGCTGTTATGGCACTCACTGCGCCTCGCTCCGCTCTTCGTGGCTCGATAGCTGTATGCTGTCTTGGATCTAACTCTTGAATCCCATTAGCTTTTAAACCCGCTAAATCAGGAATTCAACTCGCAGCTCAACCTCCCTGGCACACCACCAGGGTTTGCGGCCCCTTTTCATGTCTCCATCCTCAGAGCCGGCCCCATGCTCCGGCCGCCCTTGGTTCACAGCCAGGGCTGATTCCCTCCGACTTCCCAAGGGCCTTTTACAAAATACCAATATTATAGCTCTGTGTTTTGTTTTAATGGTCTGCAGACCTGTGGCAAATCCCCCAAGGAAGAGAGGCACTGGCAGAAGAGCCAAGCTTCCATCTTCAGAGGAGTCCAGCAGCTCTGGATTGAGGCAAAGGGGAAAAGCACCCCCTGTAAGACCCTCATTCTAACACCCTCACCACTCCGAGATCCTTTTTGGCTTTTCTTACTGTCTTTTAATAACACCATCCTAAAAAGTACAGGAATTCGGGGTGAATTTGAACGGAACGAAGCTGGAAGTGAGAAATGCCAGCGCAGACCTTTGGCTGTTGGATCGCATTCTCTCGGATTGCTGCAGCCCGCGTTTAAACAGACCACCTATTCCGAAAGAACACGTCCAATATTGCTGCTTGGCTTGAAAACAGCTCCCAGGGAAATTCCTCTCCAGCATCCGATGTAGTTGGACCGAACTTATAATAATAATAAAAAAAATGTCAGCGCAGGTTGCATTTTAAATTCAAGCATCAAGTCTCCGGACTCCCAGCCTATCCTCTTTCATTTCCCGCTGCACAGGACACATTTCTAAGGGAGCTGGATCAGGCTGTGCTCGATTCTTTCCCCAGTCCATAAAGGGCTCAGGCAAGATCCTTAACTCCTGGAAGGCTGCGGTTAAGTAGGATGAAGTGCTTGCCGCATTCAGCCTCAGAAAATAAAGGTCAAGTAAAAAGAACCTGCAAACGTTGTTGAGCATCATCGTTCTGAAACAAATCCCGGGACTTCCTAGAGCCTCAGCTTCACTTCTGCGAGCCGAGTGACATCTGTGTGCCTTGGCCAGCCAGGTTTCCCTCGAGCCAACGACTGAACTGAACTCTGCCCAGTGAGCCAGGGCCACAGCTCGCAGTGCCAGTCGGACCGAGACGTCCGCCTCCTGGAAAATGAAGAAATTATTGAATGGCCACTAACTGGGAGCACTACAAACCCCCAGCAGATTAGAGAAGATGAATGGAGAAAGAAGAGACCGAGCATCCCCTGGCACTAACACAGTGACTGAGGTCTCTGCGTGGGCTGCCCACACTTACACAGGCTGTGGCAGCTTTCAGAAGAGACCAATCCACCTGTTTTATTTATTTTATAGATAATGGTAGCTATTTAAAGATAAAATGCTCCAGAGAGAAGTGTTTTTAGCCCAGGATAAAAAGGAGATGTTGAATGAAAGCCTACCGCCCTCCTGCCTGTCCTGGGGTGGTCGGTTTGGTGATCGCTTTGTCCTTTGCCAGGGCATTTCGGGGAGCAGCAAGCGGGGCTCCGGGTGAGCCCCAGGGTCCGTCTTCATTTCCCTTACAGCAGAGGCAGAGCTGGTGCCACAGAGCTGTGGGGACACGTGCTGCGGTGGGACGTGGTGGGACGGCCGAGATGGGGCTGCCGACATCGTCCTGCTCTGCCTCCGGCTCTCCTGATGGGATCTGGAGGCTGGCCTGAGCCCAAAGCGAGCGAGTAAGTGGCTCTGAAAAAAAAACTCCACGTACAGTATCGAACTTTATTTATTATCCTAATTGGGTTTTTACGCTGAGATGGAGTCATCGCTGGGAAATGCGTCTCGAAGCAGCACCCCGCTACCGCCACGGTATTCACGAGCAGGACAAAACCCACCTCGCAATGGCTTTTGGGCAGCTTTAGAGCCGGTGAGAGGTGGGAGCAGAAGCAGAGAGCAGCACGAGGCAGGGCGGGAGGAGAGGTGAGATGCTGGGTACGAGCAGCCGGTGGCCAATGGCCCTCCTGTGCCTGGGTTTCGCCTCCCAGCCCTCCTCAGCCCCGGCATTTCGGAGCAGGGGATCAACCCAGTTATAATTAGTGCCAAGCGTTGGGCGGCGTTTCATCTTGCAGGAGCTGGGCCGGGAACACAAACTCATTTCCCTCAGGTCTTCCTCCAGCTGCTGACAGGGCCTGGATTTAAACCTAGGGAATTAGATTTGAAAAGCTCCGTATCTCATTAATAATCTGCCGAGCCATTAAGTGCACTCAATAGAGATTTTACCACCATTTTTTTGCCATCGCAGAAGAGAATTACATGACCTTCCTCCCAGCCTTGGGGTAATGGGACAAGTGGCTTTTCTTGCAGTTAGCTCAGGAAACAGCCATGGAGCCCACGCCAAGGGCATCGTTTAAAAAACAATTATTGGAGAGCAGATGAGAAATCCTTTTTATCTTTGGCCTTGACTGCGTTTCAAAACTGATACCTTTTTCCTCCCACCGTTTCATTTACATATCAAAATAATTGCCTTCTCATTGCCGCAGATTGCTGGAGTCCTGGAGGTAGTCTGCCTTTCGAAAGCCGGCCAGCCTCCTGGATGAGACCTGGGCAAGGGAACTCCGTTACACACAGAAACACTTCAGCAAAGCCCATCCCGAAGACATCTCTCCAAAAAAAAGCTGATGGTAAAATACGGATGTCAAGAATGGTGGTTCTTGACGCGGCGGTGCCGTGCCCCCGAGGTACCGCAGTGCCACATGGAAGGCGATGAAATCCCAGGCGGGTAACTGCCCGGGAGCTGACACCTGGTGCCAAACCCTTTATCTCTGTGCTGTTTTAAGCAAAAACAGAAAATGTGGAAAGAGTTGGGGAAAATGCCTAGGGATGAAGCGATAAACGCCTGAAGGATAAAGCGTGGGAGAGAGCCGAGGGGGACACGGCCGCTCTGCTGGACAAAACTTGGTGCTTCCCTATGACTTAGCAACTCTTCCATAAACAAAAAGATTCGCAAAAGCTTGAGCAATCAACGCCACAGCCTGAAATCCCGCAGGGATTAACCTTTTCATTTCGTGTGAGTTGTAGGAAAAGAAACGCTTCTTGTCTGGAGCCCTTAATAAATCTTATGTTAAAAAAAAAAAAAGAAAAACCAGGAATCATGAGCTACGTCTCATTTGCCCCACTGATAGCCTGTCTCCTTGAGATCTAATGGGAAACTTAATGACCCCAGAATTTTACTCCTGCACAAAGTGCTCCTGAAGGACCTGGTAAGTGTTCAGAGATGATGAAGCTCAGACAATCTCGGCCAAACCTCTTGACATGGATTACATTAAAGTCAGCTCGGAAAGCAAGGGTGAGAAGGCTTTGGAAACCCCAGCGAGGAACAGGGGTAACCCCCGCGTGTCCCAGCGGGGCCTTGTCCTGCTCACCCCGAGCGGGGATGTCTGAGCATCCCCGGGCACCTCCCTTGCCCTAGCAGTGCCCACGTGGCAGTAATCTGGTTTTCATTCCAAAACGGACGAAAAAGGAAGAATAGTTTGCATTTTCTAAGGCTGCTGAAGAAATACATCCAGTCCTGCAGAAAAACTACTCAGAGTTTACTGACCATCTAGAGAGAAACTTGTGGGAAATCGACCATCCTCAGCTTCCTGAGAACCGTGAGCTCCTGAAGTTTGGTAGCTAACAGGGAAAATCTTGTATTGTCTTGCTTGTTTAGTAAGGTGCTGCTGCGCCAGCCCGCTGTGGAACTACGGGAGTCAGCGACAGATCTTGCCCAAATAATACTCCCGTCAGCAAAAAAAATCAAACCAAGTATTTTATCTATTTCCCCTTCCAGTAAATAAAATAAAATAGAAAAGGCAGAAAAGCCGAGGGGAGAGCCGTGACCCACAGGACAGCCCCCAGGCAGCAGCAGTGCACTTGCTTCGTCCTCTCCCCGGCTGAGCCGCTCGGGGACTGCCAAGGAGAGGGATGGCAAACATGACAGGCTCCTGTGAGAGCACGAGCTCTTCCAATAAAATGAAGGAAGGAGAAATAAATCTCTCTATTCATTTTTAAAACCGTTTCCCCTCCCTCTCCATGAGCTGTGGGAGACAAGTTGAAGCCGAGGCTGGTGTTCCCTCGCTGGGTCTCCAAAGCTACCACGCGTCCTGGGCCACCAACGCTGCTCACCACCGTGCCTGGTCTGTCCTGAGCCCAGGAGTCCTCAGCTGGTCAAACAAATGGTTCCTCACATCGGCAGTGATGCCCTTTTGATGGACGTGAGCATCTTTTCGTGCTGTGAGCCTGTAGGGTTCTTTTTCACTAACGCACGGGGCTCAAGTTCCACCCCAAGCAGCCGCAGCTGCCTGATGCTCACCCACCTCCGTGCGGGGGCTCTCGCCAAAATCGTCCAGTTCACGATGCTCGTGCACAAAGGGACAGGGTGCTGCTCCTGGCAGTGGCATGCTGGCTGCTGTTCCCAAGGTCAGCACACCCAATGTCAGTCAAGCTTGTGGCACGGCCCTTCCACATCTCTGCTGCACCCGTAGCCGAGAGGAGCTGGGGGGCTGGCACGCAGCAGCCCGTGTCAGGCACCTCTTGCCAGGCACATCCCCAAGGCTCCTCGCTGCAGTCCCAGAAGCCCAGCTGCAGTGGCACTGAGGATCCTCCACCTTCAGATTTTCCACCGCTCTTACTCAGGGCTCTACAAAGATGCACCAGTCCCAAAGCTGTACCCCGAGCGCGCAGCCCGGCACACGAAGCCAGATGGGCCGAGAAACGCCAAGAGAGGCTTCTGCTCCCCGCCACTGCTGCAGGTGCTTGTCAATGCTGTTCGTGGGAGCGGAGTGAAGCGCTCTGCAATTTGCATCGCGGCTCGCTTTGCAGGGAAACGTGTCACTTGTGCAGCTGCAGCGGCTTGTGACACGGCTGCTTGCCTTTCCTTTCCTTAATTGCTCACTTACAAGGGGCGGCAATAAAAGTTGAATGCCGTTTATTGCACAAAGCACCGGGGGTTAAATCAAATGCTGACTGCTTTCAGATCTCGTATCAGAAAGAAGTCTGCGGACAGGGTAAGATCGTGGTTACCTTGATTCAAGGTGAATCACCACACACGTTGCAGCACTGAGCATTTTTTCAGAGCCATCACTGGCGGTGTCTCCTGCTGGAAACGATGCTCCCATGTAAAACAGGGCCGCTGCTTTTCCTTGGTGAGCAGAGCAACGCCAAGTAAAGAAGGAGCGTTAGGGTGCAGAGCTGAATATGAATAGCCCCAGATAAGACTGAGGCGATAGCTTTCCTTCCAGCTGTCACCCAGCCAAGCCAATTGCATTTGAAGAACCTGTTACTACGTACGTTATAATTTGATGGAAAATAATACCGTGACCTATTACAGACAGGAAAGCTGGAGGTCTCAAAGGTCACCAAATGAATGTGAGGCAGAGCTATGGATATAATCATTTAAGACCTGAAAGTGAACGTAATGGATGAACGCTGGATTTCAATTATCCTTAGATAATTCAAATTACTTTAAATAGATAGCTGACCTACTAAAAACCGCCTGGTCTCTGGTCTTGCATTTGCTGTCCAATTCAGATAATGACTATTTGATCCCCTTCTTTTTCTTTCTTTCACAGAACAGTAAAGTTGTTAATAGCAGCGAAGGGTTTCTTTTTGAGCTGAACTTGCGGTAACCCGCTGTTTAACATCTCCCCACGTTCAATCCAGTTGTTACAGCACTGACATTTGCGACTTGCTGAGCTGCAGTTGTGTTGGTGGCATTTCCCTGGAGCAGGCAGGCTCATTTACAGCACGGGCTGGAGGCAACAGCCGGACGTTTCGCTTCAGGACTAACTTGGGTGCTCGTTTCCCATCGTCTTCTTGGCTATTTTAAAATTAACCTTGTGCAGTCTCAATGAAGAAGGGGAAAAAAGGTTTAATTGCGTGACTTATGAACACTAGGGATACAGCCAGGATCCACACACCTGCTGTGTTCCGTACCACTTCGGGAGGTTAGTACAATTACGGCATTATTGCTATCGCTTGTACTGCGTTCGGATACAGGAGTTCTCCTCACGCACTCGAATCCTGCAGTGCCCGCCGAGATACCAAGGCACAAAGAGATCGCCTGCGATCCAGGAGGCAGAGGGTAGCTTCCCCATACCCACGTCTGCTGGCCTGCACGACATCAACGCTCGAACGAGGAGGTTCCAGTAGGTAATTAACAGTTGATCAGCTCAGGTTTGGTAAATATCCAGCCTAAGGAATGTCACTCTCAACATCAGAGCATCTAATACGTACTCTTGATATGCAAAACCACGTATTGAAGCAACGAGCTGGACGAAATGATGAAGGAAAACATTTCCAGCTAGACAGGACGCCAAAAATGCAGGTGTCTGGCTTTATTCCACGTCATTTACTTCAGACTGAGTTTGGAGCACAGCTGTCCAACGTTCACTCCGTAGTCAGAGGACACAGCCACTTCCAGAGGGCGACCGGGATCAGAGGACCGGCAGGCTGGCCTGATCTCTGGAGGTGCCCTCACTTAAATGCCTCAACCTTCACCTGATGAAGCACACTGAGCTCCTTCCTGGAGCCAGGCAGAATTCAGAGTTAGTGTATCTGATGTAAGCAGTGCAGGACCTCTCTGCGCAGGGACATCCCAAGTGGAGAAACCATCGGCGGAGCTGGAGCCACCCACCACCTCCACCACAGGTCTGAAAGGAGTGAGATCAGCCTCCTAAGTGCCCATTTCTTTCCCCCAGGAGCCCACGGTGGCTACCTCAACTGCAGCTATTTGCCCTGCTGCTATCTCAAGCCAGGTGAGGCGAGTCCTTGCTACTCCAGGTGCTAAATCCCAAATTAAGTTCCCTCAACTCTCCGCCGGGTCTTGCCTAAATTCTCACAGCACTGCATCCCCCCTCAGTACGGCTCTGTGGATGTCACGCTGATGGTGCTGGGTGTGTGCACAGCCACAAAACCAGCACCCAAACCTCCTCAGACCTTCCCACGGCGACAACAGTCAGCATCTCTTCCTCCTGCGGGGTTCCCAAGTACTTGTTTTTCCCCAACACATAGCACAGAGAGCTCAGGTGCACAGTGACAAGAGGAAACTACCCAATACACGACGGCACTGACCATTAATTCTCTTCTGGGGGTGCAACCACATGGTTGTGCACAGGTTCGGTGCAGCCCACTGAAGTTAGTGAGGGTTACTGACGCTGGGACCCACGCGCAGAAACCCTGCAGCCACCCTGCGCGGCGTTCCTGGGCAGGGAGCACACCTGGGCTGGAGCGTGAGCATCGCAGCACGTTATGAAGTCGAACATTTAGGAAGGAGGAGATGGGATGCACCTGCCGATGACTCTTCCAGCTACATCTGCTGCCTGGGTAAATGTCCCGGCAATTTGCTAACAGGCAATTGATTCACGCCGTTTACGGAGTCAAGGGAGATGTATGGAGGCGAGATGCGACTTCGCTGACTTTATTCATCGCTCCTAATTGCTAAGCAAATGACGAGTGGAAAAACAGTCCTTCCCTCCTGCGAGCGACTGGTTACTGAGGTTGCAGAAGATTTAATTTGCTGGGGGAAGGAGGGACGGAGAGGGGTGAAGACCCAAATTTCAGGAAACACTGAGGCTGGAACACTGTCACCGCCTGTTGTCAGGGCTGAGCATCTATCACCGAAGCTGACAGTCGAGCCTGAGCTAGGTTTGGAGTAGGCATGTCAGTTTTCTGCGACAACATAAAAAAGGCTTCCCGGAGTGAAATCACTTCTTTTGTAAGTACCAAAAACTTCGCCCATTTTGCAGCGTGTATTAAGATGTGGATTAATATAATTGCATTGCTGCTAATCTCAGCGCTCGCATGCTTAATCAGACACCTGACAAGCTTCTCAATTAGAGACATCACAATAAGTTGTTAGAGCCTCAGATTTTTGTCCTTGACTCCGGTTATCCCGTTTAAGCACATTTTGAGGGAAACAGCCATCAGGCTGTGAATCAAGGGCTCGGCCTGAGTGGCTCTGGCCCCACTGTCGGGCACCGGGCTCGGCCCTCAGGCACAGCAGGGCGCTGCTGTTCGCAGGGCGCCGCAGGACAGACACCTCTTCTTGCATTAAGTGAACGAGCACAGAGGAGAAAACCTCACTTGCATTAAAATCAAGTGACAAGCAGCTTTACAGCACATCCCTGAGTGACCAGCGAAGGCCTGAACCTTTGAGCTAGCACAGAAATCAGTGCTACCATTGCCAATAAGGCAAGGAAATCTCTTCTGGGAGTACGTGGGGAACGACTCGCAGTACCTGAGCATGTTTTCCCCAGAAATGAAGTGGAATAATTAGAAGCCATCAAAATACGTGGCTGGCTCTTTTCATGGCACGCTTGAACGGGGACTTGCTGCAGCACTGGACTTCATCCCGATACTGACGGCTGCCGACTGCCCCGGCAAGTCAGCAACCGGGTACGAGCCCATCCGGACTGCACCCTGCGTCCAACTGCAAAGCACAACTGCTGTTTGATGCTGGAAGCAAGTCATGCTTTAATTAACCACTTCTAACGATGCTACAAATCGTTCTAAAATTACACATAATAATTTAAAAAGCAAAACACAAATATACGCTCTCAGTTGCTGAATCTGCGAGCATCTGGTGCCCTTTGGAAGATGATTAACGGCACCGTTTTCTCCCGATCATCTCTTTACTAAGTACAGGACCTTCCAGGCTTGTATTGGTTAATATTAATGGTGGAGTTTTGTGTTAATTGACTAAGAGAAAGATGAATGGAATTAGTCTTGTAACAGAGAAAATGATGCTCAATGCTTCCACTGGGGATATCTTCTACAAGGCTGCATCCATTAAGCTCTGTATAATTTTATTTAGCAACCCGTACGAAGAAACATGAAGCTCACTGATTTTGCAAATACCTCCTGAATCCGCCCCAAAACCTGCCTGGATTTCTCTGCATGGACTCTGCAGTACTCGTCCTGGTGCAGCTCCAGGTTAGCAGTGATCTCCTCTCCCTCCATACCCCTCAAATAACAGCTCGTGGACCTTCCCTGCATTCCTGCTGCAAGACCCAGTACGTACAAACAGCAGAGGAAGCTTCCTTCAGGTGTTCCTGACTTCATGGCACAATGAGGCAGTGAAATAACAGACGAAAAGGAAGAGGGAACAGGGTACAACAGAGGTTTCACTGAGCTAAGACCCGAGGTGCCTGATCTCTGCTCCTTGCCTTCTCGCTGCCCGGATACGCCATCGGGGGCAAATCTGCACTTCCACCTCCCCTTTTACTCCTCGCTCACTGGCGTGCGAGGGATCTGTGCGTATTTACCGGTGTGTGTGCACGTGGCTGCGTGCACGGCCCTTCCACCACTAAAAGACAAAATCTCACCACTGCCATGGGCTCTTTGACAACAAAGCTTTCATTTCGTGGTCTCCTGGGGCTTTCTGCCAGGCCAAGCACCCCGTGGGCAGCTCCTGAGCCTGTCTCTGGGGCACATCCAGAACCTCGAGCCATGCAATGCTGCAGGGCAAGCGGGGCACAGAGCAATGGGGCAGCTCCTGGGCCCGTGGAAAGGGTGCGGGACTCTGCCCTTGACACGTCTGTGGGCATCTTTCCTGAGAAGGAGGGGGAGGAATCCCGGCTGGAAAGGTTTTGTTGATTTTACTACTTTTTGGGTGACCTTTGGAAGTGCACTTTTCGCTTCATATTTTTACAGAGCAATTAAATGGGAGGAAACATGAGTCTTTCACAGCTCACTGACCTCAGGAACCATTCCCTCTCCGAGCTGTCAGGAGACACATCCTTCTCGCTGGCCTCTTGCGCCGTGTTCAGAGAGGATATTTAATAGCTCTTTTACATTTCAGATGGAGATGTCTCAGACAGAGCTGGCTGCTTCCCGGCTGCCGGATCACGTTGGTCTCATCTGTAAAAAAGTTCACCTTTAGGGGTTTTATTCCGAGTATTTAAGCCCAAAGCAGCTGGTAAACTGCCCAGCGCTGCCACGGGGTGGATTGCTCCTGGTTCTTGAAGAAAAATCTCTCGTCCTGTAGCACTGCAGCCCTGTCCTCGCGCTCCTGCTGGAGTGGAAATGCCCTCACTCTCCAGGTGATTGGGTTTCAGCATTAATTTGTCCTCAGGACGAATGGGGATGTTCACACCTCTCAGAGCTATTTTTCAAGCTGTCCTCCCAGCCAGAGCTCTGCTGGTGACGTGGGGATCACTTGCTAAACCTTTCCTTTGCAACCAGGAGAGCTAGGAAAGTCTGTACTTTTATAAATAAAAATGATTTGTGTTGTGTTTTATAGAGGAGGTTTTACACATAAACCTTATTTGCCAGGGAATACTTTCTGGCCTTTTACAGGGAGGTTTTTTTTGAGGTTCACCAGCTGGAATAAATATTGACCGGTCCTAGAGCCTCACTGATCTTGAGTTGGGATGAAGGATGTAGGATGAAGTCTCACCAACCCTACAACATAATATTACAAAGCTAAGGAACCCCCCTTTTCTCTAAAATCTCCACAGTCTGTTAAATTCGTAGAAAAAAATACATCCTTACCCCCAAAACAGAACATCACTGGCCTGTTCCAAACTGGCCAAAGCCAAATTAAAGACAGATCACTGCTCATTTAACCCTCATATTCGTCAACAGGTGTAGAGAAGATGCTTTCAACCTGATCAATTAGATTTAAGAGGCGAGTTTTAGCCTCTCACAGCTCTGGGAGATTTTCACAGCGAAAGCAGCAAACCTGCAAGAAGCAGCTTTTGCATCTCTTATTGGATTTCGTACAGAAGTACTGTGAGGTTTCTCAGATTTTCTTTGGCTAAAGGAGGACTCTTTTCAAGCCAGCTCTCTCAAGTCTGGCTAAAACACCATCTCGTTTGAGCCCGCTGAAGTGAGTCCTTTATCTCCCCTGTGATTTCTGCCTCTCTGGTTTCCAGCACTACATCCAGAGCAGAAACGCAGAACTTCCACTCCTTCTAGGACTTCGACGTGAAACTCCAGCTGGATCCGAGAGCCCTGCGAAGTGGCACAGGCTTTTCCTAGAGTCCATCTGCTCTTCTCCAACCACCTCCTCTCCACCCGAAGGAAGCCTGGAGGAACAGATCCGTGCTGGGAGCAGCTGCAGGCAGGGCCCGCCAAGCTCTCCAGGTGAAAGCTGCTCCTCTCGGGCTCGCTGGTTGCCTCAGCTTTACTTGTGATCAACAAAGTATGTCAAGTCCCCTGACAACAATCTCATCTTATTTCCGGACGCATCGACTCGAGCAGCCTCTCTTTTTTTCAGAAGAATGTTTCTTCCCAGAAAAAGCAATTTTAGTGCTGCTGCCGTATCAAGCTGCCGCCGGTATTAGTGCTGAACTTCTCGGGAACTTTCTCAGGCAGAGCACCGCCGCTCCGGCAGATCCTATCACACAAGCGGGCAAATACGATGCCGATACGCCCATGCCTTGGCTATTACGAATAAAAACAGAGATATGAGGACAAAGAGAGGTACACAAGATTGAGGTCCAAGCAGAACACGCGGCAAAAGGCAGAGTACAAGCAGAACATGAGGTTATACGCGGGGTCTGGGGAATTTCTCCCTGCTCCACGGAGACCAGGACACTGTCTCGGTGCACCCTTCCTATTTATTAATGACCCCCTCGAGCCCCGGCTCTGTTTTCCAGCCCATCAGCGATGTCTGCTCATGGCGCAGGAGGTGATGGGCCAGCGTGGATGCGGCCTTCGTGATAAGGAGACGGGCAAGAGCTGAGCAAAATGCAGAAATGACTTGAAAACCTAAGGGGAGGGAAGCCGGCGACAGAAATTCCTGTCTGTTAAACACAATCGATGCCTACTGGTATCAATCACCGCTGAGCTGGGCGCGCTGACTGATGATTCCTCCCTGTCCGCAGCAAAGATAAATGGGCACGGGCAGGGGAAGACTCGGCTGCCACGCGGGAGGGGAGGCCGGGCTCCTCCGGGCTGGGAGAAATCACAGCAGAACCGCTCCGACATGGCTCGTGAGATGGAGACATCGTTTACTAGAGACTTTCTTAATTAATTTTTTGAAAATAATATAGATTATTGCTGGAAAAAAAGATGATTTGTCAAAAGCAGTCCCTGTTGCGGGAACATGCCCACTGCAGGGAAAGCTCCTGGCTGAGCATCTCCCAAGGTCTGGGGAGGAACCAGCAGCGGACCCAGGCTCCCAAGAGCCCTCTCCTGGGGTTTTCCCCAGCACTAGGGAAATAACATGTCGAAAACAGGTTGAAAACCGTTTTTTTCCATTAAAACTCCCATGGCAAGAGCATTTAGATACCCTGGAACTAGGTATCTGAAACTGACTGATCAGAAATGTGTCATTTTGTATTAAAAAAAAAACAAACACAAACACAAAAACAACACACAAACAACCAAGAAGAACAATTTTCCCATGGAAAAATATTGAAAAAGCTTCAGAGCTCCTGGTTTCCCCGTCTGTGCAAAACAAGCAGAGATCTCCTGCCCTCCCTCCTTTATCCCCTCTTTGATTTATCTGCGTTTACAGTGACAGCCGGCGATGCCCCCAGAGGTACCCGCGCATCAAACGCATCAGATCCTGAAGTGAGAGACATTTTTCTGGCTTTAAGCCTGTTGTGGGACCCTGGTTCAAATCCTCTTTCTTCCGGGCCAAATAAATTGTGAATGCTACAGCCCTAGGAACTGAAATACCAAGATTTCCCTGTGTTATAAGAGCACAAACTCGGGCTCCCAGACCTGGCCTGGCTGAGGTTCTGGCCAAATCCTGCCTCGAGGATTTAGCGCAAGCAGGAGCTGGTTTCCTTGCCTCAGATTTAAAGCTTTCAATGATTTCTTGAAGGTGAATTTCTAACCTTCTCTGTCTAACGCGAAATACCAACCCACCCTCTCCTGAAGATGAAGAGCTGCGAGGGGCTGGAGGTGCTTGCTAAGCAGGGCTTGGTTCCGTGCCGGGAAGGACGGAAAAGCCAGGCTGGAGCCCGCAGCCTCCCGGCGCTGCAAAACCTCCCCGAGGCTCCAACTCAGCCTCCCGAGGCCACGCTTCCCCCGGGGCTGCCATCCCTCTGGAAGGCTTCAAGGCTGGATTTCTAGTAAGAGCCAAGAAGGATGTCTACGAGCTGGCTAAACCTAAGAGTGATGGAGCCTGGATCAGAATTTCGATTTCCCCACGACGTAACGTCTGGACTTCAAATCAATGGCTGGGAAGGGGAGAGAAGCACAGAGGTCTGCAGCGAACGAAAAACAAATCGAGGATCGTTCCTCCTAAGCACTTCAGAGCGAGCGGCTCTGATCCCAAGGGCATCTCCGCGGGGCGAGCAGGCAGAGCAGCACGCAGGGCACCGCGCGGCTGAGACGCCCCCAGCCCTTCAGACGGCGGCGCCGCTCCTGCGGAGGCCACGCGGGGCTGACTGACATTTAACAATTCTCTCTCGGAGGAAAATTGCCCGTTCCTCCCCAGAATGAACCTGCAATTTTTTCAAAGCCGAGGCCACACGGTTCAGGTGTTTCGATTCAAAAGTGAGGACAAAATTGTTTACTCTGCGCTGGAGAAGCAGAGCAGGGCGGAAGATGCTCTGATGACAGGCTGTCCCTTTTGCAACAGAGGTTATAACTTGTTTTTAATCAGTGTTTGCCCTCTTTTCTTTTCTTGTTTCATTTTTAGCTGCTCAAGGCAAAAGCTCAAGTCAATTTACTGTACATATAGATTACCTGCTGCTTCAGTGCCGCGCAGGGTAACTGATGGGAAAGGTCTCAGGCGGCGATGAAAGGAGACGGCCAAGGAGGATTACCAGTCTCAGCGGCTCGCAGCGGGTCAGAGAGCAGACACGGGAGCTGGGTCTGACGCGGCTGCCGTTCCAAAGGCCCGTGCTGAGCGCTGCACAGAGGTTTCGACGTGTTACGACAAACTCTGGGCCCTGACCAGGGCTCCCTGCAGGGGCTGGGGGCACACAGGCAGTGCCAGGGCAGGGACTCGCCCGGCTCCCCCAGCTCAACGCCTTCGCCAGGTCATTGGAAGCATTTTGATGTGCTCTTGGCAATACAAGCCTCAGGGGCCTCAGTCTCCTGTAGCCCTTAGGCCAACCCAAGGCAGGACCTTGCCTTGTGGACCTGGTATGGATGTGTCCCTGAATTTCTCCTCTTGTTCCACGTCCTTCCAGGGAATTCCTCGCCTGCGCTGCACACCCTGGGGCTGTGACCACAATTACCAACGTTCAGCCCATCTCCAGCTCATCATGCCAATCTCCAGGAAGACCGCTGTAACAGGAACCTCAGCTAAACACCATGTACGTACATCCATTTCCTTCATTTCCTTCCAGTTTTTGATATCTCCTCCCGCTAAAAGGCGATGCCCCTGTGCCCGCCCAGCGCCCAAGCCACAGCACTAACCGGCAGCAGTGAGCCACGAGGCGCCTTTATTTCACCACTTGAATCATCTCAGTCAATGGGATTTTCCTTCCTTTCTCACTAACACCCCCGTTTCCTTATTTTAAGCGAGTTTGTAGTGCCGGAGCCTCAGCCAGCAGACGCAATGAAGGCAGCGGAAGGGAGCCGCTTTGCACCCGTGCTGGATTTGGCCTCGTGTGTGAATCAGGCGCTTCAGCATCCCACCCGTGGCAAGGCACCAATTATGAATTCATAATTCTCCAGCTTTACCCACGATCTTCGCCTGCTTTTCCCCTCCTCGCCGAACCATTGGCAGATTTTGCACAACTCAGGGCCGAGCACCCCACCCTCGCTCCCCGATTGCTCCCGGCTCCGGCATTTCTCTCTCTTCTCAGTTCAGCCTCCCCGCAGCCGTTTAGGGCTGGAAGGAGCTGCTGCGAGGTGCTAGCGCTGGTGCTTGGGCTTGCGAGATGCTGCAGTGCCATCTTCAGACAGGAGGGCAGCAACCACACTCCTAGGATATCTTGCAGCACAAACAGGAGGGGGAAAACAAAGTGAAAAGCTACCCAAACCCAGGTCTTGGCGGAGGGAACTGCATCCTGAGGCTAGGGAAACAATTGCAGCTGGAATGGCAGAAATGAAGCGGCACGGCTTGTCACAACGCTCCCGTCATCTACTGGTCTCAAAGAACAACCGAGGGACCTCTGCGTGTCCCTGGGAAGGCCGAAACTCTTCACCCTGCGCTCAAGCTTGGGGATTTGGGATCCGGCTGCACTAAGCAGCTCAGAGGGTCTCGGAGAAGGGAAAGCAGAATCTCTCTCCTTGCTATGATTCAGCACACCCAGGTGCAATGTCGTCATGCACATTTTAACGCTGCCTTCCTCTCCAGCAAGCTGCAGAACGCTACTTTATCCTAATGGCTTGTTCTGTAGGCACAAACAGAAGAGGCTGGAGACCCCTCTCCCTCTGTGCCCCACGGCCCCTGACCCCATCGGCCACACCAGCTGCAGAAACAGCCTCTGGCCTGGGCTTTGGCAATTTCCAGGGAAAATAACTGATGGTATGGAGAAATAAAGGTGTTTAGAGAACTGGGGTACCCAGACAGGGGCTCGGGTCTGCACCCCTCCCTCTTAATTGAGCAGCCTGTTGGTAACCACCAGCAGCAACAGACCAACCCCACAGGTCAACGCTGTGCATGGCTTTTAAGAGCATTAATAGGTGGGGTTTGGGTATTACACCAGTTTCAGACATTGACTCTGAAAACCAGGGCCTTTACGAAGTCTTTTTCTCGTAACGCTGGTTATTTGGGCCAATTTTTTTGTAATTTCAGTAATTTTGGCCTGCTTGCAGACATTGCTGCTGACGCAAGCCTCTTTTGAGCCGAGGAGACAAAGCTGTGGAAGAGGAAAAGCGAAGGGGCCGCAGGACTGCACTGAATGCCCGGACCTCTCCCCGTGGCATCCTGCAAGGCTCCCACCCGGCACAGCCGCTCGGGGAACCTGCACACCACAAAATGCATAAAAAGGCTAAAAAGGGATTTCTGCGGCGGCTCCGGGAAGCGGGGCGCTTTCCCAGCATCAAGCCCCAGCCGCGGGCTCCTCCTGGGCAGGTATTCATTCACCTTGCCTGAATTTGGGTGGTTTAAAGTTTAATTTTTCAGCCTGAGCTAGTTAACGGGCTTCTCTCTGTAGTTAATGGAGAGAAATAAGAACTGCTGGAGGGCAATTCCTCTGACCCGTCGTTAACACTTGTCTCAGCATGAGAGAAATAGCCCTCTGGAGAGGCCTGTCTCTCCGCACTGCCTATAAGGAGATGAGGACGAGTGCTTCGAGCCCTCCAGTCTCACTTTGGGCAGATCCCACCTGACGTGCCGGACCGCCTCCTGCCCGTGAGGCTCCGCGGGGCCATCAGAAGCCAGCGCGGCCGGGCCCGGAGGGTTCCCTGGGGACACGGGGGGCTGGAGGCGAGGAGAGGCCCCAGCAGGGCTGGATGGAGGTGCCCAGACTCTGAGCAGCTCAGGTGTGCACGGAGACGTGGCCTCAGGAGCTATGGGATGGGAAACGGGCCCGTCCTCGGCCAGCCAGGCAGCCACAGGTCTGAGGCTTGCCCAAATTTTGCCCCGGCCCCCTGAGAGCAAAGCCCAGGCGTCCTTCGAAAGCTCCCTGCTGGATAGTTATTACAGTTATTTATTTATTTTTAGTACAACTCACCCAACTGAATCTAAAGTCTTAAAGACAGTTTGGAGAGAGGGGAAAAACAATCTCAAAAAAATCCAGTTCTGTGCTTATCTGTGCTGCTTCTGGATGAGGCTGCAAGTGCCCGGACCCGGTGCTGGCTGGGGACATCGGGAGGGCACACGGAGCTGGTGTGCTGCGATATACACAGACCTGTCCCGGCGCTGGAGAATGGGAGCAATGAAGAAGCAATCCCAGACACAGCCTGAATAAACAGCTCACCTCCCCAAACCGTCTCCGTTCTGCCACCATGGCAACTTTTAACAGCCTTAATTGCTTCTTATTTTAACACCTGAGGAAGAAAACCTTTCTGATCTTCTTCCACGTTATTATTATCAACACTCATTAAAACAAAAATAAAACGCCGGCAAGCACAATTTGGTGTGCGTGTGTGTGTTTGCAGCTTGCGTTTTACCTGTAAATCCTGTAACACCTATCTTTGCCACTCCTGCAGCAACTGTTAGAAAGTCACACGAAACACACGGACGTTTGCTTGCTCGGGGCTCTGCCCTCCCCGGGCGCTCTCATTAGAGGTCAGGCTGGAATGAACGCCTCTCTCCGGACCGCACGCAAGCCAGCCAGCAACAGCCAGCGCTGTCCCCTGAAGTTTCTCTCTCCTGGCACAAAAATCCCCATGCTAAACTGGAAATTCACCTGCAGAGTTGCTGTAAGGTCTGCATGACGCCTGCCCCTGTGTTCGCATGAGGGCAATACCACAGCACAGAATGTCCCCCTGATTTTGTCATGCCCGTCGGGGCACAGCCACCAACAGGCTTGTGGCCGGATCTTCCCACTTAACGCTTGGGGTTGGGATCTGAAGGGCCAAACCGGTGTGCTTTCACAGGAAACCTTCCCAGGGCCATGAGAAAAGCTGGTTCGTCTCGCCCCAGCAGACACCTGTGTCAACACCACGGTGCCTGCAGGCTCAGCTCAGGGTGCTCGCCCAGCAGGGAGGTGTTTGGGATCCCTGCGGGGATGCTGTGGGACGGGGCGACGGCGGTCACCAGCAGCACGGCTCAGCTGGGAACTGCTCACAGGGCATGGGTCTGGTGCCAGGAGTCCCGAAGGTGACGTTAATGCCCCCGGCACCTCCCCTGCCCAGCGAGGAGCAGACCCGTCTCTCCTCCTTCCCCTTGACAGCAGCTCATTTCTGATCCTTGGCAAAGCGCTCCGCTCTTCCGCGGAAACCCGGAGCAATAAAGCCAGTGACCTCCTTGCTGCAAAACTCACCTCCATGAATAACAATAAAAATAGACAATATTTTGCAATCTGCTTCCTATTCATTAGGACTCGCTGAATCTAATAAAGCTGCTACCGGACCAGCCACTCCTGTAGCTCTCAACTCATGCTGAAAAATGTAATTATATTGCGGCGAGGTTTGTAAACAGCCCCAGCCTTCTTTATTATAACCCTCTCTTTAAAATCCAATCAGATTAATTTTACATGCAACTTAAACTGCTGCTGCTGCTAATTTCAGGTAATGTGCTTGATAAATTTCTTTCCTGTGCCCGCATGAAATAAACACACAGAGGCAGGATTCAGGTGTCTGAATCCCCGTTTGTGCTGCTCCCCAGTTTGAGGGCTCGGAGGGACGGGGTGCATCAGGCGACCAGGGCTCAGTATGTGAGCAGCGTGAGCCACACGTCACCTCGGGTGCTCCCCACCTCTCTGTAAGGCTCTCTTGGCACAGAGCTCCCTACGAGGCAGGTCTTCAGCCGCGATGTGCTCACCGGGGCTCGGGCCACTGCGCTCGCCTGGGGTCAGGGCCTTGCTGAGGCTGCAGATGCAGGTGGTGAAGCAGCACAGGAGCATGAGAAAAGGGTCAAACGTCCGAGGCTCGTACCCGTGGCGTGAAGGCAGAGCTGCAAAATCAATTTGCCTGAAGTCACCCCAGAAGAAATCGCCTGTTTCTTCCATCTGGGGTCTGTGCCTCGGCCACCAGGCTTTGCTTCGCTGCCCCCAGGAAGCTCGGGTCC
The DNA here is from genome assembly GCA_011076525.1 of Nettapus auritus. Taxonomy (NCBI): domain Eukaryota; kingdom Metazoa; phylum Chordata; class Aves; order Anseriformes; family Anatidae; genus Nettapus; species Nettapus auritus. The sequence goes on along the minus strand of CM021787.1, from coordinate 1,789,150 downwards.
TCCGCCGCTCTCTTTAGTTCGCAGAAAGGATGGCTTTGCACACAGATAAGATCCCTCAACTGGAAACTCGGTTCAATTTTCACCTTGCTGTAAGTCTGCTGCCGGTTTTGATGCAGCGTGTGGGAAACTCTTTGGTCTGATTCAAACCTGACATTTCTGCACCTGGCGCTGACACCCAGCTCTGCCCCCTCCTCTCGGTTCAGAGCCAATTCCGGATCACAGGATGCAAAAGCAATCACAAGAAGCAAAGGGAAGGTGGGCGCTGAATACCTAAGTGGATTTGTATTTCTCCTTAAGCATACGGCCTTTTATTTTTAAAAAAGCGAGAGGGGGAAAAAGAAGATTAAGTGAATTTTAGCAAGAAGTTGGTCAATCCTTTAATACCAGGAGGTCAGAGCCATCCCACATGGATAATCAGTTTGCTTTCAATTTCTCCTTGGTGGATTGCTGCTTTGAAAATCTCATTTCAAGACACAAAGAGTCAGGTCAGGGAAGTCACAGCGCCTAATTATGTGAAATGAAGTGGGACACAGTGGATTTGAGGCAGTCTTGGCTGCAAGCATCTGTGGGAAAGTTTTCCAAAGCTGCCTTTAAAGTGGGGATTGGGTTGTATCTGACCTGAGGGGGCTCGGGGATGGCTGTGAGATGAAACAGAGAAGCCTTCTTCCCTCCATCCACCAAGGGCAAAACCTGCCCCAGTCTTAATGTGTCCCTCAAGGAAGCAGAGACCTGGAGACCTTGTCCGGGCGCACGGCGGAGCTCTCAGCTCTACGGCGGATTTTTGAGGAGCAACGTTTCCCACGTTTTGGGGGAAGAACGATTTATTTTATGTCACTGCTGCCTTCCTCATCACCCAAATTGACAATGGTGGATCCGGTGGCAAATGATGGCACAGTTTGCACAGAGAACTTGGCTCTGGGTGGATTTCTCCCTGCACCTTCCTGAATTATGTTAGAAAAGCAGAATCCCGGTCACATCTGTGGTCACAGCTGATGGCTCAGGCTTGGCCCTTCCTGTTCATCCTCTAACCAAGAGGAGCCAGGCACCAGGTGCTTGGACATCTCCAATACTCCTTTCCATATCCAAACTTCAAGAGCTTTTGGCGTCTCCATTTGTTGCTGGTGAGCACAAAATAGCTTCCCTGGCAGCTTCATGGCACCTCAGATGCGCAGCCAGGGCTGGGACAAGCTGACGGCCCTGTACTGCCATCCTGCTCTACGCAAATCCATGCCTCACTCCGACTTCTGTGGACAGATACAACAGTCACAGGGAGGGCTGAACGAAAGCAGAACTGGATCCGAACTCAGCAGGATGGAAGGACCCAGACTAGGGAGGGCGGAAAGAAGAGGACAGGCTTTCCGCTCTGGAAGAGGTTTTGGATCTTATCAGGTTGCTGGGTCCCAAGACAGAGGAGATAAAGAGTCCTTTGTGCCTGGAGAGCTTTATCAGGAGGTCAGAAAGGGGTTCCTACTCCTTTGAGGTCCCCAGCCCAGGACATTGCTGCCCTCTGAAGTTTCTTCAGGGCTTCCTTGCCAACAGGATGCCATTCTCCTTCAGCAACGAGCAAATATCATTTAAGGGGGAAGAACACATGGGAGCATTACAGCATTTGCAGTTACTGTGCGAAAAGGTGTTCCTTGCTCACTCTTTATCCTGTTACCTAAAAAACTGCAGTCCAGCAGCTTGCTAATGGATTATAAGTAGCTTTTCCTTATTCAAACACACAGCCATGCTACATGCTGGCAAACAGTTATCTTCTAAACGCAACGAACAGGCTTTGGACATTCAATAGCCACAACGTCCGCTGCAGATGCAGGCAGAATATTGTTAGGAAATGAGAAATTACACCATCCTAGCGCTTGTTCGGGAGAGGAAGCGGGAGCTGTGATGCCTCCCATCAGCACAAGGAGCTGCCCCCAGCCTGGGGCAATGCGGGCTTTTGGTCAGTGCGGTCGATGAGGCAGCGCCCGGCCGTATCACTGGGCAGACGGGAAGGTCTGCGATCTGCGAACAGATTGCACTGAGTTCCACAAAATGCCCTCCCCAGACCTTTCGGTGCATGGAAATATCACAAGCTTAACCTTTACGAGAGGTAGGAAGCACGGCTTAGTGACCTCTGAATGTTCGGGGCGCGCGGTTGTTCTCCTCGCATTCAAGGGATAAGCTTAGAATCAAACACTCAGAAACTGTGATCTGCTTTGAGAGACCTTAGATCACATCCATGTACGTATTTATATATAAAAAGTTTTCCTCCACAGCTGCTTAGGCCAGAAATGCTACCACCTGTTTCCTTTAATAAGACTCAAAACACCAAAATCAACAAAATTCCCTGGAGAGATTTAAAACAAAGCTCACAACACCACTGAGTTAAAAGCACCGTATATCCAACCCGGACCCAATCTTTTCTCCTCAGATACGGTATCCCGGATAAGGAAAGTATCCACAAACAACGTGCAGGCAAGCTTTTAAGCACCTTAAATATTTAATTGAATTAAAGGTGTGAATTTGAAGTGGTTACTCAAACTGCATTAAGGCGCCTCGTAGGCACTTTCCTATTCAAAACTAGAACGGCACTAATTTGATTTAGCTTAATTGATGCTGAATGCAAAGTAAGATACATTGAATTAGACCACTCTGAGGAGCGGAGCTCCTAGGCTGGGATTTATGCAATCTAACGTGATCCCAGCGCAGGCAATCCAGGCCATACATAATGGGTTTGCCTAGAGCCACGGATGCCAAAGCCTGAAGGCAGCTTCAACTGAACAACATCACACAAACTCCCACGAACCTGAATTTCTCCTGTAGATGCAGCTGAAAGCATCACCCTTGGTCAGCCCTGCACTTTGAGGAGGCTCTGGCCTGCATCCAGCCCACAACCACATTTTGTTTGATTCTCATCCAACTGCTTCTCCCTGTTTTGTGCCTCGGGTTCATGCTGCACCTGGTCAGTGCCGGTTTCCTCTGCCCAGGGCCAGAGCCAGGTCCCTGGGGAGCACGGGGTGCCGTGGGGGGAAGGGCTGCGGAGCAAGCAGGGATTTCTGATCTTAATAAGGAACACCGCAAGAAACCCAAAGTTGTTTTTTTTTTAATGGGTTTATGGGAGATACTTTGAGGTAAGGGGTGGCTGCATGCACTTTCAAAGCTGGGATGAAACAGAACAAAAATGTAATGTATTTACACACGTGTTTAATATAGTGATAAAACGCTGCGTGAGAAACAGGTGCTACATCCTACCTGCCCTAGCATTGCTATTAAAGGACCAAAGGGAACGAGGAATTCTGGAAGCAGAAAAAGGATGGGAAGGAGTCGTGGTGCCACCACCACGCAGAAGTCACTGTGGTTCGGACACCCAGACCGTAACACGACAGGGGCTACGCCAAGGCTTGATCAGCCAAAACACACAACTGGGGGAGTGCTGCCCTCCGCCTCTAAGCCAGGGAAAAGAGGGAATCTGTGGAAAAGACGGAATCCAAGGCCTTTGGCAAGAGCTTGCTGGGGGCTGCATTTAGGCAGCATAACAAATTGCAGCTCAGGCCCAAGAAGCACCAGCATGATAAACAACCGAGTTAACTAAAAGCTCCGCTCTTTTTCCTTTGCTTTCATTTTTTTAAACTCTACTTGCTACAGCAGCAAAGCATCGTAAAGTTGCATTTAAATTAAAACAATCCTCCAGCCTGGGGAACAGAAACACAACAGAGCCATCCATTTCCAAGAGAAAAAGGGGGCAGGAAATCCAGCTAAGATTTATACAGTTATTCCTCTGTAATTATCCAGAAGAGAGAGAAAGCCCCACGGGTCAGCAGTATCTCATTCATTACTGCACACTGCTAGCGTTAGTTTTTAATTTTCTTTCATATTTTTGCAGTCCCCCGCCCACGTCCTGACGAACAGCAACGCGCAGGGAAGGCCGCGAGGCCGCCGCCAGCCAGGCGCAGCGCAGCAATCCCGGCCTGCGGGCGGCCAGGCTGTGATCTGATACAGGGAAGTGAAGAATGAAGTGGAAAGCGAATCAAAGAGAAAACGGGACAAAATAAGCATGAGGAGCTGTAATACTGGGGCAGCGAAGGCAGGGGACGAGCGGGTTGTGGGGCTCTGGCCCTCCCCAGGACGCCTGCAGCAGGCAGCCAGGGCCGCACACAGGCCTGGGCCTGCGCTCGGTTAGGGCCAAGGACCTCGGCCTGGGACTCCGGGGGCTTGGCTGGTAACAGCCTTGAGGTGTTCAGGCTGAAGCTGATGAAGCACTGAAGGAAAATTAAAAACCCCACAGAGAAAAGACTCTACCTCCAGGCAGGGGAGAACAATGTATTTGATTAATTACCACCAACGTGCTCCTGAGAGGAGCAGAGGAGCTGCAAAGGCTCCCGCCGAGCAGAGGCCACTGCCTTTCAGCTCCTACCAGGAACTCTAGAAGTTCATCTGGACCTAGGACCTGAGCTGGGCTTGGCCAGAACCCACTACAGGTCCGGTCCGAAGAGCACAGCAACTCCAACGCTACGGCAGCGCCATCCCAGAGGTGCGAATCTGAACACGGTAATAACTCTTTCCCTCACCCAGGGCAGAAATAATAAGAATGTGCTGAGACTGCAGGAAGAAAATCAGCTTAGACATCAGGAACAACTTTCTGAATGCCAAAATCTGTCTGGGGGAAAAAGGAGCTGTTTTTTGTGGCCAGAGCTGCTGCACAGCTGGGGCTGCAGGGGACCTGGGTGTCCTCCTGAGGTCCCCAGCCTAGTTCAGTCCTGAGAAGGAAAGAGACTGATCTACAGCTGTTTAAAGCTCATCAATGTCTAATGGAAGACTTTTGTTTTGTTTTTCTTTTTAATTCAGGAGCTCAGACTTTCTGGGACACCGTCGCACATGCAGAGAAGCCTAGGACAAAACAGCTGCATGTAGGGACTGAGTTTTATGATCGTGATTTTCTGCTTCATTAAAGATTCTCCTCTCCAATTACTGCAACTTCATCCAGGTGCACAGGACTAACTTGTACCAGGTGAGGACGCATCCCTGAGCAGATTTAACAACTGGCAGTGATTTAGGCCCTAGATACCCTTCCCTCTTTTTTCCAAGAATGGGAAAATGTATTTATTTATTAGGAATTCAGAGCTGGTGCTGTTGTGCCCACAGCTGGATTTCCAAAACCATGCTGTGACGGACAGTTCCCATACACGTGTGAATGGGATTTCCATTATACTGTTTTTAAAATCCCCAAACATTGCAAGGAACTGACATTTTCCCCAGAGGGCTCTAGGGAACCAAACGAGAGCAGAAAGGCAAAGCCTCATGGGCTGAGTGACCGCACTGACAGCAAAACTGGCTCCAGTAGCTTGATTTGAGCAGACTTCACGCAAGAAACCACAATAAATCAATATTTTTAATGTTCTTCCATCTGGAGATTAAGCTTAAGAACTTGTTCCTAGAGTCATTAATCATGCCGTAAAATAAAAATAAAAAAAAGCTACATGTTCTTCTGAATCCTGAAGATGTAATTCTGAGCCCGTTAATGGAAGCCAATGAAATGCCTTTGGAGCTGCGGTTTCTAAGTTCATAATGACACTTGAAGGCTTTACAAGGGTTTCTTTTGTTCCAGCTCAGATGTGACCGAGGCTCTGCATCATACCGCATATCCTCTACTGGGGAACACGTAAGTACAGGACTCCAGATGTTAAAGCTGCCATGGGGAGATTGCAGACTGGGTTGGCAGTCCTAGTACGGTCCAAAAATCACCTCTCCTTGTTTGTTCATTATAGAGATTCAGATCTTCTAAGTTCCAGACTTAATACGGAACAAAGCAGTAGGGCAGATAGACATCGCAGGGGTGAACGCAGAGGTTGAGAAATTTCAGACATATCTTTTATGTTCATTAAAAGCATTAGTCAGGATTTATTGTTTTGTTAACTAACCAACCCCTCCGGCACTCAAAAGCACCTTGAACATTTTAAACACTTCTACCACAACACAGCCAAGTCACACCGTGAGCATCCAAGCCCGCGGCACTGCTACAGAGCAGTGACAGAACAGAAGGGTCTTCCTGGTGTTTGAACGTTGATTTTGGTTTTCCCTGTAGCAGGGGCCACAGATGGAACTCACGCTGAGCATCAGGTGTGGCAGTGAGCCGAAGGACTCCCCTTTCTCAGCTGGCAAACAAGCAGGGTCCCTCTTCTCAGCTCTCTTTTCCTTCAGAGCTCCTCGGAACAAAACCTTGGAGCAAAAACCCAGCACCAGCACTGGCTCTGTAGCTCCAACTGCTTCCTCCACTGCTGAGAGAAGAGCTGGGAAATCTGGTCCTTTCAGACCGGGGCAGGTTGAGAAACACCACTCAGGTCAACGGGGCTGAAGGCACCGAGCCCTTCCAGAGAAAACACCACCAGCATTAGAAATAAATCAACCCCCTGCTCACCAGGCAAGGCCCCCTGACCCTGCAGCCTCCACTTCTCTATCGTTAGCTTTGGACACGACCTCCACACATCACCGTTGTTTCTGCAAAGCGATCTTTGGCATCAGAGCCCGTTCCCAGTACCTTCAGATGCCTTTTAACAAAAAGATTCGTGGAGTGCAGGTCCTGCAAGTTAACAGGGGACAGGTGGGGTCCGGGTTTCCTGGGGAACTGTTGGTTTTCTGCCCATGATTGGTTCAGCAGGGTCAAAGGTAGAGGCGCTCCTCCTGGCTGTGAATCACACCAAGGCAACCAACCCCATTACCCAGAGGAAGGCTGCTCCTCGGGCCGGTAAAGGCCAAGAGGGAAGGAAAACCACCACGTAGTAGAAATATTCCTACTTCTTCAGAAACATCGTCGTTGGTGTATTATCCAGAACCGCCCCTGTGCTGTTAGGGGCATGGCGTTCCCCAGTCCTTCTGGATGGACAAATACATTTATTTGACTTGGCCCTGGGTTCGAGGTGGCCCCCGGCCATCGCTGGAGCTCTCAGCTGGGAGCTGCGGCCCCCACGGGCTGGTGCAGGCCCAACTGCGACCGCGTCGGCTCCCACTCAGGGTTTCTCACTGCTCCAGAATCAAAACGACTAAAAAGACGGTATTTTGGCCCAACTCTTACCTTAGCCACTCAGCAAAGTGGCAAAGAGGAAGGGGGCTGAAGGCAAGCTATTCTCTTCTGCAGCGCAGACAGCGCAAACAAAAGGCAGCACAGGATTGTTTCTGTTCTCAGATCACAGGATCCCTGCTTGGTAAGGATACTGGGGCTTAGGAGCTTATTTACCACCCATCAAAGTATCTAATTCCACCTTGTTCATCCCTAACAAAGAGGGCTAGAGAATGAAATTAATCCCTTTGCGGAGAGGATCAAGAAAGTCCAGGCATCATTACCCATCTTACCCAGGAGAAGAAACTTCCTCAAAGAGATAGCAGAAACAAGTTTTGCTCAACTGTTTGTGCCCTTCTCACACCCCCAGCCTCCAGAGGAGAGGCAAGACCTGCAGCTTAGTGGAAAAGTGAAGTTATCTGCAGGGAAGGGAGAATTGTTACCACTGAGCTTAGCTCTCTGTTGGTTCCTGCAATGCCTCATCCCACGGAGCAAGTGTCCTGATTAAATAATAATAAACCTTGCTGCATTTAATCATTAGGTTTTATAGTTAATAATAAGGTTCAAAACTCCAGGCTGTCGCTTGTAAAAAGCACACAGAAGATGTGAAACAACGTAATATGCTTCACCCGAGGATTATGAATCCTTTCTTCAAAGGACCAAACAGGCTCAAGGTGATCAAGGACAGGCAAGGACAACTCAGCTTGGGGGGAAAGACAAGTTCATTTCATCTCCGTATGAAATGACACTGGAGGGACCAGGAACACAGCCACAGCTTCCCAAGGAAGCTGAATCCTCCGAAGGCACCAATTCCTGCTTGGGATCAGGCTCCCAAGCCCCACGGGCAGCTCGGGAACACAGGGCACACTGGTACCTTGGCCAAAAACCCCGCAGGGTGTGAGGAAAGCGACCCGAAGTCAGCCCTAGCTCGCCACCAGCAGGCTTGGCCATCTTCTTTACAGGCACATTTTCCCCTGCTGTGGGGATGGGGCAGTAAAATGCAACAGCAAAAGCAGTCCCCTTGGCTGGAGAGGAATAATTGCATCTACCACCAGCTACCCTGGTGGGGAAAACTGTTCTGTTGGAGTAAAAGCCTGCAGGAAAAGAATGCTTGCTATAAAGGTGTCCTCTGTAGTAAACATTTTAAGACAAGAAGTGTGGCCTTTCACCCATAATTAACAGCATTTTCAGAGCTTTTACCTAAGTCATTTAGAGGCTACTACATAAAAGTTTCCCTCTTTGCTTTTACTGTTTAATACCTTTTAAATTTCTCCTTTGTTTCTGGAGTTCGTGTTTAGCAAAATTGTCTTTTTTATCTCGGTCTGAAATCCATTTGCAATACTCAGAATGAAACTTTACACCCTCGAGAGCAAAAAAAGGAATACGGAGAGGGCAGAAATAATCTTTACAAATCACCAAATAAAGAGGTATCCAATTTGCTTGCCTTGCAACTTGGAAGTACAGGGGGTTAAAAGTGCCTTCTGCGCTACAGAATGGCCCAAAATTAAGCTTGACATTCAACTTCTCAGCTCAGGTGGGCATTTCAGAGCCTCCAGCAGGTATCGCCCTGTTGCGACACGTAGCAAATGGATCCCTAAGTGTCTCGAACGCCAGTCTGCCGTTCGACCCAGTTTGAAAAGACAAATGTTTCAAATTGCACCGCGTTAAGGAGGTGATCTATATTTTGCCTTTTATTGAGACTAAAGATCAGAGCGAACAAAATATTTTTCAGAAAAACACGAACTCATGCAAAGCCACCGCTGCAATCAGGCTGCTCTACAGGAACTTGCAGCGGTTTAACAACCGGAGTTAAGCCTGAAGTTTTTCTTCTTTTCTCTGAGAAAGGAGGGCCGCTGGTGCAGAAACAAACCGGCTTCTGCCTCATGTCCTCGGGTTGTGCCTGGGATGTACCCAAAAAGCAGCTCGCACCACGGTCAGGCCCGCACGCAGGCTCTCTCCCCTCAATCTCTCATCTCCAGAACCAGGAACAAGGTTTCAGCATCTATTTTAGCTCCCCTATAACAGCTTAAAACAGGCCGGATTTTAGGTGTGGGGAGGCAGAAAGGCAAAAACCCAGTGCCCCCACATGATGCACTACTTCTCATGCTCCTCATGCGAAGGAAGCAGCCACCAGCAGGGCAGCTTGCTGACGGCTTAAGGAACTTCCCGAGACGAAGAGGCGAATAATGACCGAACACTGGGAGGATTTTGGCACGAGGACTACAACAAGTAAATTAAATCACCTGGATCAAACCACTTCCAGCACTGCATAACCCCAGCCGAACGCTCAGCAGCCTGCTCCTCACCGAGTCTTCTCTCTGCCCAGGTTAGAAGAAGTTTTGGATCGGGACCTACACTGCATTGAATTCAGCCCTTTTCCCCCATACTGATGGGGTTTTGTCTGCCTAATGTGTCCTGACAAACCAAAGAAGTAACACAAATACGGGAGGAAAGAAATAGTTCCATAAACATTTAATTATTTTCTCTCCGGTCGTTATTCAGTCTTGGGAGACCTTCTGTAACCCTCTCAGTTTGCATTTTAACAACTCTCATTCCTTCTGCCTATTTCTAGCTTTTAACCCTTTGATATCACCCAACAAAGGTGTTTTAAAAAAAAAAAAAAGTCTTAAGTTTCTTTAGGGAACACTGCTTTGCACCCAAGTTCTAAAAGCACCCATTGCTCTACTGTTTAACTGAACTGCTGTGGTTTTGTATCTTTTTTTTGGTATTTTAGCTGTGGCTTGGACAGGTGGGGAAGCATTTCCTCTGAAATGCTCACAGCACGTCTGGAAGCAGTCTCCCAGCCCCCCGCAAGCCTTTTACCCTTCCTCCCTCCTCCTCCCTCCGTCTGCAAGAAAGGAAAACCACGGCAGTGTTGTTTTAATGCACTTTTGGGCTCTTTGCCTGCCATAAAGCGTCGAATTTTAGTACATTTGGTCTCTGCAGCTGAACTTGCCGGTTAGCCCTCGAGCTGGGTCCCGCACGCAGCTTACAGCTTCGCTGAGCTCCGTGTCCCTTGGGGGTTTTCCGCTCGACTGCTCCGCGGAGCTGTCAGTCCTGGAGCCTGAACAAACCCTGCCACGACATTTCATCAGTCCGCGTGGGGCAAACCGAAGGCTCCTGTTATCACAGAGTGATTTCGGCGTAAAAGCTTGATCTAACTGCAGTCACGACCTCCTCCCCTGGCAGCTCCGTCGGGTCTCTCCCAGCCAAGGAACTTCTCTCTATTAAAGCAAACCCAAGTTTTGGCTTCCTACCTTCCACCGCCTTCCCTTGCTGTGCTACTGAAAAGCAACGTCCAGGGAGAAAGCGCCAATTCCTTCTCCCCTCCCTCCACCTCTGTAAGAAATGGATGTTTGTGCATCACAGCAGGCCCAGCGTGCTGCTCTTAAAACAAAGCAGAAGACACGTTTGTTAACAACCCCTGCAAACCTCCCGCTCGCATCCTCCTCGTTGTTTTCCTGATCTAATTAGCAGTGCGGAGAATTAAACCTCAGCCTTCAAGACCAACAGCTCCCCAGGAGAGCGATCCAGCTGTAATATTATTTAGACGTGAAACAGCTCCTGTCCTCAGCTAGAGTTGAGGAGGCATAAACCAGGGAAAGTTGTAATTACTGGGAGTGATTAAGAATTGCCAGTTATTGTCACAGAGAGCGGAGACAGGAGGAACATCTCCGCAGCTGCAGGGGAAGCTGGTTTGGGAAAAAAACAGCCAGCAGCCTTGCTAAGGCAATTGGGGTGAGCTCAGTGCTTAGGGCAGACCCCAGCTCCCCCAAACCCCCATCACGCTCCTTAGGAAGGACTGAGGCACAAGCACCGGCTAAGCAGATCCTAAACTCATCTCCCTCCAAGTATTTGCTCGGTTGCCATTTCGCCCGCGTGTAGCTGTCGCACACAACACCCTGTTGACCAGCAGCCCCACAAGCCTCGGATCCTTCAGCATCATCTGCCGGCTCCCAGGGCACGCGCTAGAGAACAGCGATCGCCGCAGCCCAGACTGGGTTCACAGCCAGGGTCTGAGCGGGATCTAAACCCCAGAAAGCGCTGTGGGTTTGTTCACATTCAAGGGAACGCAAAATGAAGCATGACACCTTTGGATGTTTTTTCATAGCTTAAGTCAGAACAGATTCGTAAGAGCTGGCAAAGAACGAACGCGTTTCTATTACACCCCCTTCTCCCGCTCCTCCCACCGAGCGCGAGCACAACACACCCGGATTCCGCAGGATTTGCATCTTTTAGGTGGCTCAGCCAGCAAATGCAACTTAATGCAGGCAACTGGAAAATGCTAAGTCCGGAGGGACAAACGTTAGACCAGTGAGCACAGCTTAAATGGAGCAGTCAGGCAGCGTGATGGCCACGGAAGGGATTTATGGCTCAGCACGGGAAAATACCTGCAGTCACGACACCCTCCTCAGACCTCCACGGTTTCAGTGGCAGCCAGGGAGGAGAAGCACGAACCCAGGGGGACAGCGGGCCCTGCAGCAGCTCTGCGGCCGGGCTGCTGTTGCAGGTCTCCTCCAGGAAGGGAGGGTTGCTCACAGAGACTTTTCTTCCCCCAGGGGAGCTCCCATCATGGGCTACCAGCCAGCCGGGTGCTTGTTTGCAGGCTGGAAGCATCCTGACTGCGCAGGGAGAACCCGGACCTGGTCACCACGTTCCTTGAGTTTAAATCCAGTTTGAAAAACACACGCCGAGACAAAACACAGGAAAACTCTCCCTTCCATAGAAAATTGTAATTCACCTGTCTGCCTCTACACAGGTCACGGTGTTTAAGCCATATTCACTCCCCAGCCATTTGAGGATCAACGCAGCTGTCAGCGAGACATCCTTCAGCTGACTTTTAGGACGATGAAGTTACTGGAATTAGTATTTTAAGTAAATAGCCTTGAGCACAATCAGTCTTGTGCTTCCGAGGAGGATCCTGGGCATCAGAAAATACTTCTGCATGCAGCCTGTGCACGGGAGCATCCAAACGGGACTGGTAGGTTGCTCCCTGCGGGGCTCCAGGTCCTCCTATGGGCAGCAGTGAGCAGCTGGCCGCAGAGCAGAAAGCCCCACAGTTTGTGACTTCTCAGTTGGTGACAGAGGAACAAAATCAGGGAAACGGGGAACCTGTGCCCACCTTGCAGGTTTGGCCTCGCCACACTTGGTGTCCTCCACAACTCTGGGCAGCCGCAGGCTTCACCACAAATTCCCCCGGGAAGCGCCACCCGAGGCCCGGCGCGGGATCACCGCACTCCAGCGGTTTCTCTCCGCGGCTCCTGGGGGCAGGAATAAGGCTCCCTGTGCGCTCAGAAAAGAGCCACGCTGGCTGCTTACCCGTCACTTCACCCGCTGAAGTGGCACTTGAAACCGGCTTTGATGCGTCCTCCTTAAAGGCTTTCCTGACACTCGAATTCTTAAGAAATCTTCAATTAATAAAAAAAACCCACCCAACAAACAAAAAAGCCACTCGAAGCTGCTAATTTCCTTTATTACCTTCGCTTTAATGAAAAAGGTTTGGGCTGCTCCAAGAGCTGCTTCTCCCCACCCAGGCAGGCTCTGGCACGATACCTGCACCGAATTCCATCCTATCCAGTGTCACAGGGACGTAGTGTAACGGGGACCGAGGGCAGTGCCTTCGTCTGTGCACACAAAGGGGGTGTCCCAGGGGAATCAGCAGCCCTCCCTCTGCCCTCCAGGCAGCAACCACGGAGCCCAGGCACCGAGACCCCCGCTTTGCTGGGGCAAGGGAAAGAAACCTGCTGGCAGTCTGCCCTGAGACACCTCACAGCTCCACCTGGAAAAAGGTCTGTGCCGGGGGAATCTCTGCACCGTTACAGAACCAGTTAGGACGGAGAAGTCCTCTAAGATCACCAAGTCCAACCATTAACAAGGGCTAGCGCTACCCCTCCTCCTGCATGCAGGGCACCGACAGATGATGTATGGCGTTCTCAGGGGCAGCTCCATAGGATAAAGTCTCCAAATCCCACAAAAGCATTCACGTTCTCCGCAGAAGGGACCTCTTTTGTCAAATTGCCAGTTATCTCCCCGGAACAACATTACCCACGGCCTCGCTGTTTTCTCTAGTAGCTGCAGGGAACACTACAAGTATTGTGATAAGCAAAACTGTCTCACCTGGGCTAAATTGGCATGGTTATTGCAGCCCTGCAATTTGAAGCCAAAGGACTGCTGGATCTCCAAGTGCCTTTTATTACACAATTAGGGTTACAGCTGCTGAACGTGAACTTCGCTCTCGCAAAGCGTGTGCAGCGCTGTACGAACGCTATTACCGCTTCCCGTGGCCTGCTGGAGGGCTCGGGAACCACTCAGGTAACACAAAAACAAAGAGATGAAACAGCGACTGCAGCTTAACAAGCTGCCCTGCATCAGCCGGTCTGTAACAGAAATGGGTAAAAGGGAGCACGTGGCCGAGGACGCCTTTTGCTGTGCCACCAGGAGCCCGTGCTTCCTGCACCTTATTCCCACAGGGCCATTTTTAGCCAGGAGACCAGAAAGCGTTTCAGATATGACGGCGCCTGCCAGACTCGGTATTTATATCTGCACCCTCGCCGTCTGCTGCAGCTATTTGCATCGCCAGGCAATCGTAACTCAAAGCGGCTCTAGAGATATTGCCCCCTCCTGACACCCCCAACCCAGGTTCCTCTGCTGTTACACGCCAGCCCCCTAGGAGAGCGCAAGCCCAGCTCCAGCGCTTGCCTGGCTCGCCCAGCGGCTCTCTGAGAGCCCGAAGCCAAAGGAGGAGCTGACGGAGCCCCGAGGACGGGCCAGCAGCTCCCAGCAGCTCTGTCCTTACCTTGGGCTCCAGCAGCAGGCTTCAGCTCCTGGCTGTGCTGCAGCACAAGGAGGTCACGCAGCCCTGGGTGAGAGCCGCCTCCCCTCCTGCGGTGTGGGTCCTGCCCCCACCACACGCACCCCCTGGGCACTGCCAGCACCCGAAGCCATTTGCTGCCGATCCCCAAAGCAAAGGGGAAAACCTTTTTCCCTCGAGTTTCCAGGAAGAGCTTTGGTGCTTACTTCTTACTGTTCCCATGGTCTTAGCCAGCATTTATTATTACGTACAGCTCAGCTTCTCGAGGCGAGTTTAATTTACCTGCAGGTCGTGGTACGGAGCCCACGCTGCCGGATTTATGGCTCCGTCCGTGTCTTTTTGCATTGCGTGACTCCGACTGGAGCGTGCTGCTGTGATGGATGAACCTCCAACACGTTGGTGGTTCAACTGAGTAAGAGAATCACCAAAAAATCCCATTTTTTCTGATTCCTATGCAATCGCCCAAAACCACAGAAGTCTACAAATCTCGGCTACAAATATCAGATGCAGGTACGATTTACTTAAATACTCCAAGGCAGCTGGTGAAGAAAGTGTTTTTCTCTTCAACAGCAGAGAGAAAAGCCCAGTCCTGTAACACAGGCAGTGTGAACAGCCCTCAGAGCAGGGAACAGAGCCATTTCCTACATTTCTGCAGGATTCAGGAGACCGCATCGGTTCCATTTGAGCATTTTTTTTCAGAGAATGAGAAGAGAAAATGCAAACCAGGTCCTTATTTTACCAGCAGTGATGTTATTTAAGTTCTCCCACCCGCTCTCACTGCGTGACTCCGATCCCGAAGTCACTCAAGGCGCAGCCACTGGAATCCCGCTTGTACTAGAACTGAATTTAGTAACAATTGCTCTAATTGTGTTATATTGAACTGAACAGTTCAAAAATGAACTCCGCTCAACTACGTCAGTGCCTGTATCGTGAGCCGATGGGCTCGTGTAATGCTGGCGGGATTCGGAACCAAGGGCAGAGACTTCAGTTGAGGAGTTTTGGCGAGAGAGATTCGGAATGGCACAGCTCCTGTCCATTGACCACGTTGCTGCTCAGCCCAGAGCCCTTCCCTGGGGGTTCCATCTGCTGGGAGAGAGCGGCGGTGCCCCCGGGAAGCCGGCAGGGTGCGAGAGGAAAGCCGGCTGGAGGGCCAGTGCTGCCAGCACCGCATGGCCAGGAGCTGCAGCTTCCCTCCCTCTGCCCCTGCTCTCACCACCCAAATCCCAGTCCCCTGCAGGCCGCGGCTCCCCCTGGGCTGTGCTCACGGAGGGGGCCGGGTGTGCGACCCCCCAGCACAGGAGGTTTGCTTTGGCCCTCTGCAAACCTGTGATGTGCGACGTGTGATCAGCTCCGGCTGATAACCCTCACTGCAGTGTTTGTGTAGCAGCACAGGCCTTTGGAGCGTTTTCCCCTTAATTCATTTTCTCTAAGTATGACTACTGCGGTGATACATACGTACACACACTTGTAAGAGTGCATTTTTATGCACCGTTTCAGATAAACAGGCGTAATTAACAGAACAAAGCCCACGTTTTCAAATCTTGTGTAGCGTTCTGTTCAGAAAGCCATCCAGTGCAGGTCCTGTGCGTTTCTTGATTGGAGAGCCGCCCGGCTGTTCTGCAGTTAAAGCTAAGTGGTTTCGATAATTTTCTCTTATCTGAAGGAGGAGGATGAAATCAAATACGAGATTATAGTCGGTACTGCAAACACTGACACACGCTGCCAGTCACAGCGACGGATGCCGTCGTTACAAAATGCCTCCTCTGTGTCTCCGAAGTGCCGCTGCCTCCTCCTGTAGAGCCTCCAGACACATCAGAGCAGGCACAGAGGTGTTACGGGGAAAAGGTTCAGGGAGCTGAAGGCAGAGACGGAGGAATTTCAGCACAGCTGTGATGTATAAGGGGAAAAAGACAGTTAAAGGCAGGTTTTCTGGTCTTTCTTAAGCCTCACCATCCAGAGGATGAATTTCTGCACCAGCTGGTCCTTAGAACAGACCTGCCAGAGATTTCAAAGCATTCTCAAAAAATCCGAAAAGGGCAAGAAAAAATCAGAAAGGGCAGGCAGGCAGCAACAGAAGCTTTCTGTTCAGGCTGCAGACGGGGAAGGAGCTCAGGGGGAATTCAGCCGGAGGGACAAAGCGCCCGTGGAGATTCCTCCGAGCAGTTTTCTCATCTACCCCTGAGAAATGGGAGCCCTTCTGGAAAGCCAGTGCTCAGCCTCGTCCTGCGGTACTTCAGAGCTGGCTGGATGCTGGTTAGCTGGTACCAGGTACCGGTGCTGGACAGAAACGTCCCACAACGCGTCTGCTTCAATGTCACCTGGCAGCCTCACAACAGCACTCGCCGGCTACATCTGAGTTAGTGATTTGTGGCAGGTTTTTATCTGCTAGGAGATCCATACGGCAGAAATTGAAGTTTTTATGTGTTCTAATTTTCATCTTTCTTTATAGGAGGGACAAAACAATAATGACATATTGGAAAAATAATTGAAAAATATAGAAGCTGCTCTGAAAACTTGGCAGATGTTTTAAGAGTTAAAAGAAGTCGCTGTTGCACTCAACGGATGGAGCAGAATGCAGACTGCCTGATTTCCACACTGCATCTGTAATTTTCCTCAGCGTGATCCAAACAAAGGTCAAAATAAGGCCCTAAATAATTATTTCCCATGACTTCCCTGTAGCCAAAATCCAGGAACGGGAGCCCATCCTGATGCCCTCTGGCCAGGCAGTGCCTGCAGGCACAGCTTCCCCCTGGGGTCTGCGGCCGCCGCTGCCGTCGGATGGGCCACGGCCCCGTCGGTGCTGGCCCTCCAGAACGGAACATTGCAGGGACTCGCCCAGGAAAAGGTGGCAGGAATAAGAAGCAGGGGAGCTGTGGATGAACACCAACCACAAGCAGCTTCTGCCTGCTTTGTAATAGCTGGCGGTGGCCTCTAAAGCATCAGCTCGGAGAGCCCTGTGATTGCACGCAAGTCTTAGCCCATCTAAGAAACCAATTTCTAGTTCCCGTGGCTATAAAAGAAGTTGGAGGGAATCTAAACACATCTTAAAGAAAAGAAAAAAAAAGACAATGACAAGCACTTGATTACAAAGCAGGGGGTGTTTCGCAAATGAAAGCTAAGAATGTATTTTGGAAGGTTTGTTAAGGAGAGTTTGTGCTGCATCGCTGGTAAACAACCACAAGCTTGCTACAGTGCTTAGGAGAGGAATTTACTATAGAGGAAGCGCTCTTGGAGGGACAGGGTATTTACTTTAATAAGATTCTCTCCTTGTGGCATCCTCTGGGACATCATCCTTCTGTCTGATGAAGCACTTAAATGCTCAAGTTTTGCTTAAGGTTAGAGCTTCTCTAGATAACTCTAATTTGAGAAAGGGAGGAAAAAAGACATAAAGGAAATCACAACGTGGCTTGGTAAGCACTGGTCCGTGGTTTCACACAATGTACTCAGCAGAGGGTTGTACCTTATCTCCTTATCACACAAAGCAAAGAAGGGCCCGAGGATCTTTCTACCCAATCCCTCGTTAAGAAATGTTGGGTGAAGACGCACTGCAGGGCTGCAGCATCACAAAATTCAGGCAAACTCCTGAGTCACCCCGAGCACCTGAGGGATCAGTGGGTGATGTGCACATGCCGAGCCTCGTGTTGCCTTGCCCACTGCCCGCACGCAGGCTGACGAACCTTGGCTGCGGTCGTGGACCATTAACAGCACGCGGCAGCCCACCAGCACGTGGTGTGGGGCATCCCAAAGCCTGGAGTAAGAGCCAGAACCACAAGAAGGTTGGAAAAGGAACGTTCTAAGTTTGGCTGAAGCCCTGAGGGACAAAAACAACAGCGTGGTGTTTGAAGGAAGAGAGCTAGCAGGCTGCTTTTTTCTTGAATCTGTCCTTGATTGAGTCTGACCGCAGGGATGTGCTCTTCACTCCGTACCTCGCGGGTAGCGATGTGTTTGGAAAGGTTGCCTGCTTCTCCACCACTGCTCCTGGCTTTATGCTTCCCTTGGAGAAGCACCAGGGCTGGGAGAGGGGCATTTTCTCTGAGCAAAGCCCTGCCGACTCCAAAGCTGCAGGTGCCGTTTTATAGATTGCTCTCAGAATGAGGCCGCGTTATCTGGAAGACAATCCTGCTCACGCTTCCCTGCCTCCAGAGCTCTGCTGCTTCCGTGCCAGTCTTTATTTCTTTGCCCTAAATCTGCAAAGAACTTTCTCAAAGCACCGACATGCCGACAGTCCCCTCGCAACCCAGGGAAGTGGATATTCAATAAAAATTGTACTGAGCACACCTTGCACTACAAACAACAAATTACTCATCTCTTGACTATGATTGAACTGTGGTGATTCCGCAGGCTGGCATTGCTTAGATACAAGGTACATTTTTAAGCTATTTCAGAGTTTTCTGTTTGATCGTTTGTGTTTATTTCACGTCCGTTGTACTTTTTATTTTGTTCATTTGTACAACATTCATTTTAATAAGCATTAAAGAGATCGATATGGAAATCCAACACACAACCGAAGAATCTGTGTCAGAACGGACGGCTAGTTTTGATGCTCTGGGTAATTTTTTATCATATACACGTATCCAGGATATCTGGAATTCCTGAAATATTTCTTTTTGAATACTTACCCCTAATTCCTTTCCTGTGTGTCTGTGGTTCACCGTTAAACAACTTCCAAACTGTACGAAAGCAGAAAAGGAGAAGAGAGCTTCTCTGATCAACCACAGACAAAAGGAAGGGTTTAGTGGAAAGAGGCCTGAACTTGCCAGACTCTGTACAATACGGCTTGAAAGCAACCTATGAAGCAAGCAGCCCTGCTGTTTTTCTGGATGTCAAACACCGCGGCTGAAAGAGGGAACGTGTGGAGGTCAGACCATGCCTCTCCCAGCAGACCCCAGGGAGGTCCACGAGCCTGCTCGCCCAGCCACACAAATGACTCGGCTTTCTGTACCTACCACGGAACTTCTGACAGGTC
The DNA here is from genome assembly GCA_011076525.1 of Nettapus auritus. NCBI lineage: Eukaryota > Metazoa > Chordata > Aves > Anseriformes > Anatidae > Nettapus > Nettapus auritus. The sequence continues at coordinate 1,770,337 of CM021787.1, read as the reverse complement.
TGGTAAATTCACGACCCCAGTTTTCAAGCCTTTTGACAGCTGGCGGACTGGCAGCACGGGAATTAGCTTGCCGTGGCAGGGAAGGGTCCCCTAGGAAATGGCGTCTGCTGGATTTCGGCCCCATCGCTGTCAGCAGAGGGATTCTGTACGCTCCTCCCTGAACGTCTGTTTCATCGCTCAACGACTTCCAAAATGCATGGACGTAGGAAAAAAAGGAGATAAAGGCGTGTTGATTAATCGCGAGGAACAGGGAGAGAAAAAGCTAATCAAGATTTAGGGGAAACAAAAGTCTCTGCGGCAGTACACAACTCATTCCACTGTCATGTCAGACACACTCTTAACCCGTCCTCTGAAGAGATGCACAGCTATCAGAGATAACCTGCAGAAATCATTACTGATTACTAGCACCATGAAACTCAAGGACTTCCTCCCAACTCACTTGTTTCTTCTTTGACAGGAGCAAAAGATCAAAAATGAAAGACGATGTCGTTTCTTAATAGTCTTGAAAGCCAAGCAAGGCTATTAGGATATAAATATACAATCTTCTTTTGCAAAGAAGCATGAAAGAAATTGCTGTGGAGGGAAGCAGAAGTGCTATCTAGAGATATCCATCAAACGAGGGATGCAGAACCAGACAAAAGTATCTCAAACAATAGAGATCTCCAGCCTCAGAACAAAGTGCCGTGGGCTGTTTACCTCAACAAGGACAGCTGCATGGCTGGCATCCATCTGAGCAAGGGATCACATTCAAACAGTGCTCAGGCGCTCACCTTGCCCTGCTGTTTCTGCAGAGGGTTTTCTCTCTCCGCAGATGGCTTCACCCATCAAGTGATTCTGCAAAGCCACTCACAGCCCCAGGGAAACCACGGGCGTTAGGGCCGTGCAGAAAAGCAGTCCTCAGACTGGACTGGTGAGGTGCTCTGGGCGATGGCACGGGGAGAAACGAAGGCCGCTCGGCCGTCCTGAAGGACACCAGAGGCCACTTCAGGCCTGGCCGCAGAACGCAGTGGAGCGGAGCCACCGCTCTCCATGGGAGAGACTGGGAGAGAAAAACTAAGTAAAACCAAGATCTGCCCACCCAGCTTTATCACCGCCGGCTCTGGTAAGAGGATTAGACAGAAGAAATCAGTGCAAGAATGAGTGCTCAGGCTGCTCCCAACACACCGTGTTTTATTGAATCCGCGATTGTTGCAAGAAGGCGTTTTCTCCCGGGGCACCAACAGGCTTCTGCACGCCACACGAAGGCCGTGGCTTCCTGGGCCAGCAGAGCCATTTCCCTGTCTGTACGATTTACTCACCTACACAGCAGGTAACGTCACTGAAATAAATCTGCCACCGCCCAGAAGCTGGGAGGTGGAGAAATCCGCAGCTTTCTCCACTCTCGGGGCTGCAGGCAGGCCCCGACGGCCTCGGCGCTGAGGTGGGCCAAGGCCCAGCTGCTAGGAGCTGCTGACCCCGCAGCGAAATACTCCGAGATTACCGGAGGAAGGGATGGGAGGGAAGGCACAACAAGAGCTGCGTGTGAGGCTTTTGTTACTGCTGTTGTTAATCAGAACCCAAGTAAATTATTTCTTCCATCTGTGGCTCCCACAAATAAGATCTCCCTGCTGCTTTCTTCTCAACCGCTCCGTTCATCAGCTCCCTTTGTTTTGCATGTCACGCTGGCCATTTATGACGGAGTAAAATGGATTTGCCTTCTGGCAATAATTTTTTTCATTTGATTTGGGTTTTAAATGCATTGAACACAGAAACTTCTGAAACTTCACGATGCCTGAATGCTTAGAGAACTCATTAAACATTTAGTGCGTGAAGGGGAAAAGAAAAGGCAAACAAACCAACAAGCGAAGCCCCAGACGAAGTATAAAACAGGGGAAGCAGAGTGCGAGGCAAACTTTATTCAGAGGCAGATTTCCTCCTCTGCTCAAGGATGAAGGAACACGGGCTCCTCCATATTCAGCGGTTGCTGGGACCTGGCAAGCTATGACACCACTCAGGGCTGTTTTAAATTGCTACCCTGATACAAAGGCATCGGCGGTGATCTGAAAGCAGATGGAATAAAATGAATACAGAGCATCCCCCTGTTTCAAAGAGCCTCTGTCTTCCTCGGGCACGCACTGCCTCTGCCTCAGGACCCATTTGCATCTGTGTGGTATTGGTGCCCGAGGTATTTGGCTGCCCAAAACTCAGGCCGAGCAGCTTGGGATGGGACAGCGAGGCCTGGGGCATCCTGGTGCCCGCACGGCTGTGCCTGGGCCGGGTCACCTGCAGCACCCAGTCCCCAGCAGCTGCACGGGGAGAGCCAAAGCCCCACGGCAATTCATGGAGAACACATCGGTAGCACTAGGGAGAGAATGATCTCGTTAGTTGGTAGCTGTGTGCAAAGTTTACCGGGAGAACATAAATACACGGTTTTTCTAGAGGCATGCATTATGCCTAGGAGTCTCCAGGAGTTCAGCTGCAAGCACCAAAAGGCAAGGAGCACTCAGAGGACTGCTGACAACGAGTCTCTTGGTTTCATCCGAAGTTTAAAATCCTTGCAAATGGCTGTGTGGAGGAGAAACCACATCTTGTGCTACAGAGGCTTCTCTCCTAGGCTCACGACTGAGTTAATCTGGCTGAATCTCGTGATGTGGGAACCTGCCCCCGGCTCTCGCACAGGGCAGCAGCCCAGCAGGGTACAGAAGCGGTTTGCTTCCACATCTGGGCCCTTCTCGTTCACCCCACAATGAGATTTTTTCCCTGGCCCCAGCTCCAGCTCAGGATGCTGGAAACGCCTCGATTATACACGTAGTTCCACAGCTATTCTGCAGCTGTAAGAATTCCTGATCTGCAACAGGGATCATGGGTTTGAGAACTCCTACTGGCGTTTACTGGAGCTACGGCAAAGGCGAAGCCAAACATCCGTGCTGAAGGGCCCGGTCCTGCAAACCTCTGCTGCTTGACCACTGCTGGAGTCCCGACTTCAGCAGAAGGGAGCTCAGTACCAAGGGACTCTGAAATAGCTTTAAGTCACATCTGCAGCTTTCTGAACGCTTTATTAACAACACATGGATGCAATTTCTTGCATAATTCAAATCTGCCCGAAGGGACTCACACCATTTGTCGGCAGCGCCAACAAACCCACCGGAGGCTGCGGGGAAGGTCGCTCGCACCCTGTATTTGTACAGCCGTGGCCCCAAGGGGCCTGCAGGAAAACGCACAAAGGATGGGCAGAGCCACCATTTAACCCCGGGCACCTACAAGGCCGACGTCTATACCCCAGTGAGCTGCATTTTCTGTTCCGTTAGGCAACAGCCAGACCCAGGTCTCTGGAAGGAATCAGCCACCCGCCCGGGTGACGTGTGCTATGGGGTGTCTGTATTTCCGTGGGGGGCACCGAGAGCTCATCTGATGGCCCCCGGTGGCCATCATCTGTTTCAGGGATGCCATCTTCAGGAAGGGATTTAACCCGGTGATTTTGAATGTAACTCCCCGTGTTTGCAAGGGTTGAAATAATTTCACAGCATCTTGAACGGCGGGTTATGGGTCGTCATCCATCAAAATCACGGGTAAGCAACGAACAAGGTTGAGGATGGGTGATTTAATAACAAACAAACAGATAAAGTACCCGGTTCTTACGGAGCATGGATATTATTTCATTTTCTATTTACTGTCAGGATCTCCATGATAAATAGTCCTTCATAACTTTGATTTTCACAAGCTAGAGTTATTAAACCTAATTGCGTTTCCCCCCCTGTTTTGTTAGGGCAGGGATGAATTTTCATGATTCACCCAACATTTGTAATTTGCTGTAATCTCATTGTTTTGCTCTTTGTCTCAGAAGCTGTAATATTAACCGAGGTCAATAAGCCTGTCAAGCAGGAGTGATGATACTTGAAATAGAGAATTTAAAGCATGGAAGCTATATCTTATCTCTAAGACACAAAAATGAAAATCATGGATAATCACTGGATAAATATGTTGAGAGCAGCTGGGGTCTGTACAGCCAAGGAATATTTGCCTGTTATATGCTTAGAATACGCTTACATGGTGCAAAGTCGCCTTCCATTAGCTGTTGGCCTGGATATAACTTGATATTACGAGCGTTTTTTCCTCCCCCCTCTCATTCCCATATAACAACGTGCTGCATTATCTTAAGAAGTACCCTGAGATATCATCAGCTCTTGGAAGAATTTCAGGGCACATCTGCAACCCAGAGAAAACTCAGGTAACTGTGTCCTGGGACTCGGTACGTGGATTCAGACGTCACAAGTCCTAGAAGCTTTGTCACATTACAGCTTTTGTTTGCAACTGCTGTGTTTTACACAATCATGTCTTTCTAGAGACTGGGTGTCCTAGCCAGAGAATATCATCATGTGCACCCGTGCACCCCAGGAAATCCATCTAGGAAGCCTCATCTGAAAAGCAAAGGACCACGAGGCACTTCTATTGCAGCGTCACGCACCACCAAACGCAAATGTTCCACCTAGAGCGGAAAGAAGACACTGCCCAGATCTCACGTTGATCCTCGTTTTCTTTTAAAGAATGCATTTCCAAAAAAGCCTTCAGAGTAATCCTACACATTACTGTTGCCAAAGTCAGATCTCAGTCTCCTGAGATTCATTACACTTAAATCAGCTGCCAGGAGGACCTGGGTCTCAGCGCGGATGAAAGAGGGATATCAGCAAGCCCACAGCTCGCTCCCTGTGCTGGGAAAGCTGCAATGTATTCTGGGGAGACTGTATCCCCGGGTCTCGAATTACACAGAACTGTGTAATGAATAAACCCTTCATTTCCTATTGTGTTAACGGGACTGTAATCTCTAGAAATCCAAAATTACCTGGAAAAGAACATAATACTCAACAGCAGCGTAACAGCAAACTATCCCCCAAAGCACAGGGTTCAGCTCATACCATAGTTTCAAGTGCCCTCTTCCGTGGGAAAAAAAGTTCTTCCAGTCCTCTAGTAATTGTTTAAAATGAGCCTTTTAAAGCTCCGAAATGCCAAACCGTGAGATAAGAATATGCACCGTCTTAAGCACTCTGGGTCGCATTATCAAGCTCTTCTCTGCAATCACGAGAAATAGATACTGAAAAAAATCACCCCTGAACAAATGCACATACATTCCTCGTCCTCGCTCCTTTTCTTCTCCTTCCTCGCAGTTCGTTCTGCCTTTACAAGCCCAGCGAGCAGCACAACGCCATCTCACGTGGCCGAGGAGCTCGGGTCGGTCGTGTCCCCGGGGACAACGTCCCACCCATCTGATCCACGACAGGCTGTGGCTGCACTCGCGTTCATCGCGTTTGCTGCTCTTTCATTTGCTCTCCACCCGTCCCCACCATTGCAATGTTTTCCATGCAGTCAGGCTCATACCTTGATTCACATCCTGTTCTCTTTTAATCTCTTTGGGCATCGGGGGGAAAAAAAATCAATCCAGTTTATACACGCCGCTTTTGTGGAACTTTCATTTCATCTGCCTCCAGCCTCTGATGTCTGCTCCTTTCACCGCACCTGCCTCCAGTCTGTACCGCTAACACACGAGTTTGATATATATTTTTACACTGATACCAGACAAGGGTTTGGGTTTTCTTTAAATTAAGTTTAATTTCATCAATCACCAAGCGCTGAGCAAGAAAAAGCGCTGCCAGAGCTTACCCATCGGACCAGGACGGCTCAGGCGCTGACGTTTTTACACCTACGAGTAAAGGAGCAACACAATAAGCAGCACAGCCAGCCGCCTTCTCCTTCCCAACCCCCCCTACTTTTCCTGTAAAACATCCTCATATTCCCAGAGTGGTAAAAAAAATAGCTTATATATAAATCAGCTGGTCAGCTGTACTTAAAATATTCAAAGTAATTCTCTTCTTAGCACCTCTCCAAGTTACAAAGCGAGGATCGCTGGCTGCTCTTTCCTGGCATCCTTGAATTTGAAATAACGAGACCCCGTAAGGCTGCCTGCTTTCTCTTCTGCATTCTCTTAAAAATGCCTTTACAAATTATTTAAGGCAAGTTGTCTTCATGGTTTTCAGTTCACTACAGACGAGGAACGAAGCTGGAGAGCGCCCCACTGACAGCATTATAAATGCCGTGCGGGTTCTTTTCTTCAGTCCCAAACTTTACTTCACTGCTGGCGTTAATGGAGGCAACTCCTGATTTTGCATCAGCTTAAGTGAAACCAACATCAGAGCCACAAAGATTTGGTTTTTTAAATAACCAAAAAGACTAAAACACTACAGAGAAATTAATTAATTAGTGACATTTCCGATAAAATAGCTGGGCTATCGAGTTTTCTTCCCGGAGCTGTTTGAAGAAAGGAAACTCTTTTAACCACCAGGGTGTAAGAAAAATGTTGCCAACACAGCTTTGAATGTAAAAACTGAGACACGTGGCCTACGAAAACAAACAACCCAAACCCATAAAGACAATTCAGACAGGCCAGGTGACGATCAAGAAGACGGAGGCGAACTTAATTTGCCAAGGAGGGCTGCGTTTGAGTGACACGGGCGCACAGATTTATGCTGAACTACCCCACATTCCCCCCAAAAATTCACAAATTGCCAACTCCGTGCAATTTCCAGCAGCCAGGCCAGGCGGCCACGGCCCTGCCCTCGGGGGGAAAGGCAAAGCTGGGCCTGGCAGAGCTCCCCGCTGCTTCACCGGGGTGCAGCAAGGAACAAAAAGCGGTTCGTGTGACTTTTCACAAGAAAAACGTTTCCTTTTGTTAGTTCAAAGCAGCGTTTTGTTCTGTTTACAAACGTCCTTGCATTTTACCTACAACAAATGAAAACGATGCCGAAGCCTTTAAGAAACAGGAAAAAAAAAATCTCTTCAACTTGAAACAACTCTTCTCGTTTATTAAAACTGAACAACTCTTGAAGAATTCAAGGAATTATTCGCCCAGCTCCAGTCCCTGGGCCTTCAGGGACCCCGCGGCTGTCCCGGGCTCCCCGCTCCGGCACGGCAGGGCTGGCAGCTCCCCGGGCTTCAAAGCAAAGCTCAAAACCAGCGAGATGGTGGCTTACACGAAAGGAGAATCGTACAGAGATTAAAGCCCGGCTTTCATAAAGAGTGTTGGAATTGCAGGAGACGACAGTATTTTTTTCCGATAGCATCAATCGAAAAAAGAAACCCATCCACTGTTCTCTTTTCCTGAAACAGGAGAACTGACTTTAAGGACACTTCGCTGTTTGTTTTCTAGGTTGGGTGGGTTTTTTTGGTTGGAAGTTAGAAAAAAAGCAAATCTCAACCTTTCAGTAAACGTTGAGCAGCCTGAACAAAACCAAAATCAGGTATTTTCCTTCCGCTAATAAACACCTCCTTAAACGTTAAATGTTTTGACGGAGACTCCTCAGCCAGCTCTACCCTCAGCCCTCCTGTAACCGCCTGAGCTACCTGGGAATCAAAATCAATGCCTATTAGAGGAAAAAAAGAGACTGAAGAAACTGCACAGGACTCCCAGCCGGGACAGCTCTGCCTCTCTGCGTGGTGCCACAGGGGAGGACAACCAACCTCTTTGAGATATAAATTTACTGGCCGTTAATTTCATGGGACAACAGGACGGGGGAAAACACCGGGAGGCTTCAGTTGTTGTCACGCTCTTCACAGCCACAAACCTAACCAGTCCCATTTACCTCTCGTATCTCCCTCACTTGCTCTCATGCCCCACCCCTCTCTGGGTCTTGTCCCATAGCGGGCGAGACTGAGAAACCTTTCACCACGGTTGGAATTGTTCAGCCCAAACTCCCTCTTTAAATTGCATTTTCTCTCTGTGAAATGGAATCTTTCCCCAAACCTGTCCACTTCCCACGTTAAATATATATATGTTTCTTTTGAACTGCCAAACATCAGAAAGGGAATATCTGTCCTTTTCCAACTCACCACCGTATTTTGATCCCCTTTTTACTGAAGTTGAACACGCCAGGGAGCCCCTCTGCCACTCGGTCTCCCAGAAGAGCGGGCGGCCTCTTCTCTGCCCATCTTTGTCCATTCCCCTCATTTGCTTTATTAAACAAGTGGCACGGCTGGCCCTGGCCCCAGCCCCCTGCCTTTGCCCGCCCGTGATCCCAGCAGCTCCGCAGCAGGCACAGGAGGCAGGCGATGTGCAGACACCTGAGCAGCGAGAGCAGAGCAGTGCCGAGCAGGTCGGTACGCACGGTTGGGCTCCTGCACAGGGGGATGCCGGGCTCAGAGGCAGCCTGGGCCCTACGAGCACCTGGAGCAGAGGTGGGAAGGAAGAGGGGGAGATCCAACAGGGGTCAGCCCAGGAGAAAGCGGGGATCAGACCTGCCCCGCTCACAGGGTAAAGAGGAGCTTGTGCAGATGGACAACTACGGTAAGATTTAATTGTTTGGGATCTTTGCAAATAAACTTATTTTGAATACATTCTTAAAAACTCCAGAGCATCAAAATATCCCCAAACTTCGGCAAAGAAAGCGAGGAAACCAGATGGATTTCTGCAGCAGTGACACCTTCTCCAAGCTCTGCTCACAGAAGGTACCACAATGCCATGTCAGTGTCTGAGGGCTCCTCCGGGCACACCCCTTCTCCTCCTGATGTCTGCTAGCCCCAAGAAAATGAGCGCTAGTAAATCTTTGCTATGTACATAGCCTCTTGTCCAGCTGGCCTTCCAGCCTAAGGAAGGACAGGGCTGGATGACTCTCCACTTCTCCAGGTCTCACGAGGCAGAAGTGTTTTTATAGGGCCAGGCTGGCTCCTGGGGTGTCAAGGCAGCAGCAAGCCCAGGCAGGGAACATGATCACAGCTTCCCTTCCACTCTGCCTGAGCCCCCAGCCCCCACACATCTGCCTGGGCTAAAGGAAGGATTCTCCAGCAGGAGCTGCCCGTGGAGCTTCTCACTAGGATCCCCCCGCATCTCACCCCCGCTCCCATCCCCGGGCACCGTCCTTGGCCTCTGAGCCCCTCGGAAGACCTGGGGCCACACTGGACATTGCCATCACCGCAACCCCAGCAGCAGTGACCAACGTGGCCCGTAGCAGTCGGCCTTCGCAGGAGCTTCGAGGAGCCAGCCACGCTTCTCCCTCTTGCAGGGCTGTTCGGTCTCCTTACAGACACCCAGAAAACCGGGCCTGGAAAACAACTGCAGAGCAGCGACGGCTCGAAGCTGGCGCAGCTGAAGGGAACTCGCTTCCAGAGATAACCGAGCATGGCTGCCTGCCCAGTTTCAACAAAAGATGGATTTTGTAAAGCCAACTCAAACTATGCCACCCATTAGCAGAACTACAAAGCAGAACATTTTAAAGTTAATTGGTTTTGCAATTAAAAGATACACAGAACATGTGATGCAATTAATTTTACATAAACTTGGTCAGGAATTAAACCTAAAAGCACTTGGTTACTTCCTTAACCGAAGCATATGTTTACTTCCAGCACAACCAGCTTCTCTGCATACCAAAACGGAGGCACTGAAACGCTCTCAAGACAAACGCAGCCAGAACAACTCCGCACCGCTGCAGTTTTTCAAAGGCTGCCTTGTTTTGGAGATGAGGTGAAGCCCGAAGGCCAGTTCAGAAAGCCGGCAGGACCACAAGTGGGGACAGAGCAGTTTCCTCCTGGGAATTATCCAGCAGCAGGGTATAAACGCTAATCCAGCAGCATATGGCTCTCAGCTGATAAACGTGTGCGGTTGTTTAGTTCTGAACAGCTGAGTGGGTTTGTCAGAAGTTCAGCTGCTGAAAAAGCTCCAAGCCTGAGTTTTCAACATGCAGGCTGGTTCTTACCCAGAGAGCAGGCAGCGGGACTTTCCTGTGCTTGTGGCACGTCAGGGAAGCTCGTGCACGCTGGAGAACTGCTTGGCTGTGGAAAACTCTCGGCTGCAAGCTGCCTCTTGCTCAACACCACGCCTGGTCCTGGGGCAGTGGAACGAGGACACAGGAGCCACCCCGCTCTGCTGCGAGCCCGCAGCAAGACGGCACTTCTGTCTGCTGCATCTGATACGGAGAACACGCGGTCTTTGGTAGGCAGTGCCCCTTGGTGTCTGCACAGTGCCACACGCAGCACGGACCCGTCTCTGACGGTGGTGTCTCGTAAGGAAAAAGCCCACTGAAGAGGGATGGGAAGGGTTTCACAGAGCTGCCAGCACGCTGGGAGCAGAGCAAGCCAAGCCGGGCGCTGCAGGCTGGGGTTTGCAGTCCTTTGGGCATCATGGCACGGCTTCTGCCTCCACCAAGTCACAGCTGACTTTCACCCCAAAGCCCACACACAAACTCACAGCACCAGGTGATGATGGCCAGGAAGCAGCTGGAGATCACCGTGGCCAACTTTGTCCGTCCACAGCAGATGCCATCGCGAGCCAGCAGCCTGGAGCCAGCCTCACCCAGGCATGCCCCACCAGGAGAGGGGAGGCAGCAGAATGAAACAAAGCCCAGCTGCTTCATCCCCAAATTCTTGGGACTCAGTTCCTCCAGACCCAGCCCAGGGCCCAGCTCCCGGCTTCGACAGGCGGCTTTCCTGCCCTAGTGCCTTCCTGAGCACATCCCCAGTGGACGGGGCCATGTCGCAGCCCGTCCCACCCATGTGGAGCAGGAGCATTGAGGAGCAATTCAAAGCAGTGTTTTTCTTCAAATAACCGATTGCTACATAATTAGCTCTTTTGTTCCAGATACACAAACTCAGCCAGCTAATTATAGGCCACCTTGCCAATGGTTTCTCAGTTCTCTCTGGGTCTTGTTGCTGGGAGGCACATTAAGCAGCAAGCAGGAGAGGAAAGCTAGAAAACTGCTCAGAACTAAATTTAAAAAAATCCTCTCGAGTTGTCTGCGAGAGCTTTCATTTTATGAGCAGCCACAACAAGCAGGGCTTCCATTATGCCTCGCTGATTTGTCAGGCTGCAGGCATAAAGACCAGGAATGCTGCAATCCGAATGACTCTTTTCATGAGCTTTGCACACATAACAAAGACAGAGTTAAAAAAAGAAGAAAAAGAAAATCAAAGCAAGCACTGCTATCCAGCTGCGGTCTATGAAAGTACTTCCAGTTATTGAACTGTGCCGTATTTATCTTGGAGTTAGTGGGCAGGGTTTTTTGTTGGTTTCCCCCCCCCTCCAATGAGGTGGAAGATTTTTTCCTCCCTCCCTTAGCTACCTCTCCCCCCAGCAGGGCGTCAGGAAAAGCTTCACCGAGAGCAGACGATGCAGAAACGCGCCACGACAAGGAAGGGAAGCCCAGCAACAGGAAAAGCAGACAAACACAAATGCTTTCAACCACGCCAACAGCCTGGCCCCTTCCCCACCTTCCCGGGGGAGCAGCAAAGTGCCAGGGGTTCTACCTGCCCATAACCCAGAGTGGTCGCTGGTAGAAGTCTCTTGTTTGCTTCGGTTTTTAACAGAAAGTTGCTCTTAGGCTGAATGCTTTGGAGTTCCATAACATAGGGAGAGATCCCAAAACTAAGGGCACTCACTGTGCCTTTTTTTCTTTAAAAATTGAAATAAACTCTTTTTAGAGGAGTTTTTCCCTTTTTTCGGGAAAAAAAAAGGAAAGGTGGTTTTTTTTCACAGTAAGAAAAGTGGCTTGGGTAGAAAGTTATTGCTTTGTACAAATGTCAGTGCCTCCAGATCCAGCAGGAAGCAGCACACCTCAGTGACAGCATCTCCTCGATCGCTTCAGAAAAGCCCTTGGTTCAGAAAAACATCTCAAAAAAAAGCCACCCGCAGCCAAGGGCACCAATTGAAAAAGGTTTCATTACAGCTTTGCTGAAAACTTCTTTACTCCAGGCCTCAGAACGAGAGGTCTTCAAGTGTAACTGCTTTAACTCAAACGTACTCTTTAGACCAAGAGCCAATTGTGTACATGTTCGGCCACTGGAAAATGAGATTATTAAAGATTGATGCATTCAGAAAAGCACTGTACAAAGAAAGATGAACTTTTGGGAGGGTGGCAAAACTACTTAGATGCTTCTGATCTTAAATGAAGTTCTTAATGAAGAATTCTTGCCTTTGGTTGTGTTACATCTCCAAGCATTTTATTTTACTTTAGGGCTCCTTTTGCTCATGTTATTTAAGAGACTTCCCTTGAAGGAATATAAAAGCAACACTCCATCTAAATTCACAGGACAGAAAAAAATTAATTCCTCAGTCATTGTCTCTTCGACTCAATCTAATTTTCCTTCAACAACAAGGCTGCCTGATAAGACTTCTTGCCTGCCTAGTTTGTGTGCTCCTGATTTCTGATGAGCAAAGGCTTCTTTTAGTCTTCTGGGCTTCTGCTGTGGGCTCCACCGGGGCCAGGCTGCGCGACGACTGCTTGGGTCACCAAGGCAAGTGCCGCTGGACCGGCCTCCTTCCTGCCAACTTCTGCAATTTCAACACAAATGGCTCGGTGTTTGAAGTGCTCCTGTGTTGTTGCAGAGGTCTGAAAGCTTCAGCTCCTAGCGTAATAGTTATGTGACAATTTACTCTTTCATCTCCCGAAAAGAAAAAGCTTCCCAAAAAAGCACACAACACAGAGCGTGCGGAGACCAGCACAGCTGTGGTGCTGCAGCACTTCCCATGTCTGGAAGTGTTGCAACAGGAATAAGAAGTCAGTGAAAAAACAGGCTTAATTACAAAATCCAGTATTTCACAACATAAAAATAACTAAAATGATCTGACACAATAATTCAACTCCTTGCTTATCTAGGCAGTGCTGTATCTGATTAGAACTAAATATATGCAGGGGGAGAGATTTCACAAGCATTTGCTTGCTTCTGAAAGCAGGTGGGTTTTTTGGCTCCTTCCTGCTTTTTCACCACAAATAACCACCAGTCCAACTGGAAGAAAGCAAATACCTCAGAGCAAGCTGAATTCAAGGCAGTCAGAGCTTTACCAAAACCACACCTTTTGTTGACTTTCGAAAAAGCTGCAGTGGCCATTACCTGGACTTAACTTAAGAGAGGCACGAGTACTTGTGGTCTCAGCTCCGCGGTTTGCAGTCAGCATGAGGCAGACCAGTTGTTCTTGAGAAGAGAGTCAGGGAGCGCAATGCCTGTCTGCGTTCACAATCTGTTACCCATTGTCAGCAATGAGAAGACTGCTGAATTAAGCAAGGGAAAAAAAAAAGTAATCCCTTCCATCGTGACTTGCTCTGTTCTGTACCTTACCTGCCACCATTTGAGTCGAGGCTCCTTGTGGGGATGGCTGGGGGCTGAATGGAGCTTTTAGCCTTCACATGCAACAAACATGTAGGCAAATTTACTGGGCTACTGCTTCAGGCACCACCCTTTATCATGGATTTCCTTTCGTTTATGGATTACTTTTCCTCAGAACACAGATGCTATCTGAATGTGGCTTTCTACAGTTTTGAAAATGGAAATTTATTCTGTATTTCCAAAGTCGTGTGCTCCTCTTATCTGTATGTTACAGTTATCAGAATAAAGACTAGTAGACAAGTCCTTGGAGAGATCCCGTAAGTACCTCAGCCAGTGGCTAATCCGGGTGAGGAATTTCAAAACCTGGATTATTCTTGTATTAATTGCAAGAGATAACCAAGACCTCATAAGCACAGAGGGGTGCGGAGAGCCTGGGAGGATGACAGGGGGCTTCCTCCTGGGAAGGCAAAGCACCAGCCAAAGAAAAGCCTTCCTCAGGAGTTGAGCGGAAGACATGACCTCCAGCAGCAGAGCTTGAAGCGAAGGCAAAGATTTAACAAGGCATTTCTGTGGTAGTTAGGTTTCTGAGTCTGAAGTAGCAACCACACAGTTCCCTGGAATTCCATCACAGTCTATTCCTCAAAGCTTTGCTCTTTCCTAACCTGGTTCTCACCTTCACACCACCCAGCTTCCAGCAGCACCCCCCGCCCCAGAACTCCCCTCAGACACCCCCAGCAGCTCAGCCCTGCGCCACCACCCAGCCTGCATCAAGCAGCCTCTGCTTCCAGAACACAAACCCACGCCCTAAACCAGCCGATCCCTTCAGCGGCAGCGATGCCCTTCCCGCTGCAGGGAGAAGCCTCGAGGGACAGACCTGAGCAGGACACTTCCGTACCCCAGCGCTACACCGCGCGTCCCCCCGGGCTGCGCACGGCAGAGCCCCGCAGGCCTCATGGCGGTGGTGCTGCACCTGCAGGCCGCAGCGCTCCAAGTTCAGCCTGTCGGTGTTTCAGCGCTAGTGAAGGACTCCACACAAGTGAGCAGGGGCTTTCTGCGATCGCCTCTTCCCCAAGATGCGCCCCTTATGCTCTGACACAGACATTTGTGCCTTTGCCACCACGCTGCGGCCTCCCCGGCCCACCTGACGTAGCTGAGAGCTGCGAGGCCGGCGGGCGCAGCCCTGTCTGAGGCATTTTCCTGCCCCCACCTCTTGCGTAGGAGGGGGGAACCGGGAGCACTTTGAGCAAAATGAGCATTCTCTTTACGTTTAATCAGCCTGGTATGTTAATTAAATATGACTTGATTGTAAAGGACATTAATTGAGATTTAAAAGATACATTTAGGCGTCCATGTAATTAACTCTAAATAACAGAGGCAATAAATGTGAAAGCTTATTAATACAATAACCTTGCAAGGATCATTCGGATGTTTCCTCCCCACACCCACACAGCTGCACAGCACTGGCTATCACACGTTACACACCAATTAACATCCTTTCAGAAGACGAGGCGCGTTTTCAATTAGCTGGTCTCTCACTTGCCGGCTCTGACAGCGGATGTACCTCTGAGCAGAGCCTGTCCCCCTCCGCCACCCCTTGCGGTGGAGCTCTTTGCATCTCCCACCGCTCCCCACTTCCACGTTAGCTCTGCTCTTTTGATCCACGTAATTTGCGGAAGAGTTCAACCACCGAGCTCTGTCAAACGCCGCAGCGAGCATCGTCAGCTTGGGAACAGGTAGAGGGGCCTTTGATTACCCGATCCAGACTTAGTGTTCAAACAGCTAGTTTTTTTTTCCCTTTGCCTTTCTGTAGACACTAAATTATTCAGGGCATTCTGGCCTGCATCAATTTTTTCTGTTTTGCCGAATGGTCCCCAGAAGGGCAGAACTGCAGAAGGGAAGTCTGCATGCAACAGGAAGCACACGCAGCACTGAGAGGCGTCTTTTTGAAGCAGCAGCCTCTTTCCTTGTTTTTATCAATATCCTTTTCCAGCATGAAAGTCCCCTTTGAAATAAAGTTGTACACTTGGCCCTTTGGGGCTAATTATCAGATCCTCAGCTGGATGTTATCTTTTACAGAGGTTGAGAAGGGGGAAAAAAATGCTAAGTCAGTGTATTAACACTTTCCAAAATACATACATCGTTTATCTACCAAAGAGATGAGGTTTTGAAGCCTTGTTAATGAATACGAGCCCTCCCGGCTTACTATTAAGGAGCACTGCTTCCACTGGAATTGGAGGAAATTGATGATTGGAAAGTTGGTTTCCCATCCCACAAGAGTTTTAAAGACTTCCAAGACTCTTACTCTGAAGAGGAAAAAAGCAAAAAAATCTATACATTTTTATGACTCGATCCTCCAAAATCGCAATGTTTATATTGGCTCACAGAACTTCTGAGCATTCCCTAGATATATCCTTTTAATATTTGTTAATGTAAATGATTATTTCTAAGAGCAAACTGCATTCTAAAATGAAATATTAAAATACCCACATTTTCCGTACTGCACACAAAGGAAACTGATTTCCCCGGGGCCTTGGTGAGAGCTGGGACAGCCCCACGGGGACGTGGAGCTGGGCAGGAGGTGAGGGAGCGCTGGCTCACATAGCGCATGCACAGCACGCTCCTCCACAGCTCCAGTGCTCGGAAGCATGTGCCCAAGTGATGCCTTCAAACGCCGTTATTCCGTGGTGTTTTACAGATGGAGCACGGGCAGACTGAGGCCATAATCGTGCACGCTCTGAGCCAGCATGAGCCAACGCCGCTGCCAAACCCCAGGATGCATTCCCACCCCTGCAACACTTCAGGTTAGCCAAGTTAGCGCCAGGGCTGCAAGACTTTTTCCCCTCTCCCTCCATTTCTTTCCTTGCAGCACAGCTGTGTTGAAGCCTATACTCTGAACCAACTCTGCAGGGATTTATTCATTTAAACTGGGACTGAATGAAAAGCAACCAAACAACCAGAAAGCAAGCAAAAGCTGCAGACCCACCGAGACAGACATGGCTCTCCCCACCCCAAAGCCTTTACTGCCTTAAATGGAGTTTGAATAGAAAAATCAAGATGTTACGATGAAAAAAAAAAAACAAGTCGTCAATATTTCCAGAAAAGTAGGATTTAACCCAATATCAGCAATACTTGTTTCCTCAAAAATCAAGTTTGATGTCAACTTACTGTTTGCTGGAAGAAGATTCTGTCCTGCTGCCTCACCAGGCCGACAAATGTCCCACTGCTCCTGCAGACGGCGGCCTTCTCCTGCATCCTGCCTACACAGCGTAGGTCTCAGCATATCGTTAACTGTAGTGTTAAGAAATCCTCCTGTGCGAGCACATCCTTTCTGTTCATTTTCACATTGGTTTTGTTGTGTTGCACTTTGGCTTGAGCTCCTGACTCCACCACTTGCTCTCTAAACAAGGCACGTCTTCCACCCAGGAGCAATTAGCCAGGCAGGTGCAGGCCACAGGAAGCCAAGAGCAGCAGCTCAACGACTGCCAGCAGCTTCTTAGCCTGGGAAGTCCTGGGCATCATTCACCTGGCTCTGGCACACTCCAGTCATCCAAGCGTCCTTCTGGGCTAGGAACAGATCAGGGCAGACCAAGCACCTCTCCACGTCCACAGGGAAGCCCACAGCTCATCAGCCAGCCTTAGGTGGAGGAGTTCAAAGCCAACAAGAAGTGCAGCGAGGTGGCTAGCAGCTCCTCTTTCAACCCGCAGTTGTGTGCTCTACTCTTCCCTCCCCTTCCATTTGGCACCACGGCTCCTTGGCATAAGAGGTATGCTTGCACCTCGTGGGGAGCATTGGCCCGACAGCCATTCCATCTGGCCTGGCTCGTTAGGGAAGGCACACCTGCCTGCGCCCCTGAATCGCAGGATGCCTTTGGCTGTCGGGGAGCTCATCAATCCACCTGGAACACAGAACACCCGTATCAGCTTGGTGCATCGGATCACAAATGAGAAAGCCTGAGGAGTGCTTTGGATGGTATCACAAAAATTCATAGCCATTTCTTATTACCATCCAATCTAATATATTTCAGGCCTTCCCCCCCCCCCTTTTGATACGACAGAAGCAAGGACTGGGTTCTAACTTCAGTGACAAAAAGCTTTAGAAAGACCAAGCCCTATTTAGGAGAAGAGCTACAAAGGTGCTTGGAGGTTCAACAGGTTAAAATAACTCCACTTCCACAGCAGGTGATGACAAGATCCTTAGTATTGATTTTTAAGGACGGCAAGTGTTCCATCACCACCTCCCAGAACCTTTTAGGTCCATTAAGCTCACCCACAACAGTGTTTAACAAAAGCACAGTCCCAACCTGGTTGCTCAGGCTTTTAGCCCAGGGATGGGAACGCCAAAGATTCAGCTCAGCTCAGACAACTTGGGTATTCCCATTGAGAGCAGCACTATCAGCTGTTATTCTAAACTGGGTGAAAATACCTGTTCCACAGAGCAATTACCTACTTGCCTAACTCTGATTTTAATTGAAGAGTGAGAATTTTAAACCAGGAAAGACACCCTTCAGCAAAGGGAACTGCATTAGTACAGGACAGTTCTTGCTTTCCAACACTGCTGCGGTTTGGTGCCACGTTCCCCCTCTGGCCCCACCAGATGAGATCTTTTGAGTCTCATTTCTAGTATAGAATAAAAGAGTCCCGTGATTAGCACTTACACCAGAGCAACTCCAGCTCTCCGGGATTTTAACTCAATCCAAGGCAAAGTGACGCATTATTAGCTATTTTGGGAAGTGCTCCTACTCCAAATCACACAGCTCTGCATCTGGGAAGCCTTCCTGATGAAAATGGTACGATACTTGAAGAATTCATGTCAAAACATCTGGTGTTACAGTTTGGCAGATGGGCTGGAAAACGCCTGACTGCTCGAGTCCAGCATGGTCCCCAGAAGCCACAGGCTTCCCTCCCCTCCCATTAAAACGGTGCAAAGAGAAACAACCTCAGTCCTCTCGCACAGCCTTCTGAGCCAGCTGGAGAGAGAGAAGGGAAATCAGTCAAACCTCTGTCAAGAAACGGGTTGAAACTGGTGCCTGATTTCCAGATTTATTTCCTTCTCTCCTCAACTGCATCCAGATTTGCATATCAGGGGAGATCATTTTTCCTGCTCCCAGCCTTGGAGCAGGCAGGTGTGGGCTAATCAAACACCATTGAGCTTTGGAGCTAAGGATGCTACCGCTGCGGGCGTGCAGCGTGATGCTCTGCCTCCTCCCAGCCATCCGCTGCCTTCCCCATCTTGTCATCTGCGTGCATTGATCCGTATCTGAACCCTGCCACTGCGTTAGGCTCACCTGTCTGACCTGCAGCTGGGCAAGAGCAGTCATTTGCAGACTGTCCATAGCTCCAGAGGTCCCCTCCAAGCTCCACCATTCTTGAGTGACCCAGCAAACTGAATTTGAGATGAAAGCCCCGGGTTTGTTACCGCAATAAACCTCCTGCTGACCTTATTCTAAAGCTCCCAGGTTTGCAGCAGGTAAGGAAACCACGTCTGGGTGCCCTGATTAAATCCAGAGAACTGGATGTCCCATGCTCGGGGACACACAACACAAGCAGCAAGGGCAGCAAAGACCAGAGCCTACCTCCGAAACCCGGCAGCAGTACTCCTCTTCCTGGAGAGAGCTCAGAGCTTTGCATTGTTTGTGCTCCGAGAGCACAAACCTGAGGATCGTTGTGTATCCTCTGCTAGCTGATTGCCAGAACAATGATGTCCTAAACCTGTATATCCAACACCAAGCCCCTCGCCAACAACGGCCAGAAGGACAGATGGACCACTGCTACCACCAGCACGATTCCTCCCACCCCTCGGCAGCCCCAAGGATGCCCAGACCCCATTTCCAGGGATGGCAGCACTCAGCCTGCCGCTGACAGCACCTCAAGCGCTCCGTGCTGCTATATTTACTCACACGCGGCCAGGTGCTTGCAGAATAGATGCTATCATCGCTGTTCAAGCTACTCCAGTAGGACAATCGGTGTACAAGCAATTCTGATGAGGCCGTTAGATACGCTGCCATCAGTGCTAATCAACACGACTGGAGCTGTTGAATGTACTTGCAAAGTGCTCCCGTCAGCTCCACGAAATAACGCAAAACCCATGTTGCCTTATAATTTCCCTTGCAAATTTATCACATCCGGTGAAGGTATGAATTCCCCATTATGTCCAAAAGCTGTCAGGAAAAAAAAGGGCCTATTTTCTGCTTAACCATAAGCTGTGATGATGGGCATTGCGACAGCTCATTTTCTATAACGAGCTCATCACTGTAAAATAGCATTAGAGATACGGCAAAACACAGAAACGGAGCTGCTCCGCGACGCCGCAGCCTCGTTAGTGCCACCTCAAGCCTGCAGCCAGCTCCACGGCCACCGCTAGCCCAGCAGACCCGTTAGCAGCAACGGTGCCCGAAGCGATGGGACAGCAAACTTCAGGCCTCCTTCTGTTCTCTTTGACCAAAAGGCTTAATTAAACAACTCGCGGCTCTTCAGCTGAGAAGGCTTCCCCTTTTTTCCAGTGGGTTTCTGATTCAGTTCAAGCGTGCTGTTGTAACTACCGGAGCTCTGCTGGGTATCGTGGAAGAACCCCTCCACGTGCTGCCATCGTCTCTGGGGTCTGGACACAAACCCAGCTCTTTCATCTCAGGATGGAGCCCCCAGCTCCAGGTCCAACCACAGTTTTTCCTACATCATCTCTTGACTTCAGACACGCGAGCATAAAAACCAGGCCGAGAGCCTGCCAAATTCAAACCCTTCCCTTCCAACCTCCGTTAGGTCTCAGCAGTCACCCCCCACAGCCTCCAGACCGCTTACAAGCTACTTGGTTACGTGCAGATGAGAGCCAAGGGCGCACCCCAACCCCAACGGCCTGCAGCACAGCCAAGCCCTCACAGCCCACAAGCAGCAGCCACGTTTTGAGCCACAGAAGCCTGCAACCACCCCTCGCTGTACTGGCCGCAGGCAGCTCCGAACACAGAGGTGCCCCCCAATGCCCTGGGGGACTCCCCCCGCGAGAGGAAGGGCTCTTCATCTTCGGGAGACAAACCGTTCCGGGCAGCACAGTTCAGATATGCAGATATTTTACTGTGGCTGTATTTTATAGTATGGCCATAAAGGCAGTAAAACAAAAGGTTAATACCAGCAAGTTCATAAATTCAGTAGTCAAGGATTAGTACACGCTTGTTCGTCTTCTCTCACTTTGTTGAGGTTTTGGATACAAAGGTTTAGATTTGCCCTTGCGCCAAGTTTGAGGCAGCAGGAAGAGCCAGGCGAGGCAGTTACACAGTTTCCCAATCCCAGCAGTAACTGGGGAGTTTTAAGGCTCCTCGTCTTCTGGGAGGAAGGACTTCTGGCAGCGTGCGTGTGAGCCGTGTGGCCCATCCTGACACGGTGCCTACCACCACCTACCTGCTCCCCTCAAAGCCCCTGAGGAATCACAACAAATTATATTAAATGAGATACCTTTAATAAGTTAAGATTATTTGAAGGAAAAATATTTATACTGTTTCTCAGGAGATTTACGGCCCATTCTGCCTCTCAACATACCCCCTTTGTTTTTCCAATAGTCACTGCAAATATTTTATCTGCAGCCAAGATTAGCACTGTGCCATTTACTATTCTTATTACCATCTCCATGAGAACAAGCCCTCCACATCTTTAATGCCACCTGTAGTCGGTGACTTATAGTTATGTTCCTGTGCTGTGCTACTTTGATCTCTTCAGTATTTGGTTGTTTTTATGGGGCTGCCTCTTCTGCTTTCTCTCCATTTACAGCCTCACTAATCTGCGGGAACGGAGCAGAATGGGCAATCAATCAAATTGCAAAATACTGAAAAGGACAAAACCGCGTGGCGCAAGAACTCTGCTTCCACCTGAACTGACATAATTAGTTCCCAGGGGTATGAACAGCATTTCCTCTCCCAAGCGACGTGAGCTTCCTTCCAGAAGCCCTGTAATATACATGTCACCAGATGTCACCTAACGTTACTCCCTGGAGTTCGACAGCCTCGCTGAGTCCAGGTCTCCCCAAACAGGGTTCATTAAGTCGGGAAAAGAAACAGCAGAAGGAGCAGAGAACGCCGCACAGGGTTAACCAAGCCATGTTTTAAATATGTTGATTTAACAAGCACTGGACAGGAGGGCACATTTCGTACCAGAGGTCTCCCACCTGACTGACGGAGCTGTCGGCTGCAGGCTGTCAGCACGCGGGGCAGATCCCCAGGCAGGGTCAGCCGTGGCCAGCAGGCACGATGAAGGAGGTACTCAAGCTGCGTGGAAGCCACTGTTTGGTACCAAACTGCAGTTATTTCCCTTTCTAAGCAATCTCTCTGATGGGATCTCAGTTCAGACACTAGTAACGATGCTTTTCTAAGCACCCTGAGGCTATGCAAGCAACATCCTCCATGGGAGGGCTTGCACACTGGCCGTCTGCATCATTTTGCTGCTGGCTATTACTTATGCTTCTTGTGGTG
Source organism: Nettapus auritus (assembly GCA_011076525.1). Lineage (NCBI taxonomy): Eukaryota > Metazoa > Chordata > Aves > Anseriformes > Anatidae > Nettapus > Nettapus auritus. The sequence goes on along the minus strand of CM021787.1, from coordinate 1,748,825 downwards.
CACACACAGCCTCTGGTTGCTGACTGCATTTGTGCGAGGACCTCCACAGAAGGGGACAGATGCAGAACGGTTTGTTTTTGTGAACTACCAGACGTGCAGGTACACGGCCTTTCTCTTCATCTGCAGACGCAGATCAGGTCTTGGGCAAAGAAGTTAGCGACCTGGCACCAGGTTCAATCTTCGAAACTTCTTCCCCAGACCTCAAACCAAAAGCCAAGGAATGAATCTTGATAAAATCAAACTAGTTGAGACAAAAGAGAACGAGGTTGTACAGGACATCGGGAGGGTGGTCTGAGAATTATGTCCTTAAGTTAGCCTTGAAGCAGCGCCGCACAGACTTTGTTAGAAAGCTAAATGTTCCTGGGAACGATTGATTTAAAATGAGCGAGGTGGCCGGGAGGATTGGTCAGTAATTTTAGAACTAAAATTGTGATTAAAAACACTTCACCACCCAAAGTTCGGAAGCTGATTGCCTGATCGTGATTAATACGATGCTACGGGACTCGGCTGCGCAGAAGAACGGCAGAGACCAAACTTGAGTTAAATTCTTATCAAGTGAAATGTATCCAGCGTAATCTGATAGGTCTTAAAAGGTTAATGTAAGCTAAATCAATGCTGTCTCCGTCCAGATAAGGTGTGGGAAATTGTCCTTGAGTGCGAATGTTCACAAGTCTGCAGATGAGGGTAATAAAGGGCTTTCATCTTGTGCTAATCTTTGCCAAGTCCATTGCGATGCATGAGAAGTTGATAAGGACACTGATTTATCGGCCAGCACACACAGCACTGGTGTCGGTAGGGTTCTAAAACATTTCATCTTCTTGGTTTATGCTGGTTATCTTCATAAAAAAAGCCAACACCCTTCTGACTATCAAAGACACCGCACACGAGGGGCAGGTGTCACAGCACCCTGCCGTGAAAGCTTCTCGCAGCAAAACCCCAGGGCTGGGGAGAAAGCTGGAGACCCGGCTCAACTGGTAAAAAGGCATTTATGGAAACTGCTCTGGGATAAGGAGCTGGGTGGAAGCAGAGCCTCGGCGTGCACTTAAACTTCAAGCACATGGTTAAATCCCAGGGATCAAGGAGATTTCCAAGCTCTATTCAAATCCATCAGAGCCAAAGGGGTGCTTAGCTTCCATTCACGACTGAAAATACCTCTGTAAATTGACGGCAAAACTTTAAATGTAGGCTTAAATGCTCTTCTGGGGAGTTAAGTCGGGGACAGAACCCAGGGAGGCGAGGAAGCCCTGACCCCACTCCACGCCCAGATGCGGCTCTCCTCCTGGCCGCACGCTGTGCCGCCTGTTTGCGGTTCTCTTGGCACCTCTTGGCCCAGCCCGAGCAGATGCACAAACAAATCTGCTCTGAACTCAGCTTGGACACGCTCTGACAGACGTGTGCTGTGCCGCTTGCTTCCAGAACAATATTGATCCTCAAGTTCTGTATAAAATCCTACAGCAGCACATCTCAGAACCACAAACACAAAAAGAGGAGAAGCTCTTGGGCTGTACCAGCCCTCAGGCAGCAGAGGATTTTCTCCTGTAACGCGCTTTCTAACACTTCGCCCAGCTTAGGTTCAAAGACTCGAGCTCACTTCAAAACGCCAGACCCAGCAGCTCGGCAGAGACCACGATGTCATTACGGTTTGGTGCTAAGCACACGCACAGAATGTGCAGATTTTAACTCATTTGGCGTTATCTCTGTCCATCACGGAGCTCAGCTTCCTCCCGCGTTCTCTGCTAAATCACAGACCCGCTCTCGCCAGCTCTTTGCCAGCCTCCTCCCCTACCCAAGCAGATGGTGCTAGGAGGGACGCACTCGGCATTAGCTCCGCGCATTGTTACAGCTGATTAATACCTGAGCGCTCTGTAACCACACAAATTATGATTATGTATCTAAACAAGCGGTACACACGCACAGAACTTACAGGAGATGCATTTCCCAGAACGAGCTGTCAATTACCAAGTACTTATACATTATGTTTACACAGGCTTTTATAACCAACACTCGAAGCACTTTAAGTATTAAGTACTTAAAGCTATCGATTCGGTTAGTTCAGCCAGCTTTGTAAAACCCTCCTCTTCCACCTCTCCCCAGTGGCAGCTCCCATCGCAGCCTCCCCCTGCTCTCGGCACATGGTGAGGCTGCGGGGTGCGAGGCCGGGGGCTCGCCGTGCCAAGCACCAAGCGATGCCCCAGCAGTAGCACAAGGCAGCACGTGGCAGCCTCCCCACGTCCTCCTCCCCTCTGCTCTGTGCCGCCTCGAGCGGATTTGGAGGCGCTTGGTTCAGGACACGACTCTCCCTCCTGCAGCACTGGTCTCTGGAGTCAATGCTGACCCCACAAGGCCGAAGGCTGCCCCAAAGCAGCCTCACACGTGGAGTTAGGAGCAGCTGAAGTCATTTGCTGCTTGCTACCAGGAGGCGAAGAGCCCGAGGAGGGAAGCCCTGCTGCCCGAGCCTTTGGCCCCAGCCCTCGACTCAGAAGCCGCGGGGTCTGGCTGGCTTTTATCCCTCCGAGCACGAGCGTGTACAAATTAGCTCGTTTGTGTCATCTCATTAGAATGCCCCTTCAGAAATGGGATCTGCATCTGCGATCCGCGCAGTGCCCAGCACGGCAGACCCCAGGCGCTCAGCCTCACTAAGGGAGCAGCTCAGCTCTCATCAGCCCATGGAACAATTAACATCAATCCCCTTCTCAGCTGTGGCTGCCTCCCCCTTCTTTAAATCAAGCCCGAGGTACCCTGCTTTCCTGTCACCTGTGTTCTTCCCATCAAATCATTATTTTATAGCCTGCAAAGAAGTTTGGCTCAGGAAAAAAGGCGAAAAGCAGCATCCCAGCCGCCCAGAGCGAGGGATAGGAGGCTAAGTAGTGGCAAGAAGGGCAGCCAAATCTCAGAATATTATTTAGGAGAGAGTAATAAATAACAAAGCCAGGCTGTAATGGGTTTTTGTCACTGGAGAGTATGCATCTTAAAGAACCAGGGGGAGACCAGTAACAAGTCCCATACCCAGAGGCTCACGACACCCACTGCCTTCTGAAAAACGAGGCAGGGGAGGACAGGAGACAGCCTCAGAAGAGACAGATGATACGGACGGCTCTTTACTGTCCCAAATTCTTGGCTAATAAAAAATCCCAGCAAATGGAAGCCAGATCTTGAAGGACTAAATCAATAGCATGGAGACATGGAGAGCAGTGAAAAAAGGAGCCCCTGTGAAGGCCTGCTCCAGCCTCGGCACCTCCAGTTTCCCTTGACTTGAGGCTGGGGACGAGCAGGATGGGATGCGGGGAGCTGGGAGCACATCAGTGCCTAACAGGGAGGACACACAGGAGGCTGCCCAGCACCAGGCTCTGGCCTCACACCGCGGTCAGCACTTTCCATCCTCCCGTGCCTCTGGTCCCCATCCCCATGCTGGTATCACCCCTGCCACAGCAGGTTCCTGGCCTCCAGTGGGGCATTTCTAGGCTCTGGCACTCGCACCCATCAGCACAGTGGGGAACAGGACCTGCCCTGGCTCTGTCTTACCTCCCTCACATTTCTTGGTTCTGCATTGCCCACTCTTTCCTTCTGGCAGGACAGCAGATTTGGAAGTTCTAAGATGCGGGCAGTGCTGTCTGACAAACCCAGCACTGATTAGCACTTGGTACAACCCTGGCAGCGGGTAGCAGTCACCCTGCAAGTAAAGAAAAGCTTTTGCAAATGCAGCCAGCTTCAGATGAAAAGTGCAAACGCTACCCAACAGGGCAAGCTCCACGCAGGTCTAACAAGCCAGTCATTTGAAGAAACTGTTTATGAAGAAAGGCTCTAAACTCTTAATTTGGTGCCATTGGCTAACAACCCCCCCTTGGCAGTTCTCCTCCGCACAGGATAACGTTTGTTCCACACCTTCCCCACCCACTCAATTTTGCTCAGGGTTTGAGTCAGTGGCAGGGCACAGAGCACACCGGGACGCTCGGCAGCTCCCAACGCTCTGCTTCTCATCCTGCGGCTCGGCCGGAGGGCTGCAGCCCCGACACAGAAACAGTGCCTCAACTAAACAACATCAGACTACACTGCTGTCCATGGCAGAGCCACAGAAAGGGTGCTGTGGTGATAGTGAAAGAAGCCTCACACGTGCCTGGGAAGGCTGCACTCACCCACCAGCTCCCAGTTGCTCCAGGACACGTTTCAGGGGACCAAGTGGATCTTGAGGAGGTAGAGGGTTGAGACCATCAAGGTGGAATTGAGACCACCAAGCTTCTAAACACCAGAATTCAGGATCGTGGGCTCTCTGGACTGAGAGGCACGACCCACCAGCACGTGCGCCTTCGCCTCCAAGAGCAGTAAGAACCCGCACAGCTCTGGGAGCAGCCCCGCAGGACCGCGGTGCCAGCCGCACAGCTCACTTACCACCCAGATTTCCACCTGCTCTTTCATCACACCAGAAAGCACAGGTAAGGCAGGACTCCAGTCACTTCCATTATCAAATCCTAGGAAACAAGCTTGAGAAAAAGCAGCTGAAGAACCTCACTGCTCTGAGCAAGCACCCTCCTCCGGCTGCTCAAGGCTCCTTCACCCAGGCAGGCTTCAAGATACTCACGGGAAAGCCCCTACAGCTTTCCTCCTCGCCTTAAGAGGCTGTGCCTCTGAGCAGAGTGGATCACCAGGGGTTGGCAGCAGGTGAATCCTCTGCAGGTAAACGAGAGGATTCAGCTGGCAAGCTTCATTCTCTAAGAGGCCAGAAAGTATTTTTTGCAGCTGAGCAGCGTTTGCTGTTGTACTGAGACGTTTTACCTTACTGAGCCCTAAGTAAAGGCTGTTGAGGTGCAGCTGAAAGCCTGTCAAATCCAGGGTATTCCAAAAGCACCGTCTAGAAAATCCAAACGTAAAGTGAGCCAAGAACTCTTCCTATGAAATTGTGCTACCAGCCAAGGTGTACTTCTGTGTGAATTTCTCGTTTTCTACACCAACTGCCGGAAAGACGTCGTAGTAAAAGGAACTGGGGGAAGCACTTTCCCTGGGATGCGCATGCACCCACCCAATTCAACGAAACAGGGGATGCACATACAAAAACGTTACTCTTATACGTGCCTCCTAGCCGTGCTATAAAACAACGTTAATGGATTTTTGTCATGTAAATGGGAGATGCAAACCTGCATCTCCGCCGGGCTGCCTCCTCCCAAGCAGCGCACAGGAACGTGGCGGAGCACAGCTCCAGAGCTCCCAAAATTGCCTACGTGCATGAATCATAATAGCTTACCATTAAAAAAAAGACTGTATTATTCTTTTGATAGTGTTGCAGTGTTCTTGAAAAATGGGTGTTATTTATTTGATCGTCCCCTAAAGATTCTTTTGTCACAGGCTATTGTGTAAATTTGTGTTCAGACAATTTTTAAAATGTTGAATTATTCACTTGATTGGCCTTAATGTCTTCTCCTGAACACCTCAATATGGTGCGATTATTATCGGTATAAGGAGGGCTAATAAAAATGTGGAAATAATAACTGCAGCTGGATTTTCAAAAGGGAAAGGATAATTTGCTAACTACTAAAACATTAGTAGTTAAGAAAGTTAAGATAAGGGTAATAAAGCCTTGCGCTTCAGGGCTTTGCAAAAGGGGTTAGGAAGTAATTATTTTAAATTCTTTCTTCGGTATTATGTAATTTAACTCTCGTTAATAAAGGACCCAATTTTCAAAGGCAATGAAAGACGTAGCTAGGAACTAGATGAGATTTTAAAAAATAGAAGTCACTCCTCAACTTGCTTCAGTGCTTTCCAAAAATCCCCCTAGACGCTTATTTGCATCTTCCAACTCCTGTGATAAAATATTTTTTCTTTCCAAAATGTCAATTTGCCGAAATGGAAGCGTTTCGCTGTAATGCAGGAGCATTCACTCGTATTTCGGAGGTCCCAAGTAGCTCAGTCGGAGGCGCCGAGTTGGATTCGTCTGTAATCTGTAAGTGCCCCGAGGGATGCGCGTGCTGGCAGCTGCTCGCTCCCTTCCAGGGTTTGGAGGCAAGGGGACGTCTGCGGCGTGGGCAATCGACATCCCCGAGGTGGCAGGGAGGTTCTGCTCTGCAGGCTGAGCGTGCAGGGCGGTTTCTGGGGAAATTCAGACAGACTCCAGCACAATTGGAGGTGCTGGACTCCACGAACTCGCCTGTTCTGGCGCAGGACACTGCCAGGGAACAACTGGGCGTAAGTCCAGAGACCTCAGCTCCTCTGTTTCAAAGCCATTTTCTTCAGGATCACCACGCTCTGCTAACTGTGCAAAGGAGCGTGACTCCTACACCTTAATGTGCTTCATTTCTTCTTGCATGCAGTAGTGTATCTTGTATTTTGGTGTACCCATGCGCTTTTGGATTCTGATGAGAGATGTTTTCCATCTCGGACATGCCCCAGCATGGATGGTGAGAGTGCTCTCTCTGGTGTTTCTGTGTATTCACATTTCCAAACGTCCTGCAGTCTGAAATTAACCCCCTTCACACATTCCCCCAAAGCTTTACCTGTCTTGTTAGCATTTCACAGTGCCAATCTTATGGCCACCAGACAATCCAAGCTCTTCCTGGTCCATTAGAACCACACGGCACAGCTGGGTCAGGTCCTCTCCTGGCTTCTTCTTCCTCTCAGGGGATGCGAAGGCATCTTCACAACACCTCCAGCCTGCCCCACGCTTCCCAAAGGCGTTGCAGTAAACGTGACTCGAGGATCTTTGTTCTCCTTCACACGGCAGAGCAGCTCTGCACCTCCCTCCGTGCACGGCGATAACCCCGCTGCATGAAGTGCCGGGGAGCCACGGAGGTGCTTCTGATGGAAGAAACCTGTATCGTGAATAATTGAGGGGCATCGCTGAAGCTTCTTCTAAAACGAATGGAAGCGTTCGAATTGCCTCTGTAATGCAACACACCAAGTGTTCAAACACAGACAGCTACGGAGGTGAAATAATTGTCAGTTGTAATTAAGACCAGCCATCAGAGAGCACGCGACGGAGCTGCCGGAGGTGGGGCGATGTCTGCTTTACCCAAGTTCCCCTCCTTTCTTCTGTTCTCTACACTTTTTCCACAACGCTGCACAGGGCTGAGAGAATTAAAACAGCTTCCTTCCATTTTCAACAAGAGCTGAACCCAAACCACTTGCTGGTAAAAACTTATCCGGGCGTCCCTCGCACGTGTGCAGGGAACGTGTGCTCCTGCGCGCTGGGAGGAAGAATGGGAGGCAGGAGAACCCGGTGGCGTGCTCACCTCCATGCCACAACGCGTGTTTTGCCCAAAGCTCCCAAATTCAGGGAGCTACTCCAAGGTTTAATTGAACTGCATCTCTGCACCACCCCTTGCTCATCCTTCATTTGCTGCAGAGCAATTGTGCGTACCCGTGGGCTTGGGCCATCCTTTTACTTAGCGAGAATGTCACCAGCTTACGGGTTGGGAATGAAGTTTTCTGCTTCTGCTTCACTTCCTATCCTCAAAGACCTTCCAATCAAAAACCAGTACCTGATTTACAGTGATCCTGCCTTCTGTGTGTTGATTGATTTCAGGTTTTTTGGAGGAAAAGGGGAACTAAGAGGCGTGAGGGAGGCGACCTCCTGAAAATTGCCATAGACTCCCAGCTGTGGAATCAATAGGCTTTTAGCCATTAGCTTTCAGGACACCGAGTTGTCTCCCAGGGGTGACACTTTCAGAAACTCCCTGTAATTCGATAGGAGATTTAATGCTGGCCATCAACAGGAGCCAAATTAAACGCGTAACGTGCAGGATCCAAGCGTGATGTGTAACAGCAAATTTCTGTGAAATTTCCAAACCCATCCAGGTCAGTTCTACCGACACGCGAGGGATAATTTATTCACCTGGAGAAGGTGCTCCAGTCAAAGAGATCATTAAGTGGAAGAGCAGAGCAATTCTTCCCACGCCGACCTCACAAGGAGGATTGTATTTGCTTCCTCCTTTCTCTACCTGCTTTGTGTCAAATTGCAGAATATGGCTGAAGGGGATTTTACTCACTTTGTTTACCAGCTGTGCTGAGTTCAAAACGGCTGCAGTAGAAAAGCTCACCCGGACACCACGAAATTGGGGTTATGTCCTCCAACAGAGAAATTTCAAGTTTCTACTTTATTTGCCCTCTCAACAGCTAACGCATCAAATCTTCTCCTTTCACAGGACTGAAGACTTCTCCTAAACGTCACCCAGCAGCGCTGAAGGCCCGGTTCTGGGAACCAATATTCCAGCTGTCAGCGTTGTGCTTAAAGATGTCATTGCCATGCTAAAGACTCTGGAATCAGAACTTAATTAGCTGTTTTGTTTACAACGAGCGAGGAAGACCAGATTTCTCTCAGTTACCAAAAAAAGAGGAAAAGAAAAAAGGCAGACAGGAAGATCTATCTATGACAACAAATTAAGTAGTGTTAACTCCAGAGACACACGGGGAAAGAGGAGAAAACAGGACCATGACTCTATTTTTACAGCCCCGGTTTCATTGAAACAAGCGTGCTTGGAACATTACAAAATACCCAGACCGACGAGGAATGCCATGGAAAATCTGACTCATTAAGGAGGGTCCTACTAAGACCTGAGGTTCGACAATATTTTAAAGAACAAGGTCAGGAGGCTGCAAGCACAGATGCTTTGTGCACGGAGCCAGCCCTGTGTTTGCAGGAGCCCACAGGGACTTCAGCACAGCCCTGCCCTGGGACCCGGGGCTCTTTTCATCCTTACGCGGGGAGCAGGAGTTGAGCGGCTGGCAATACGCAGAGCTGTGACGTCCTCCTGAAGAAACGAAAAGCCACCTGTGTTGTGTGTTTTTGCTGTTTCAAGAACTGTGTAAAAATGTATGTGAAACAACAGCAGTCTGACATGCCCTACGGACTGCGACTTACAGACACGCAGGCACGTGTTAACTTTCTCTCTGGGAGACAAGATAAATACAGGAGCTGCTCATGAGCCTAAATATTTGCAGTTCTGGGCCTTCTTTTCTTGCCAGCACCACTGGCACCCCCGGCTCAAGCCCGTGCTGGCCTGCTTTTGCTGTCGCCCCGAGGGCTGCACAGCCCACTGCCTACATGAGCCGAGGCTGTCACAGGCAGCGGACACGCTGCAGCTCCGCGCGGAATCCAGGAGCCTGACGGGTCATTCTCTTTAGCTTGATGTCTCCCGAATAAGAGGATTATTTCATCTCTCTCCTGCTGCCTCAAGGAAGGGACTGAGACAGTGAATGTAAAGCAGGCAGCAGCTTCCCAACCCTAAGCATCCTGCCTCCAGCGCGGGGGCTTTTCAGCGCTGAAAAATCGCTTCCCTCCTTGGCTCTTGCACCAGACCGAATTTTGCTCCTCGTGTTGTAACATCTGCCTTTCCTGCCATCAGCGCCAGCATCCTTAATTCAGGGGCGAGGTGGGAAGGCATCGCAGGGCGCAGGGGCAAGGCAGGGCTGGATGAGACCTGTGGGCTCGGCCTTGGGGGGCTCGGGAAAGCAGGCCAGCTGAGCCCCCAACAACATCCCATCCCTACAGGATGGCAATTCTGCTCCCGGCAGGCAGGGCTTGCTGCCCGCGTCTGCCGAGCTGCCGTTGTTCGTTCCCTGGATGAGCTGGGATCAGAAGAGAGCAGGCACCAAAAACATCAGAGAGAAAAGCAGGGAAAAGACAGGTCGCTCAGGAGCTGCCTGGCCATGTAGCGTCCCCCCAGAGCAGGAGCTGAGCTGGAAAACACGGGAAGCTCTGCCACACCTGGGAAACAGGAGGCAGGGTAGCACCGGGGAGGAAGAGACACCAAACGTAGCGAAGCATCCTCCGCATCAACAAGGTTCAGGCAGATTATTGGCATTAACTCCCCGAGACCCCAGCGGAAGCACAGTAATGAGATTTCTTCAATTCTCCAAGCTCTCCTGAGCCTAGTTAGAAAGGAAAAGGCCTCGCGCCGGAGCCAGGCAAGGCAGCGGAGTCACGCCGCTACACGAGCACCACGGGCACGGAGCTGAGGCAGCAGCCACAGGCAGAAGGGCTGGCTGGGAAGGGGACTCTCCAGTTCCTTTTTCCCCTGCATAATGGAATCCCGATATTTTTATCACAATTATTATTATTTTTTTCAGACGGGATGCAATGTTAATAGAGCTCCTCCACAGTTGCCTGCAAAAAATAATCTGTATGTGTTTGAGAGGCAGAACAAGCTGTCCTTGAATATAAACCGATGCTTGGTGAGGCTTTTCACCTTACCGCCAGGGAAAATCCGTCTCAACTAACTGCGTTTCTCCCATTCGGCATCATTATACCTCGGCAGGATTTGGAATTTAAACCCACTCGAGGGGGCACCTGGGCCACCAGAGCCAGTCGTGACCTTGAAGAGGCAGCAGGCGTCCAGCCCGTATCAGCAGGGTGCTTTCAAACGTCTGCCTGCTGCACGATACCCGTACAGCACGTATCCCGTTATGGCCCCTGCAATGAATAATGTGGAGCTACCAAAAATACAGTCTCCATGGTAACTGCTTCATCATCTTCGGAAGGCTGGGTGGAAAAGACCGGCCTGGGAAGGGGTCAGCTCCACGCAGATGGTGTCTGGGAGGGGAGCGGAGCTCGAAGCCGTCACAGGAAACGCAGCACAACGGGAAGGAGACGGGAAGAGCCTGAGGGTGGCTCTCACCTGAAGTTCTTGCTGTGGAGCAAGCAGCTGTGGTTCTCGAGGACTTCTGAGGCACAGTTTAGTGTTTCAGCTGCTTCGGAGAGCACGTGGTCCAAAGAGGTGACTCCATCAGACCCCACCATGTTAGGCGATGGGGCACTGGCCAAAAAGCTCCGCGGCACTGTCATTAAAGGGTAAAAATCCCATTTCCTTTTGGAAACCACCTTTCTTTTTCCTTAACCAAGCTGTTTGGAGGTAATTTCCTCCGCTTTTTCAGGGTCCTCGGCTATGACCTGTTTCCTTTTGTGTACAGTGCTGGTCAAGAAAGAGAATTCCCATCTGCAGTTAGGGGATCAGAAAGCCCCTCAAGTACCCGAACTGCACCCTCCCAAGGACTATGGCGATGAAGGACAGAGGTCTGCGGGGCTATGTGCTCGTTTCCCATGTAGAATCAATCCCTTTCTCTGGAAGCAGACCTGTAATTCCATTATAATTAGCTGGGTTTCTGTTTATTTCTGGTTTATTTTAGGAAAGTCTGGGGCTAGACAGAGTGAGAGATGAGGAAGTCGGGGATAATGAGAAGTTTAGGCTGGGAATTTCAAAATAACCCAGGGTTACATCTCTGCCGCAGTCACGGAGCAGTAGCTGTGCCGCTGAGAAGTATCTGACCTCGTCAGAAATGTTTCCAGCCTGCTGGAAGGGTAAATTAGTCCAGGCTGAGCTCTGTGCCTGTTGGACTATTATCAGCAACGAATTTAAGACAGCCTCCTGCATTTGACTGGTAGCTACCTGGAACTTTTGCATCTTCTTGGCTTCAGGTCTAACATGTCCTTAAGAGAGCTACGCATCAACAGGCTGTTGTACAGCCTGCGGTTAACCCATTCTGGCCTCCAAACACCGTCACTAACTTTAAATTTGAATAAATAGCCCTAACTAAACAGCTGGAGGAACGGCTTTGGCATTAAAACACTGGAGTTGCTGGGCTGCGTGCCTTCCACCCAGTTTTGAATCTGTGCCTTGCTCTCCTGTGTTAGACAGGGGTAACTTCATGCCCATTTTCACGGTTTTGCATTGCAATGAACAGCTCCGGTGTAGGCAGAGGACTGCTAGGATTCTCTGTCTGGCCGTGGTATAAGCACACATTCGGAACTCAAGTACTGCGGGGTCACTACAGAAACCGAACAGAATCAGACGAAAGGGATTAGGCTCTTTCGGAGTTGCACTTGAAGCACCTACAAATGAAGAAATGCCTCGTGGTGGCGGCTGAGACGAGGTGGGGCACGCGTACGTACAGCAGCGCTGCAGGCAGGCAGCAGGAGAGACAGCCGCGGTGCTGGGAATTGTCATTGTTCTTATATAAAGGCTTTTAGGTGTCCATTTCAACTGCTGCAGCAATGCCACAACTGCAGGTGTATTCGGCGGAGCTGACTTGAACAACCTGCCCTGGAATCCAGCCAGCTCGCTGCCCTCGCGCCCCAGAACAGCTCCTGCTCACCCTCTGCTCACGTTCCTGTCCTTTGGTAAGCACGGACACCGCCTGCAGCAACTCCAGTCTGGAAGTGCACCTCTTCGGGGCGTGTAAAAAAGGGAAGTTCAACACTCTGGGCACCTCATTACTGGCAAAGAAGCTAACAAACAGACGGGCGATGATCCGCACACATTCAGTAATTGGGATGGCGTTCGGCTTTTCCTGTTATTATCAGCGATGCAGTAACTGGATCGGAAAGGAAACTCCTGTTGTGGTTTGTAATGTTTTCCAGTGAGAGACAGTCTACTACATAAATGCACAGTACTTAAAAGAGATGTCTCCTCTTTTTTTGAACACGTGAACCCCCTTCCTGGAACCCAAACCGCCGTTCCTGTGTCCTGGCCACCAGCCTGCCCCCAGTCCGAAGACGTGAGCTGTCTCGTCTCGGGGGTCTCAGCCCACTAAAGGATGCCTACCGTGAGCTGCCACGTGGTGTTTGTGTGCTTAGCCAGGCAAAGTGATATTGCCTCCTTGCACCGCGTTCAAGTAAGTCTATTTTCCTTGGAACAACTCTACCATTGCGCTCATACGGCCGTGAGTTATTAGCCCATGGAAGTCCAGATACATCATCCCAAGCATTAGTCCCAGCGTGGCAGAGGAGGACAGTCCATCACGGGAAGTTCAGCATTCTGGAGCAGACATCCCTCGGCTTTTAGTGGCTGTCATTCTTTCATTACTCACTGCAAATGGGAGAACAACAAATGAAAGGCTTTCTTCTTGCGTTTCAGTAGATGGGCAAAGATAGCCAAGGCAATGCATTGCAGGATACACTGCTTAACTTCGAGGTCTCCGTGCTGAGGCTCCTTATAACTTATTCATGATTCATTACTCTTTCTGGGTTGAAAATTGAGAGAAGGCCATTAAGTAACTGGAATGCATATTTATTCAAGACTAAAAAGATGTTTTGGAAACGAGGCTGCAGATAACGAGTCAGCGAGAGACGCCAGGTTTTTAAAGGCAAACCAGCACGGAGAGGGACTTCAGAGCCGAGTGCGGAGCTCCTGAAGCATGTAAAGTCTCCCAGTCCGCCCTCACCAGTGTTGCCAAGGCGGCTGTCGGATGGATTTCCAGCACTGCCCTCTTCATTAGGAGCCAAACCTGCCGAAATGGGCCTGGCGTTACACGCTTACTTGGGTGCAACAAGCCAGGCAGTCGGAGGGCTCATCCTGCTCTGCCGTGAGCTGGAGCCGCTCAGCACAAGTCAGGATAATTTGTGCCCATTTGAGGATCCGGCTCTTTGAGTTTTGTTAAAATCAAATCTTTCCATCCACTATTTCTGATGAATATTGCGAGCCTGTCTATTTTTTTTTCATTTCTCAAATGTCAAGTAGATCTTTTACAGCAGCTCTTAAGAAGATAAAGGGGATTAAAGGATCATTTTATCCTATTTAAAGTTAGCTCTGAGACGACAGGAGTAAACAGGCACATTTTAAAGGATGTTAATCTCAGCTTTCTTATCCCCCCCCCTTTTTCTTTTTCTTCTTTGCTAGCAAAATTTCACTTTTGTGGGTGAAATGACTGAGAGGCGAATTTTACCACCCTTTCTCCTCACTTCAAAAAGCAAACACCAAATATCACTCCTGATTGCAATATTAAAACTAAGTTTAAATTGGGCTGTCAATCACTGGCTTAGATTTTATGGCAAAAAGATGGAAAGAATCGGGGGAAACAAAAAGTTCTCTGACAAGTGGAGGGAGCCCGTCCCCATCACCAGAATTCAGAAAGCGAGGCAGCTGCTTATTAGCAGAACAATGGAAGTAACGTTGTTTAAAGAAAACTGAGCATCAGAAGTAAGAGCTTTGGACTATCTGTAGGGATTTCAAAGTAAGCTGTCAGGGGATTGGGAGGCAGAGACAGACTTGTTAACCTCTAATGAGCGATGGTTAGCTCACACTTAATGCTTACTAACCAAAACCCTGCTGTTAGCATTTCCGGCCTGAGCTGAGTTACTGTTAGCAGAAGGCACCCAGCTGCCTTCTCGCTGTCCCCATTCAGCCGTGCAACAGGGCCAGCAGAGGAAGCTGCTTTCTCCTCACAGTCAAACGTGACAAACTTGGTCCTCGAGATGCTTTTCAGGGCAGGATCGGGAAGGGCCCCGGGTGAGGTACGGGCCTCCCCGTGGCACCAGCACCGTGCCCTCCGCCCGCAGCCCCCCCTGCCACTGCCTGCCCGCTCCCTGAGCCTGGGGGCCGCAGGGTGCTGGCGCAGGGCATCGCGGAGCAGCAGCAAAGGCTGCCTGGCAAAGGTGGAGCGTGGCAGAGAACCAGGAGTTACCTTAAGGTGCATTTCATCTGGGGGCATTCGGTGAGGGTGCATCGGAAGGCAGCGTGGTCAGCACTAGCTGCTTCAGCAGGAGCTGCTGGCTGGCCTCATGCAGCGCTGCCCCCGGAGCAGGAGCGTGCCCTGAGCGCATGCGGCTGCTCTCTCTCCCGGAGAGCTTAAGGTTTGTTCACGCTTTGTTTATTTCCCTTAATCTAAAATAAAAGTAATTGAGACTGAAAGTTCATGTTTTACTCTTTGTCTGAGAAGCATAACAAAGAAAAACAATCGCAAAGGAAGGCAGTACATTTCACTTTCAGGCTTTCAAGGGATTATTACCAACGACAGGAGAGAAAAAATAACAGCTTTTGAAACTTAGGGGAAAATACTTTGACAGGATCCCCATTAAACAGCCTCCCTCGTCTTGAAGCTGCAGTAATTACGTTCACTTAATACCAGACAGTAAAATATTTACAAACAACACGGAGCCAAACGAAGGTTCCAGCCTCAGCACAGCTCCACGTCCAGCTCTGCCTCTGCTGGAGCCTCTTCTGCAGGGGGGCGGCACCGCTCGGCCGCCATGTGAGGCACCAGCGGTGCCTACAACAACGGCCAGAACCTGCCCCCCCTGCCACCTCAAGGGGAGTAACTCCTGTGGGGGACCAGCTGCGATAAAGCATCGCCCGGGGTCAGGAGGAGAGGCACAGCGGGAGCCTGGCGCGTCCCGGCACAGGGCGAGATCTCCCTGCCCAGCATCTCCCCGCTGCTGGAGCCCAGCTCCTGCTCTTCCCCTCCGCAGGGGTGTCCCAGGGCTCCGGGAGCTTCGTCCCTCAGCTTCAGAGCAGTTGTGCTGAGCCTCTCATCAGCAACACCTCCTCCCCACCGGGGCTGCGGAAAGTGGAGTCTCTCTACAAAGTGTCTTTCTAGTTATTTTTTCCCCACTTTGCTCCGTTCCTTTTTATACTTGCTCAATTGCTCCTGTCAGTCTCCCAGGTAGAAGGAACACTTTGCTGCGAGCTCCACTCGACTGAAGCCCCAAGGAGTGGAAACAGCACAAATCCACGGCAGTCCAGTGCTCAGACACCCGAGTCTGCTCTGGCGGGGAAGATTCATCAAACCCACCTTCGGTAGTGGCTTCGTTCACACGATTGCTGCCAGATGCTCGGTCATTAATACCGATCATCATCTGGATGAAAAAGACCCTCAATTAATATGAAAATATCCTTCTTTCTTTTTTTTTTTTCCAGCGAGGGAGTACGAACTTTGATACCCACCAGAATTACACGGGACATTCTGGAGAAACGATTGTCAAAGCAAGCAGTAACCTGGCTTATCAGGCACTGTCACAAGCCAAGCTCCATCACAGCCTTTCTCGGAGAAAAGCTGCAGGGACGGAAAGTGAATGAGTACACAGCAGCACATCGATCCCACTGCCTGGAGCCTGGCAGATAAAGACTTTAGGAGAAGGTTCCAAAAAAATAATTTGGACATACATTATCTCAGACAATACAGCGCTGCACACAGCCCTGGCTTTTCACTAGACCCCAGCCGGGGCTTTCAGAGGGGGGTTCACGGCCCGAGCAGCACCACTCTGCAAAGCACAGATATCTGCCTAAGGAGGAAATAAAACGATGGAGAGAACGGAGAAGAATCAGCCTGTGGCTACAGCACGTTTGCTTCAAGTGTGTCGCACAATCGAACCGGTTCCCCCCCTGCTTTTCTGCACCACGTTGCTGCTCCCCTCTTTGTCTGCACCGCATACACATTAGCTCTCCTCTGGCTCCTCCACAGGAAGAATCAAGTTGGTTTTATCAGAAAAGAAGCCCGGGCACGGACCAGGGGACAAGTCCCCGTGCTGCACACGATGTGCACGTGCACGGGAGCGCAGCACCCGGCGTGGTGCTGCTACGGAGCGGGGCGCCGCTCCCTGCCGGGGACGTGGCCAAAGCCCTGACCCGGCTCCTCGGCGCGTTTCGGTACCGGCCTGCCGCCGCTCAGCGCGGAGCCCCCAGACCCTTCTCGTCCCGGTGAGCACAGCATTCCTCCCACATCAACACTCAGTCTCTAAAAATGAGAATTTGTTCATCTTCCGAGCAAGTTGTTGGCTGCCCTTGTGCACGGAGGGAGAGGTAGACGGAAGGGACAAAGCAACAACAAAGGGTGCTGGAGACACCAGGGACATTTCCCTCCTTCCTGCAGGGTGCAGTGGGCAGCCGGCTCCAGCTCCTCACTCAGTGCCTCCAGCCGTCCCCCAGAGACCTGAGCAAACAGCGAAGCGCTGCGATGAACCCGACTGCACCGAGCAAAGCCAAATGGAGCAAAGCCCATCTCAACTCCGAATTAGTGTGTCCAGATAGGTGGCTAATACGCTTTAACCGACCCACTTGAGAAGTTAATTTGGACAAATTTTCCCGAGAGCTGTCGTGTCGGGGGGTCCTGCATCACCAGTGGCCTGGAGAGTATTAGGAAAATGCCCTCTTCATTAACCTGCTGTCAGCAGTTTCCTTCCCAGCAGTCGTGCACCACTTTTTCAGCAGTTTACGGTCGCGTTGGACAATGTCACACCGCAAGCATTAAATTACTCTGCCACTTGCCAGAGAACTCGAGCCATGTAGATGGCTTTTAAATCGCCACACAGCACAAAAAGAGGTCCTTCTGCAACAGGTACCTTCCCCATAATTGGAAACTTCTTTAATACTTTATTGATTGATTTCTTTATTACCCTCTGACGAAGTTTAACACAGTAAACAGAATCGATCCCAGAGGCCACGGGCTGGGGCCAGCCGCCTTCTGCCTGCTGAGAGTAGGTTGGATTCTCAAATTGAATTATAGTTATTGTTCTGCTCGTAGCATTTTTTATGTCTCATCGTGACAGATGGCTCTCTAAATGATAGCAGATTTGTATTTCATTAGGACACTTAGTCAGAAGATCAATACCGCTTCCACACACCTTTCTGAGAACGCACACGCAGACCATACCGGCTGCTGGGAGCCTAATGCAATTTGGACAGCATTAGCTACACCGCAGACGTATGTTTTACTTGTAATAATGTCTCATTGATTCCAAAAAGGCAGCCCTGGAAACCCAGGCGCTCTTATTGTCACACTTCATTTTTCCCCCTCGCGTGGTGGAGAATGGCGTTTTGGGGAGCTGCAGAGGAAGCTGGGCAGGGCCCGGAGGCAACGTCTGCGCTCCGCAGAGCCGGGCCACGGCTCTGTCTCCAATCTCCATTGCCCTCTTGTGGTCCTCAAGCAATATCTCATCAGAAGAGACCTCCACAGACTGAAAAATTATGTCTAAACTGCAGCCAAACACAGCGATGAGGCAGTTTGTGCCTTAGAAGAAAGGCGAAGCGTTTCAAACAGGCTTTGTTCTGCTGAACACCTTCCTACTCCCTTCATTGTTCCATCTTTCCACTCCCCCATCTTCATCAGTGTCATTGATTCGGTCCAGGAGTTACTTTAGAGTTACAGGCTATATTGATTAATTTGGGTTGTAACGAGTCTTTTCAATGTAAGCAGCGGTGCATAAAAAATTGGTTTTAAACCTCCCCCTTATGGTGCATTGATTTATTGTGATTAGAAGAGGATATAAGGCTTTAGCTATTTGTTGCTTGGCGCACAGATACCACCACAGACAACGCTGGAAATGAGGTTTCCAAAAATGCTGATAGCACTCGAAGGTGTATTGAGCAAATGGTACCTGCGGTCCTCCAGAGGAACACAGCTGGTGGCGAGAGAAGGAAAACTCCTTCATCCCTGGGCAGGAAGGACCGGAACGCCGAGAGGTCCTGCCCCCGCTGAGACGTGCTCTCCAGGCCATGAAGAACACGGTACGGTGCAATGGGCACCAGGTCCTTCTGTGGCTGTGTCTTGGGTGCCTTTCAAGGCACCTCCAGAGCAAGTAAAACACACAGGATCACCAGCTGAGGGTACAGCCACCAACGCAGTCACCTTCACCCAAAGGCTTCCCCCAGAGCATCCTGGTGCTCTTCCTTCTCCAGTATTCCACCCAGCTCCCCCAGTTCTGCCCCCGGCCACTCTGCGCTCTCCCCAGGACCTGTCCTCTGCGTCACTGCTGATTTACATCGGGACCACAGAGACCAGCCCCACGCCTCCCCTGCTCTGCGGACGCTCACTTTCGGGAGCCTTTGACACTTTCTTTAACAGAAAGGAGGAAAAAAAAAACCTGGACTTATAAAAAACGTTTTATGTTGAGCAGTGCTTACAGCTTCATGAATTGCAAAACCATTTTAAAATCTCGGTATTACAGGAAAATCCGTTCTGGTTCGCTGCCTCTGTCACTAAAACTCACAGCATGCACCTTGCCAAACCAATTAATGCCCACCGACAGACCGGGATCCCGAATCCTATTTCCTAGGCCAGTCCCCGTTCCTCTGAAGAAATATTTCATTTAAGGAGGGAGAGCCAGAACCGAGGGGGGGATCATGTTTATCAGAGAAATGCCAGAAGAAACCAAACGAGCATATTCTTTATAATATGATCTCTTTTCTGTTTCATTTCCTCTCTTTTGTGTACGGAGCGGCAGTAACAGCAGCATGGAAGCCTTGATGGCCGGGAACTTTTGACCCAGCCCTGACTTGTCATCATAAAGCCTCCTGGCCCCAAAGTCCCCATTATAGTTTGGACTTTGAAGAGCAATAAAGAATGTCAGGCTGACAAATATATGTTATCAGAAGAGATTTCTTCTTCGGTTTACAAGATGATTCCACAGTTTTATTGCACCTCTCTGGAGGTCCCGGACTACGCGCTCTTATTTTTCTGCTCCCACTCTGAGAGATGAGCAAACAGCTTCAAATTAGGTTTGTGCCCAAAGTAGTTGTCACTCCAGGGTCTTAAAAATTTTAATGGCTAAATCTTAAAAGGTCAATGGCTGACAACATCAAAGCAGATTGCTAAAAGGAAGGAAAATAGAGATGACAACATTGACGCAGGCTGATAGGGATGCATCCTTTTGGCCATCCAGCTCTGCGAACTGAGCCCAAGGTGCGGAGCTGTGACAGCTCCAGACGCCATCCTGCACAGTGACGAACGAACAACGCCACCAGCAAAAGGATTTGCTTCTATCACTCCAAATTTCGGATGCTTCTAGAAATCTGGAGTTTTGCAGAAAAATCCTCAATAAACTTAAAGTCATCATCACATATTATCCCTCTTACTGCTTCGCAGTGGTCTACAGACGCCAGCTGATCACCAGGACAACCACTCACTTCCAGTACCCGTCTCAAAGAACTGATGACCATAGAAAATTGAAGGCAAGTGTTTGGAAAGAAAACAGAAGCTCCTCTCTCTGACAGCGTGCCTTGGATTTCCCTTTCGACTCACTGGAATAAGGCAAACCCTCGCTGGTGACCTGACTCCAGGGCATCTTCCCGAGGCAGCCCGAAAACCAGCCTCAGCTGCCCGGTGGGCAACATCAGCCCGCATCGCGAGCAGCAAACCGTTAGCTTTGGCCAGCCAGGGATCTGCAGCCAGGTCTTCTCTCCTCCCATGCTTTCTGCGCGGCGTCGCTACGCCCAGTTAAACAGCTCGGTGCTGGTACAGGCACATCCGACACAGCCGAACGTGTCTTCATACAGACGGGCCAGCAGAGCATGCACCCTCCCCATTGTCTACTGCCACTGCTCTGAATGCAGCTGCGATGTAGTCATCGCTCTATCAAAAGGACATCTACAGGCTTCGTACAACTGCACCCGTATTTCTGCTGCAACACCTGTGCCTATCTACGCTTGTGAGTGCATCCGTGTTTCGTTTTATCTGCATGACCAACTGTGTTTCTAAAGCATATCTTCAATATTCTACACCCCGTGAGCATGGCACGTAGCATAAAAACAGGACTCATAGAAATCAGCAAGCAAGTATCCGTGGGCCAGTTTGATGGATGCGTCAGGAGCTGATTGCTCTGCACCTACCAGCACCCCAGGAGAGAACGGCTTTCAGAACACACACCTTTGCTCTAAGCTGAAGGGCTGCCCCGTGCGGAGACACGGCTCTGCGGTAGATGCGCCTGGCGAGCGGCGAGGTACAATTAGGTGAGTTAAGCACAATAACGGTAGCGATGAAATGCTGCGTACTTTCCACTGCAATAAAAATGATAATGATTCTGCTGAAAAATATCATTACTTCACACTCATTTAATTCTGGAAATCTAAATTCACAAAGGAAACAAGAAGCCCTTTAATCTCCGGGTAGATAAATAGCCCGGTTTTATTTCTACCATTATTTTTTATCATTTTCTAAGACTTTTTATAAGACTTCAGAACATGAGAGCAAAGTTTAATTAACATTATCACATTAAAAAGCACAGCCAAAATTTTCATGGAGTTTTAATTGAAATATAATACTGTCTCAACTCCTGTGTTCTTTCGCATCAAGCGTAATGACGAAAACCACGGCGTGCGCCGATTGCTGATGGTTGTGGTACACGAGCAAAGAGGGCCCATCCAAAGGAGCCATTTGGACGGCGTGGGATGATCTCTCCTTGCAAAGATGCACCTAGCTGCGCTGGGAGCAGAAAGCCATACTTTCTGTTTCCTTTGTTTCCGCCTCCAAAACGATTGCTTTGTCTCCGCGGGTGACGCCAATTACAAGCAAACAGTTTTTGGATGGAGGTTCGTGCACCTGCTTCTCAGCCGTGCAGAGGATAATAAGGCGGCTTTATACTCAAATAACACCTTCCATCAGAGGATCTCTGAGCTCTTTGAAAATGTTACAGTCTGTCCCTCGGCAGCCTTTTGGCAAGAAGAATCAAATCTGGGCCCTCTGACTAGCAACGTGCAGGCATTCCCCTCTGCTCACAGCTGCGGTGATGTTCTCAGCATCTCGTTACGAGGCAGCCGACGCCGGCAGGTCAGCGGTGCCAGCAGCGCGGTGCCCGTCCCCAGCTCTTTGTCACGCTTGAGGGCGGCGAGGTGGCTCTGCCCACGGCTGCCGGCGAGGAACAAAGCAGGCAGGTCGGGGCAGAGTCACCGGACCCAGAAGTTCCCTTGGCTGTGCCAGCCCAGGAAATAATAGCTGACATTTCCATTTGCAAAGCCTTCCAAGGGAAGGGGTAGGATGAGATTTTCAAAGCTGCCGAGGAGCTCTGGACATCGCTGGCTTACCTGGCTTACCAAGAGCTGCACGTCCATCCCTAGGCAGTGAAAACAAGAGCTGTCCCGTTGGATTTTCCCTTGACCCCAACTTGAGTGAGACCTTGGGACATCCAAGGGTGGCGAACGCCCCGTGTTCAGAGCGAGGGTGCTGCTGGCGGAGGCACAGGCCCTGCGTGTTCCAGCAGGGGGAGGATCTCACGTCGGCGATACCCAGCTTTGGGAAACTGCTTCATTCTCCATGCTGAAGCGACGAGACACAGGACAGGCTGCCGAGCTGCCCTGAGGAGCCCTGCTCACCATCTCCATGCTTCCACAAGGAAGCAGCTTTCCTCCGCACGCAGGCCTTCCTGCTGACACTTCTGACAAAACCGGAGCTTCCCTCGCGCCGAGGAGCCCGCTCTGGCTGGACGTGGAGCTGTGCGGCTGGCGTAGGCAGGCACAGAGCATGTTCTCCTCTCGTCACAGCAGGCTGGCTGTGATGACTTTAAATATTTCCTCCGGGCTTTGAGTCACCCGTCTCCGAACGACACGCTGAGGTGTCCTGCTCCACGCATGCATCACTTTTTTAAAGGGTTTATTTTCCAGCCGACGACTGGTAACATGAGTTCACCATTTACTCTCGGGGAGGCAAAGGCAAAAACTGAGCGTTTCACTGACATGGTCACTGGCTGGCAAAATTCCTACATTTGACTTTCCTGAGGCTGTCTGCATCGTTCTGAAGTTGCAACGGGAAGCCTGCCGGTCTGAACATTTCCAGCGCAACGTACTGTCGTTGAAATACACTGTGCTGCTGTGGCCAGCTTCTGCTATGGGATTATAAAGGGTTTTGAGGACGGTTTCTGATGGGAAATTTTCTGAAGCTTGATTTTGTGACCAAAGAGAGAGAACGTGCTAGAAAGTGATGGAAGAAACGGGGAGAAAAAAAGCAAAACTGTGCTTCAAGAAAATATTCTAGATTTGTTCTTCACTGCAAAGAGAAGAAGCCTCAAATGCCTTTGTGAAGCAAAATCAAGGTTAATTTCTTTTTTCTGGACAGGAGCACCAGAACCTGAAGCAGCCAGTGTGAGTTCACTGGAAGTTTCCAGTCTGCTGTTTGACTCCATCCCTGCCCTGCACCAGCCTTCCTCTGCCAGCCATCGACAGCAGCAAGCTTTCACCAAGTACCACTTTGTGTACGGGATCGATACCTTGGCTTACATGCATCAATCTCAATAAACAACCTCCCCTCCCAGGAGTACCACAACTTTGATTAGGATCTAATTATAAGACTTTCATACTTATATATAGGTATAAAAAATCCATATTCTTTTGTGCCGCTGAGTTGCCATACCACTGGAGGGAGCCGAGGACTTCCAAGGAGCGGGTTAGGGGAGACCCTAGGTGGGTAGGGTGGCCTTCACTGAACGGCTGGCACAGGGACACTCCTGTCCTCGGTACAGACCCAACATCCCTAATGAACTGCTTGGGAACGTTTTCCTCTGTACGTTAGGAAAAATACATAAATAGCCATGGTTATGAATTTCTGTTCTTTCCCAATGCTCTCAACTTCTTGGCAAACACAACAAAGGACAGATCTGAAGACCGAGCTCCTGTTCTCCTCTTTGTTTCCCCCATCCTAAATCAATAGATATATAAAAGTTAGAGATGAAAACAAATCATGATCATGCTGCAGCTTTCAGGGGAAAATACCGTCTACAAGAAAACAAATCAATAAAACTTCGTATTCTTGGACATGGTCTTCTGTTTTGGTCAATAAATGCACTGTGTTCTGCAGTATATCACTGAAGCCTACAGCAGTTTGCCAATGACTGAGCAAAGAAATGGCAACTCCAGTTATTAAGCAAGTGTATTTCTCAGATGTAATGTGGTTGCTTTCAGGAATTATTTGCCCCGCCAGCAGATGGCAACAGATGAAGCTGAATGACTGCAGAGCCTTCTAGTGCCTGCTTTGCACAGCTTGCTCCCCGAAACAGAAAGCACATCCTCGGCACGCGTTTCCTGCGTTGTTTCAGATGGGAAGGTTCAGTGACTCTAACAGGCAAACTGACAAAAAGCAAGGTCGATGGAAGAAATGTAGGTAGAGGGATTAGATGCAATCATCTCCTTAATGTTCAAGCAAGGCCGCCTTAGTAAAGAAAAGCAAAGTTTTATAAATGCCCAGCAAAACCTCGCCTCAGAATTTAGACCAAGAGCTGAAGAGGCTGCTTCGTTTGCTGCGAGAAGGAAGCAGAACGGAATTACACTAGAATTCGGGCATGGTTTGTATGGAATTATCTCAATAATGGGAAATAATAGAGGAGGGGCTGCAGAAAGCAGAGTGGTTTAAAGACATCGTGCACCAATGTGAGAAATGTGGAGGGCAGCTGTTACTCAGCTTTCGAACTAATGTCAGGGAAAGGAATGCTCTGCTCCTCACCCACCTTCTTACAAGGTTCACCGCAGCGCTGCACGCACAGCAGCACGGCCAAGGGAGGCTCCCGAGAAGGATGCTGCTCCTCTGCTTCATTAAAAAAGGACACCTCGGGTCGTTCACTAAACCCAAACCGATATTCTGTACTCCGAGGGTGTGGACAGGAACGGGCAATCAAGTCAGCGTGGTTTAACGAGCGCTAGGTCAAACGGATGGATTTTAGTTTGGAGCTGTGGTGCCTGGAGTACGAACGCAGTCACTGCCGGTGGTCCGGCTGGGAAGCGGAGGCTCGCTGAGCTACAGCAGCTGAACTGGGTTTGATCAACGGTGGCCACTGCCAGCATGAGCGCTGTTAACAGGGGCTCGGAGCAAAGAGCTACCGAGCAAACAAATAGCCACAAGCTGCCGCCGCTTGTAATGGCAAGGAGAAGGTGCTGCCAACGCTGCATCGCTGGATGCCGCCCCGAAAACTTCTGCCCTCATGAAATCTGTCACGACTTCTCCCAGTAAAGATCTTAATTTCGCTGGATGGGTCTCCTCCGAGCGGCACGAAGTAACCATCTGTCACAACAAAGCGTCATAAGGCAAATGAATCCTTCTTGGCTGCCACAAACAACACGCCGAGCTTTCCGGTCTATTGATTTTCTTTCTGTCTTTCCAAGTAGAATATTAATACACGTCTCTGAAGGGTAAAGTCAGAGATTATCTCGGAGTTAATAAAGGAAGGTGTCTTGCTCTGACACAATACACCCAGCCGCCGTTGCAACCCCTATTGTTGCCGAGTGCCGGTTGAGCAGAACAACGCGCAGCCCCGCGGGCCAGGCTGGGTGCCAGCGGGTGATTCCCCCAGCCCAAACCTCCCCACCATTGTTGTAGTGGAGGAGTTTCGCTTTATGGACCTGAGCCTGCTGGGCTGCCTGACGCTCACCTGGCATCGGCACCACATCACCATGATGGTGAGACCAGACACGACCCCAAACCCAACACAATTTGGGGTGTTCCTGGCCCCAGTGGGGCCGCAGAGCCAGCGCTGCTGCATTGCGTGCCGGCCGCGGTGCGAGGCCGAGGTACCGGCTGGCTGCACACTGGCTGGGATTGGGTCGCTGTCCTTCAGGTTGGGATCCTCTCCCTGCTTCATGGCGACTCACTGCACGTTTCTGTGCCCCCGCAGGAAATGAGACACGGCACGTGCTGCTTTCTGTGCTCCCCTGCAGGTGTCTGAAGCCCATCTGGAGGGCAGGCGCTGCCTCGTGCTGCAGCTCAGACGAATTCCCCTCGCTCTTCTCTCTGACAATCCTTCCTTTTCCTTCCAAACCATGGGGAGAGCTTGGCAAGGACGCTTCTAGCTCGGGTGAGAGTGAGGCTCATCCCAGCAGCTCAGGACCTTTATGCACGCGAAGCTCCAAAGGCTGCTTGCTGACCCAGGCCCCAGTAAGAGCCACCTTCCCCTTGTCCTCCACACCAAGTACTGGGACCTGCAAGCCACCAGCCGTGCAGGCTGCGCCCTGGGCCCAGGCAGTTCCCATTGCTCGTGCCGGGCACACCTCGGGTACACGCACAGGAGAACACAACCCCTCACCGCCTCACCGGCCGGTTACGCTCGCTGCTTGTTCCTCCAGTTGTTAATTATTATTATGGTCTGCAAATCTGTAGCTGATCGCTCAAACTGGTCAAATAACTTCGGTCAGATAAATGCTTCAGATGTATTTCATGGCACATTTTCAAATGATTATTTGATTAATATTTTCCCCTAATGTTTTCAAAGCTTAATTTTTGTCAAGTTAATGAGAGCTGACATGACTCACACCACCCCGCGCTGTAGCAGTGACAGATGTGCTTGCTGCAGGTTCAGCACTTCCACGTACCCTTAATACCTCAGCAGTCCTTGCAGCACCAGTTGAGCTGTCCTCTGGGCTAGTCCCTGCTGTGAGCTGAGCCCAGATACCCGAACCCCCGAACAAAGAGACAAGGAGTATCAGCTTCCGAAGGACTAACCCAAGGCACAGCAACATCCATCTAAGTATCATTTACCCTTTATTAATTGGGAAGCAGAAGCAGGCAGCTGGCAGCCTCCTTCCAGCGCTGCCTTCAAGTGAGTACAGCCCGTGCAGTGGCGGTAATTAAATCATTATTCACCCACCCTTCCAGCAGGTGCGGCGCTCCTCGGGTGGGTTCTCGTTCCCCTTGAAAAACGCCGGTAGAAAATTACAAGTCAAGTCCGAGCAAAGCACTCAGAAAAAAACAGAATTAAGATCCTCTCGTTTTAGGTATCTGACGGGGACATGCCGGCACGGCTGCTAGTTCCTGCAGGCGTCCTCCAAAGGTGTCCAAAGGGGTGTCCCAAAGGGGAACTGTTTGGGCCGAGGTGGCTGTCTGACTGCAGGAACACCTCCCCGGTGCAGGAGGAGCCTACCTCTTCCCACTGATTGTGCCAGGAGTTCACAACGATGAGCTCCTGCTTACACATCCAAAAGGTAAGTATAGAACGTAGGGTAGAGGAATTGCCCCTCAAAGAGCCACGTTTATATGTATACATACATGGGATGGTTGAGTTCTGCCTCTCACAGCCAGCACAAGAACACGTACTGAGCCTGCTTTGACCATGGCACCAAGGGAACAGGACACAACCGTGCCCTCATCCCCAACCCCACCGTGCCCGTGCCCGCTGTCCCGTGTCACTGCCTCCCTCCTGCAGACAAGAGCAATGACAAACCTCCGAGTGTCCCCCCGGGAACGGAGCTGCCGCTGACCTCGGCGCCCGCCCCGGGCTCCAGGCGTGCAGGAGGGAGGGAAGTGGTGCCCCAAGGGAGCCGCGGGGAGGAGTGGGCAGCGAACACCCTTGGGGATCGTGGTGCCGGCTACACCCCGAGCGGCCGCGGATGACTTTGAGCGCCGAAGCGGCATGTCCCGTCCAATGGCTACGGTGATTTATGTGCTGAAGAGCAGGGAGGTGAGACGGATCACCGTGTGATAAATCAATTTGGAGCTTTTCATCATACCATCAGCAGTGAGAGCGCAGCTCCGGTGATTTGCAGCAATATTAGCCTGCCGTGATTCATCGGCAATGCCCGGCCCTTCTGTTGCCCTCCAAACACTGGAGCAAAGCGTGGGCAGCGTGTGACTGCTGCCACCAGGACGTCCGAGACTCTCACCTTGCCTTGTTTTCCTAGGGCCTGTTCTGCTCCCTCATTCACCTCTCCTGTGACCACTTCACAGTCAAGTGCAAGGATCAGGAGTGGCCAAACTAACCCTTCCACCCTGCTCCTGTGTATTCACGCAGCTCTCCCCCACTTTCCTCCTCTTTTAGGGACCACTGCAGCATCCAGAGCTGGGAGGGACGTTCTCCCATTCCCTAAAGATGACTGTCTGATTCCCATGGAGGTTTTCAGCAGCAGCTCCCAGTTCTGCTCTCTTAAGAGGCACGAGGCAAACGGTGTTGCTCAGCAAAGTCCTCAGGCTGCTCCAGGGTTTCACCATCCCCGCAGTAAAAAGATTTGTTATGCTCGCGGAAGAGCCCAGGAGGCTCTTGCCCATGAGGGCACGGTGCCTGTTCAGCCTGCCCTTGTGAACGGCAGCACAACCCTCTGGCCCACCAACCAAATTTTCCACCAGTTCTGGAAAATTTGCATTCAGGCACCCTTCTGGGCGCTGCCCGTACTCTTTAAGAAGACAATACGGAGGAAAAATGAGTTAACTTGAATAAGAATCACTCAGCGATCATTTCGGAACTGGGAACACAGTCTGGGCCACTGCCGGATGAGAGCTCAGACGGATGCCTTATCCTCTAGGCTGTACCGCTTCTCTTGGCCAAAACCAAGCGTGAAGTTACACCGAGGCTATAATTAGCAGCGCTGGTACTACACTACAGCCAGAAGCTTCAGAGGCGTGCTGATGGCGGTTGTGCTTGGCACGGCACGTGCACGTACCGCAGGAACAACCTCTATGCCAGGGGGCTCCTGCAGGGAGCGGAGCCAGCAAATGAGCGCCTGTAATCCTTGGCGGAGAGGGGAGCAGAAGTGAAACGCAGGCTCTGCTGCCCCTCACAACAGGGACGGTGCCCCCAGCCTGGGCGTGCAACCGCGCGCACCAACGCAGCTCCCGGTTCCGCTCAGACTGTGTAGGTGGAGAGGAGTCTTTCCTGAGATGTTTGGGTGCTTGCTCGCAGCCTGAAAACATTTCTTGCTGCTGAAATGAGGCGACGCTTGTGGAAGTACAGTCTAGTGGCTTTAACTGCAAAAGCTCCCATGGAAACCGTGGTTTCAGTGAAAACCCTGTATTAATGCGTATTTTTAATTCTTCTGTTACGTGACGATACAATTCCTAGTGAACATTTCAGTCCTCCCCGAGAGATAATGCCAGACACAAGATACGTTCTCAGTGTAATTATGAAGACAAAAATGGGTATTTCCATTTTGAACTGATTTGATAACTTTGTTCCTTTTTTAACTAAATAAAACTTTAAAAAATCAAATGACACGGCGTATCAAAATAATGACAGGAAATTAGCTCTCGTGAACTTTCTGCTCAAGTCAGTTTCGCTCTTGTTTTGTGGAACAACAGAAGATGCTAAAACGTCACTTTAAGTCTTAAGGAAAATCGGCACTCTGCTTTGAAATATTGATTGAAATATTTCCACCAAGCCCTAAATCATGCTTTGGTTTTCACTGCTCGCTCGCAGAGGAGCCGAGGCAGCGCTAAGCCAGCAGACGCACAAGCCACCAAGGCACAAACCCGCCGCAGGAGCTGCTGGAGTTGCTCGGCGCTTCCGCGAGGCTGACAGCAGCCATGCCTCGCAACGCCCAGCCCAGCCTTTCCCCACCGGACCAGGACTGCAGAGCGTGCTTGCGAACACGTCGTGCAGCGTAGTGGGTTTTATTCACCTCGTAGGGAGTCCTTCCACGTCCGCCCGTTCGGCATTCTGCAGCAGTGCCGTTCGCACCTCTTGTTTTTTCTCGTGTTTGGCCTCTTTATTGTCTGGTGTAAAGCACACCGGAAAAGTATTGTAAAGCACGGCGGTAAGTGGCAGGCCGCTATTTCACACTGCGTTTGCAGGAGAGACGGAGCTTTTTTTAATAGAAAAATAAATCCTCTTTAGACAGCCAGTAGCCACTTGGGTGAGTCTGTTTTATGAATACTGCAAGGATGAATACCCAAGGATTTCCAGTTTAAACGTGCTCTCTCCGGGCACGCTGCCTACCTCTCTGATACACGTCCAGATGGCCCAGCCATAGACAATTAACTGACACGGCAAGTGGAGGACAAGAACAAATAGCTCCGCTTGCCGGGGAGTTCTGCTGTCGGTCACGGACTTGGTGGGAACCACAGCTGGAGGAGCCCGCTTCTGCCTAGGATGCTTCCGACGTTCCCTGGATGTAGACATTGGGCTGGCGGTGCTCGTTGTGCTGGCCTTCAATTAATTGCTTCACTTCACCACGCTGGGGGCTGGGTGTCTTGCACGTGTACAATTAACGGAAAAACGAAGAGGATGAGGGAGAGGGGAATACACTATCCAGCCACTATCATGGAAATAATAATCTCCAACTCTTGCCAGACTTCACAGATATTTTCCAGGTCTGCCCCTTTTAAATGCTTGTTGTTTTCCCCTTGGCCTTTTCCTCATTCAGCATGGACAGACAGTGATAGGCAGAGGCAGCAGAGGAGTGAACGTGGGAAGAAAAAAGGAACCAGCAGCGCCTTGCTCCCTCTGCACCAGCTTCTGGTTTTCATGATTTATTTTTTTTTTTCAGAAAACTTGATTTTGTACTAAAAAAATGTTACAAAAAAGCATTTTGTCAAACTTCAAAGCAAATTTATAACACCGTATTACTCTGGAAGACAATTTGAAAACCAGTGGGCTCACTCAACGTCGAGTACATTGGCAGCACGAGGGCTGGGTTCAAGTAATTGAGGCTGTTCACCTCAAGAAGTGATGCCATCGGCTGTATCCCACCCAGAACTTCTGGTCTAATTACTTCCCTGGAGTGCCCTTGCAGACAACACTTCCCCACTCGCAACTCTCTTTGACCCTCTTTGATTTCTTCTTTGCTCAGTTCAATTGTACTCTCAAACCACTTCAGAGTTCGCAGTTAAGTTGTGGTTACTCATAAAATGTCACTCAGGCAATCTTGGGTGGAAAGGTTAATGCAAATAAGGATCTCACTGTTTTCTATACTCTCTCTCCTTCAGCAGCAGACAGAGATTTCCTCTCCCTCTGGAGCACTTCTCTGCAAAATAATTACCTCATGCAGATGAAACACGCTGAGGCTGAGTTACTCCTCGGTTTCATCAGAGGATGGCAGAGGAATCACTGATGCTCGGGTGTTTCATGCCAAGATCTGAGCTGCCAGGAGCTCCCCGGTGCCACTGCTGGGCACGGTGCGCACGCTCCCCGTCTCGTGTCACGTACTCCGGAAGCATGCTGAAGGCGTGTGGGGTGTACTCCCTGCAGGACAGGGCTCTATAGCTTCGTGTTTTGCCATTCACACCAGTAAAAGAAAGGCTTTCTTCTCGTTTGCCCTCCCCTAACTCTGATTTTGCAGAAAGCAGCGCCCTGAAAGGCTGCTGAGCGGCAAGGGGACCGTGCACACCGGTGCCGAGGCACAGGGTGGCTGAGGGCTGTCTCCGTGCCTCCGTCCCCAGGGAGCGCGGCCGGCCAAGGGGCTCTGCAGTGGGATGGCTGCAGGGCTGGGGAGGGGGCTCCGCTCTCCCACCGAGGCTGCACCCTCCTGCCTTCTTGGTTGTTTTTTCCCCTCTGCCTTCTTTCCCTCCCAGCTGGCTTCAATCACAGGCAGCTGGGGCAAGGAAGGCACTGCGCTCTTTGCAGCTACAGCACTGGCCGGAGTAGAAGCATTCAGTGCATGCGGTGCCCGAACTCTCACTAATGAGACACGTTCTACTTTTCCTCCAGTTTTACTCACTGGAAGGACGTAAGCTGGGATGGAGGAAATCTGCTGTTTATTCAGGAGATGATAATTTACATCATCCCTCGAACAAGGCTTGCTCCCCGGAGGACTCCAAAGCGCCTGCCCACCCCTACCGCCCCTCGTTTATCTGCCTACTGCAGGACCAACGCTGCGGAATGAACCGTGCCCCACGCGCTGGTGTCAGCGTGTTTTCGTACCCGAAGCGCACAACTTCTGCACTTGGGTATGTAGCAAAAAAAACCTGAATATAAATCTGTGAACTAAATATATAAATTTTCAAAAGCAAAAGCACATTCTGTAATTCCTATATAAAAAGCTGAGCATTGTAACAGTTTTATTGTAATGGTAACTTGAGGATACTTCTTGTTTATGGGATGCAATAACCACATCATAGATAAAATAAATTCTAAAAGGCGGTGGTGGAATATTCAGCACCGCCGTTTATTAGCTGAGAACAGAGTTATTACCGAGTCAGCTACAAACACCCCCATCTTGCAGTTGTTATTACTGCAATGACACTTATAATTAAATATTAAAATAGCAACAGGACAAATTCAGGAAAACCTTCCACAATACGGATGTAGAAAGGGCCATTAAAGACGCTGTCGTGATGCCTCCTTTTCTCCTGCTACCAAGTCTCGCTGTTCCAGCCATGCTGCAAGATGGGTCTGCATTCTCTCCTCCCCCCTTCCCCGCTCCCGTCCTCCCAGGGCACCGCTCCCTGCTGCAGGTAACAGTCCCGCAGCCCAGCGCTGAGCTGCCTGGGTGACGGTCTCCCAGCACAAACCGGGTAACACCGGCAGCAATCCTGGCTGAAGTAGCTAATAACTGCTGGTTGTAAAGCTGTGCTAGAGATACATTTGGAGGAACGTAATTAGAGAGAGGTATTTGCCTGCGACTTTGCATACCAATCTCTCGCAATCTCCATAAACATGAGGGTTTAAATGATGTAGCACGGCCTCACGTTTATTTATCAGCAGCTGAGATGGGACGGCACAGAGCAGTACAACGCGCTGCCATTCCTCCCAGTGCCAGCTCCGTATCTGCAGTGGCTGCACGACTGAAACGTTTCGGACCAGCAGTTAAACGTGGAGCTGGAGAAGGGCCCTGCACCAACGCAAGGGCTCAGCTCTGACCAGGGCAGAGGAATCCGGCGTTGCAGAGCGGGGTCACTCCGCGGTGTCTGGCAAGAAGGGCCCCTGGGGAATGTCGGGCTGGGCTCACTACGCTCCGGAGCCATGGAGAAAATACTCGGTCATTTGTTGTATAGCAGAACAATGCTGCGGTCCTGCTGTGGCTCAGGCCGCCTGCATACCGCACGCACGCAGGAGAGAGCATCCCCTCGGCTGGTTCCCCGGGTCCTTGCTTTAACTTCTTAAGCACAACGGTTTCACACGGAGCCACCCTAGCATTTGTCAGCTGTGTTCCAGCTCAGAACTACAGAAAGAGGAGACTGCCACAGACACTCTTCCGAGTTCATACAGCTGAGACTTCCACCAGACTTTCACTTCCTGCAACAAGGCAAATAATTCACAGGCAAGTGGAAGTGAGACGGGCCAACCCCCACAGCTAAAAATAAAGGCTGTAACTTGGGGATTTTAACACATTTATAACCACAAAGTCCATTTGCTGTTTCCACCGTACCTTATAAATTAAACATGCTGTGTTTGCTTTGCCTTTAGTACCACCTTTCTCACAGTAACGGAATTTGGAAATTCTGTATCCGAGGTACATTCTGAGCTGTCGAGGTGGTACGTGTTGCTTTGGAGAGTCAAACTAACAGAGCAAAACCCAACTGGATAAAGCCTCTGATAGCAGACGCTGTTGGAGACAACTCCTGAAGGTGTGGTTTGATTGCTCCGAGTACTTAAACTCTCGCAGCAATATTACTTACTGTAACGAAAGCACATTGATCTGACGGAAACAAACCGCCTTGGTAATTCTTCATCCAAACCTTCCATATGCTAAATGCCTCTCTTCCTGTGATAAATCGTTTCACTGTCACCGAATGCCAACACCTGCGCAGGCTGCAGCCCCTGCGCTGCAGCACAACGTCAGCCACTGACTCCCCGAGGCGGCCCTGCTACTTCCCAAAGCCCAGAGACTGCCAAGAAAGCTCCTTTCAGGTGTGTACCGGGGCTTTCTACTTCCAAAAACTCAGAGCCCGAGCTGCAGCTGGCAAGGGCACGAAGAGTGGGGAAAAAGGAAGAGCTCCTCCGGCCGGGAGGACTGCCAGCCGGGGAGGTTCATCTTCCAGCTGATACGTGCCTACCAGCCTGTCATCTCGGATCGATTCACGGCTTCATCAAACATCACAGCTCGTCATTAAGCAGGGTTATCAAATCAGGCAGACAAATGGCACCAAGGCCCCAGTCTGCCAGGCAGTGCTGCTCCAGTTTGCCCCCAGCGCTTTGCCTTCCTTTGCCCCTTTCCCTGCCTCTGTATTTGTGAAGGATGTTGGTAGGGCTCGCAGGCAGCGATGGCTCAGAGCTAAGCCTCTGCCCCCTGTGCAGAAATCACCAAGAAACTAATTTCATCAGGTGGGTATTCAGAGCACAACCTGGCTGCTGTGACAGAGCCTGGGAGCTTATAGAAATTGCCTGTGATTGCTCCAGAGTTAACGACTTCAGTTCCTAAAAATCTGGGCCGGTTGCTTTGCTTGTCCCGTTCTCTGGTCTCTTCCTTCCCACTGAAATGCAGTGGGAGCATGTTTTACCTGTTGCCCTGGTTAGGTCCTTCAAAATCCCCCCCTTCCTTGCTTGGCAGCACAGTGCCACGCCAGAAATGACAGACATCTGCCGAGCCAGCTGCAAAGCCCAGCTGGAAGCCCTTGGTGTACCTCACTCTGGGCACTTCCATGTGGAATTACACTTTTTTGGCCATTATTTCCCTTACCTGAACAGTGAGATTGGCAGTAGTGAAGACGTGAGGATAAATTAATATTTATAATGTATCTGAAGACAGCAGAGGGTCAGACGCTCTGCCTACGTGGGCACAACTTGCATTTTACTTTAATCTGTTACCCAACTCCAGAGGCTGCTCTCGGAGCAGCGTAACACAAAGCTCAGCGCAGACGGCAGATCTCGAGGAGATGAAGAATTCTGAGGGTATCCCATGAACGTGCAGCACCCGATAGGAGCTGCCAGGGATTACTTATTGATAAATAATCCCAGCCCTGCACACCCCGCAAGGTCCACGCCGAGAAATTCTCTTTGAAGCCCAACGCCAGCTTTTCCTGCTGACTCTGCCAGGCTGGTTTCAAGGTGCTCAGCGAAGCCTGCAGAAATAGCCCGAGGTTCTGCTCTTTCCAGGAGAAGCTTCTTGCTCTGGCAAACCCAGTGAGGCTGAGCAGCGTGAGGGTGAACTCGCAGGTTTTTCATCCTGTGCTGGTCGAGTTGTCGAAAAGGAGCTGAGGCAGAGGATGGACGGAACAGAGCGATCCTCGGGCTGCAGTGGTGTGGGACCTGAACAAGCAATGCCCCATACGGCAGATACAAACACACTTCTGATACATTTCCTATGTTAAAGCTACGTATTGAAGCATACCTACTGCTCCGAGCGTAGGCCTGGCTTCACCAAGATGTGGTAGCAACAAATAAGCTAACAATTTCTCCAACTCCTGAACAATCTTTGCTCTCTTTGCCCAGCCACTCAATAGAAATACTTTAATTTACCTGTAACTGTTTTTTGGGCAGAGAAGAGGTGGTTGCAGGCAAAATAAGGATCATTCAGAAATGCCGAGGCCTTGAGGAATCAGCCCGATGTTCGCACTGAACAGCAGGAAGGAAAGGAATTTTGAAAGCAGAATGACAGGGCACTGACTTTCGCTTCAAAGACTTTAGAAGCAGCAACAACAACCACAACAAAAACAGCCCCAGGTCCTGCTCCTCCTGAAACACGGCGTTCAGTTCTGGCTGATGCTGAGCTGAGGTTTCATTTGTTGTACAACCGCATTCAATAAAACATTGTCTCAAGCACAGACCTAGCACTTACGTGGCCGATTAGCAGAGTTTTGCGTGTAAGCAGGAAGTGCTGAGCAGGACGGCAGAGCCACGGTCCCTGCGCTGCATTACCTAGGCTGGGCACCAACCTAGCGGTAGGAACTGGGCACGGAGCTCAGTAATCCTGGCTGTGCTCTTCTCTTGTGTCCACCCCACTCTTTGCTCCCCCGAGAGCCGGCAATGGGAGCAGGAGACAAACCCACCGCACCTTTTGGCTACCCAAAGCACAGGACGAAGCCCTGCTCAGAGAGGGGGAAGGCCGAGGAAAGCCGTGCCCCCAGCGTGCCGAGCTGCCACACGAGGCCAGAGGCTGACACACCGCGTGTCACCTCCCAGGAGGGAAAATGTGTCTGTTCTTTGTCAGTCGGCGCATCCGGTATAGGTGTTGCTTTTATTTATCTTGTAAGCATCAGCCTGATAAACATCTACCTCTGTCAGCTGCCTTTATATCCTTACAAGCCTGTAATGACGCAGTTTCTCATTTC
This sequence comes from Nettapus auritus, assembly GCA_011076525.1. NCBI lineage: Eukaryota > Metazoa > Chordata > Aves > Anseriformes > Anatidae > Nettapus > Nettapus auritus. The sequence continues at coordinate 1,713,524 of CM021787.1, read as the reverse complement.
TCTGCACACGAGGAAGCCTCAGCTGTCCTACGCAGAAGACAAGCTTCTCACCGTCCGCCCAAACCAGCAGAGAAACTTGCTCGGGTGACCAGACGCCGGAAGGAGAATGCGAAGGAGAATCATGTAAAACTACCACTGAAAAACCAAATAAAAGAAAAATTAAACTCGTTATTTGTTGAAGCCAATTTGGAGGGTTTGAGCCACGAATGTTGGACGCTTTCAGCTGGCACGGCTGCATGTCCAGATTGCAACGTGTCTCCCCGGGAAGGGGTGGGGAGACCCCCCTGCAGTTCTGAAGCTCTTCCTCTCGCCCCACCGCTTCAAGCTGGGCTGGCTTCAGAAAGGGCGACCCCAGCGCTCCGTGAGCCAGCACAGCGGGCTGGGCAACGGCCCGGGAGTTTCTCAGTGCTTCTGCACGCCGCGCTCTGCTGGTGAATAAACCAGCCCGAGTTTTAAGCACCATTGTGCTGAAGTTGGAGGCTTGTTTTGTGCAGATCAGTCCAAAGCTGGAGTTATTAATTAAACAAAACCAGCAGCCAATGCGTGCACCAGCGGTGCCAACTTTCCCACCAGTCCCCAGGGATGTGGTTTGAAGAACTCAATCTGGAGCGGTGGCAGAAGGTCTGAACAGCAGACGCAGCCACTCATCCACCGTTTAATCACCTGAAATTATCTTGGAGAGGACCGCTGCCGAGCACGAAGAAGTTTCTCCACTCTTTCTTGGAAGAGCCAGGATGAGCGAGCGCAGCGAGGAATTTATCACCCTGCGAGCTGTGAACGAGGGGCCGGCCGCGCGGAGCCCAGCCCGTCAGCTCCAGCACCGAGCGAGGAACAGAGCAGGAAGCTTTTGTTAAGCCATAGATTAGCTCCTGAGCCACACGCCTCAGCCAACGTGGCACTGGCACTTGGCTGGCCATCAAATAAATTCAACGTTTAGAAGGGATTTTTTTCCTGATGGATGAGTTCCTGAAAACGGATGGCCATAAAAGAGAAAAATAGACTGGCTGTGCCCCGGTAACAGCAACCTGTGAAGTCATTATCAGCAGCTGCCCCTTGTGAATTAGGATTCTGCGTCTGTGCAAGGCACTTTCTGAAGTAATTTATCAGCACATAGATTTATGGACTCCACAAAGGCTGTCCTGGCCATTGTTTTCCCCCACAGTTTACTGGAGACACCTCTATTTAGATTTTGTCAAGATTACTGCTCCGCTACGCCACGCTGGTGGGAGCAGCGCCCTGCTCTGCCAGGAGCAATGCCGACGGCACGAGGATGAAATCCAAGCAGACAAAGGCCTCCAGAGCGTCTCGCTGCCGGCCTCGTCTCAAAGACACCCTGCAGGACCCATTGTTGATGCTGTAAGACGTTTCCGGAGCCTCTGACTCTGGTTTGGATTCGGCAGGGGTTGCCTGGACAGAGCAGGGGGAGGCAGCGGAGGGAGGCGGCCGCTTGTGGCCGTCACTTGGGAGCTGCTTCGCTTCCCAGCAGTGACTTGCAGTTCCCAGTGCTTTTTTCAGACCTTTCTTAGCCACTTTTGGCTAAAGCAGTGCAGAGGAATGGGAGCTGAAGGCACGGGCTGTTTTTCCACCAAACTGAGCAAACTTCGGTACAGCAAGCGAGGCGCTGCACAGCCGAGGGACGTTTCTGTCCCTGCAGCTCCTATGCTGAAAAGCTTTTGCGGTCCATCTGTTGAGCCTTTTGTAAAGACCCGGCAAAGACCCACTCCGTTTTTACCTCTGGACTTCCCAGAAGGTCTCCAGGGCCTCTTGAAGGTCTACCACAAATGGCAGGTAGCCCACAAACAGCCCAGCTGGGCTGCCTGCGCCTCCTCTCCTGGAGCCCACCCGCGGGCTGGCCCCGCTCTGATTTCCATCAGCAGAGCCTGGAGTTCGCTCCCTAATTGGCTTTATCTTTATTTGACCAGCCCTATTGACAACGCCGGTTCCAGCAAGGAAGTAAATGGTGCGGATCACGACAGAAGCAGCGGGGAACATAAGGGTGATGAAAAACAATGTTTATGAAACAGAAATGCAGAAAAACAACAGGAAAAGGAACGTTATTTTGAAACTCCGGCAAAACTGTTGTGTAGAAAGCCATTTTTTTGCCTGAACATTGACGGGAAGGAGCTGATATAAGTGGAAATAATCCAGCTCCCCCGACAGCATGAATAAAAATCCCATATGTACAATGTGTGCTTTCTACAGATGGCAGCATGTGGAAAGATCAGAGAGTTAATGAACAAAAATACCACTGCAAAGTAACCTGGTGCTGCGCCTGCCTCCTGCCCCACGCACCTCTCAGCTCCTCTGGAGGGGCCCCGTTCCTCCTCCCTGGCAGCAACGCAGAGGTGCCCAGCCCGGAATCAGACTCCCAGCCCTTTGTCGTCTAAAATTTCATTAGAAAAATCTCATCCTCGGAGTCCAAAGTGCAGCTAATAGCTGCCAAGGGGGAGGGTAAATGCCTAAAGGGGCCGGCTAAGCCTGTGCTTTATCCTCGCCGCTGACAAAGCGCCGTTGGCTCCTCTCCGCATCTCATCACCGGCTTCCCCGGGATTAAGGCAGCTTCAGCTTTGTGCTGGAGGAATGGTCCCGTCACTGAGCCGGCTGGATTTGAGAGGCACGGTCACACCGACAGGACAGGGGGAAATGATCAGGCTGCAGGTAAAGCTGGTAAAAATTCACGGCGAAGGACAAACCTGAACCGCACCTCGTTTGTGGAGGTCGGGGCCGCCTCGCTTCACGCAGGGACGGAGCAGGACCTAACAGCACGGGTCTGCGTGCTCGGTTTCCCTCTCTGAGCTATCCTTCCGTCAGAAGACGGCGTTACAGCTCCCCCATTCTCGCAGCCTTTTGTAGGAGTCTACCAGGACTCCACGGCCCTACCTGCTACCTCGTCAATCTACAGCGCTGTGAAATAGTGCCTGAGATACTCGTTCCCCTCTCTTGACGATCGGCAGTAGCACAGAACTGCAGAGTCAACAGTTTTGTGCTGTCGACAGCCCTTGCTTTGGCTGCCTCGGTGCCAACCCCATCGGCGAGGCCGTAAATCTGCCCCACAACGGGCTCGTGCTGGCAGCTCACGGGTGGAGCACCTGGACAGAAAACGGTGCTGCTCATTGAAGGGTGGCTGTGCCCCGCTGTGCCCTCGGGTATCCGAAGGAGCACAGACAGCTCCCAGCTCCAGCACGCGCTGCTGGTTTTTACTCCATCAGCACAGCCCAGCGGGGTCATCCCTTGGAAGGGACAGAGCTCTGCCCCTGGCCAGCCAGCTGCTGCCACCAGCACCCCCTGAGCCCCAGGAACAGGCCTCATCTCAATAATGACTGCATTGTGAATGAACGCTGAAGGTATACGGGGTGCAAAATGAAGGTTAAGCGGCTCTGCAGAAGGCGCATTTACATTCGGCATCAGAACACTAGGCAAACACATTTTTGAAATTAATTGCACCGTCACTTAATAAGTTAATTAATAACCACACTTAGCATTCTGCTTTTAACGTATCTGTTCTTTATAAAATACTTTAATAAGATGCTTTGTCCACTTCAGCAGCGGTGCCGAGTGACAAATAGCTCCAGTTGTGACTGAAACACGGAGATGTCTCTCAGCCCCGATGAGATTAAATAACCGTTTTTCCATAGGTAGAAATGAAGAGATTGGCTCCACAAGCTAAGCCATCAGGGTAAAATCATCAGCAGAGTTAAGAAGCCTGGTTACAGATAACGGATCACGCCACATCCTTTTCGGATCCCAGCAAATGCGGTCTCTGCTGCGGGCCTGCGCTCCAGCATGACACAACTGCCTTATGAAATTTTAATTCAACCCTTATTGGAGATGAATAATTTAACGGCAGACAGTAACAGACGGTCATCCAGCCCATGGCCCTCGAAGGAAAAAAGCGGGACGTCAGACCGTGACAGGCCTCAGCCGATGTAAATCAGCGTCGCTCCCGCAGCTCTGGGGCTCCTGCACCAATTTGCAGAGCAGCGCGCGGGCACCTGGAAGGTGCCGGCCTAGGGGCGGGAGCACCGGTGATTTGCTCTTTACCGATGAGATGACCCGGCCGTTAATTACTTGGCCATCAGCAGACGGGTTTTTCTGACCCAAAGCGCAGCTCGGATGCGTAGCCACCACTACCACAACAGCACATCTCCCCCTTCCCGTTCTCAGGAGTTGTTTTTCCTGCAAGGTGAGGCTGGCAGCCCACGGACAGGGGCAGCTGGGGCACAGCAGGAGAAGCCTCCCCGAGTCACATCGGGCAGCTCTGCCCCAGCCGAGCTCCCCGAGGCAGCCCGCACCTGAGCAAGGCCCTGGCTTGCAGCAGCGGAGATCCCAGGGGACACCTGCGGCCCACCCCAGCGACGCGCGGTGCATTTCACCAGCTGATTCCTGCCTTACCCCAGTCGAACCAAGAGCGGACTCAGCTGCCCAGATTTGGCTGATTTCTGGAAAGCTGAGTCAATGTGTCTGCTGGACCGATTGCCACTTCGTCGCAGGAATTATGAACAGAAAGCCAGCCCCCACGCCACGCAGTCCTACTGAGCCCTCACGCTGTGACTGTCGCTCACTCTTCACCTCTCGATTTCCAGAAAAAATGGGATATTCGGGGCAAAGAAGAGCACTTGCTGTTCAATGTATGGAACGGCTGCTCCTAATGCATTGCTCTCATCTCACATTTCAAATTCTCGAGTATGAAGCAGAAGCCATATGGCTAAGGCTGAGCAAAATCTGGGATTCCTATTCAGTGGCAAATCCTCCTGCTTCAGTACTTTGTTTCCATCCCAAACCGTGATGGAAAGCGAATGTTTGGTATTGAACCGCAGCTCCAGAAGCATTTCAGCGAGGCTTTTTTAAATGAAGAGAAACAGGCTGACATTTTCCAAACTGAAAGATTTCACTGCTGTTCTGCTGATCTAAAACATTTCCTTTTTTTTTGTGATCTCAGTGTTAGGATAAATGTTCCCCTTCGGTGGTGCACTGCTACATCACAGCTTACAATTTGCCACCATTTCGGGATGAATCCTGCAGAAAATACAGCGTGAGCCAGAAATGACAGAACAAGGGGATATTTCACGGTACCTTTTAAACAGAAGTACCTTTCCATTCAGCAAGGTTGATTTTTTCCCTATTTTAATGGAACGGTGCTTTTAGGAACCGCTCAACACAGACAAACTTCTGCCCATCGGTGCTGCTCAGCCCACACAATGTGCTTTGGGCTTCACAACATGAAACTCCAGGAAACCTCCAGCACACTGACCCTAAAGCTGACCCTAAAGCCCAGGTCCCCGTTCAGCAGGTGGAATGTATTTGCAGCCCACTGGGAAACAACAATCAAGGACCTTCAAAATGAAAAGTGTGCCGATTTCTTCACACGGGCACAACGCGAGCAGTCCAGAGGTATCAGACTTACAAGGCGTGAGAGCTGGCTCTCTCCTGCCCAGCCACTGATCGAGAGGGGCTGGGGCTGTAAAAGGCAGCCTGGGGATCTCCCCGCCACCAGCTCTGGAGAACCGAGCGAGACGCCCGATTTCGACGCCGGATTTGGGAGCTGCAGCTCGCCAACACAGGTCCTGGGCCCAGGTGGTTTTCCAAGGTCAGAGCGGGACTCAGCACTGCAGGACCCCCTCGTGCTCTCGTTTAATCAAAGTCATTAATTTAAAGTATGAATTCTAACACCCTTTTAATCCTCCTTAACAATAAGAAGCACTATTAAATCCTTAATGCGCCTACTTTAATTATAACCTATCAAACGCAGAATCAATTCTAAGTGGTAAACACAAAAAGCTGTATTCTGAGAGTGGATGAGATCACGCCTTTAAAATGCAAATTAAGCCTGAAGCATTAAACCTGTAATAACATCAATTAATCTTTCCCCTTAAAACACACACAAAATATTTAATCTCAGTCTAATCTCAGAGCCTGACGGTCGGAGCCAAGGAAGGCAGCTTTGGCCTCACGGAAGCGGCAGGACCGGCTTCCCTACCCTTAGGGAAACTGGGCTGTGGATGTGGGAGCTGGGGGCAGGTCCACTGATCTTCTGGATGGAAGCGATCCTTTTCGGAGGATTGTATATTACCAATTTTCCATTATCTCGTGAAAATTTCAAAGTTCCCTACCTGCAAAGACGTCCGCAGGGACGTAATGGTTACCTGAGTAAGGGCACAAGGACAAGTCCCTGGCAAGGGCTGGGAGAGGGACAGCCTTGTCCCGGGCTGATTTACTGCTCTTCTCCGCTCGCCAGTGCTGAGAAGGAGCAGAGCTGTAAATCAGAGGGGTAAATTATAGAAGCTGGCGAGGTTCTTACATGGTCCCGTGATACAGAGAATCGCCAAGGAGGCTGCGGGGCCTTGTGCCTTTCCCATCTGCGTCTCAGAGCAGCCCAGGTGGTTTCTGCAACGCATTGCAGAAGCTGGTGTTCAGCCCCCTCTCCTCCCTGAGCACCGCGCTGCTGCAAGGCAACCCCTGCCACCTCTCTGCTTCTTCAGAACAAGGGGAGAAGCCCAGGCACCACTCAGGTTGTGCCTCCTACAGCTCCTTCCGAGGCAATTCCCCAAAACTACAAGAAACGGGCAGGAATGCTGCAGTCCATGGCCCAGCCAGGCTGCTTTCTGCTGCTAAACTGCATAAAAGGGAAAATGTAAATGCCGGTCCTGCGTGCGTTAAGGACAAGGCATTCGGGATAATGAAGACAGTTTGTTCCCTGGAAGAGAAATGTTCCAGGCCGGTTACAAAGTTTGAAAGCAATATTTATATTGTAAAACAAGGATACTTCTAAACGAAAAATCACTTGAAACACAAATAAAAATGTTTTGTTTTGACAATCTGGGAACAGGATATTGATGTATTATTGAAGCAGCCCGAGTATTTATTTTCCCCTCCTGAAATATGAATTCATCAAATTCAACATGCTGTTGTGAAACATTTTTGTTTTAAAAAAAAACCTGGCTGCTTTGTGTTGAAAAAATGCTCAATTGGAAGATTATAGAGTGAGTCTACATCTGAACGGAGGGGGTGTGGAGGTTATTAAATCACCACGGAGGGGTCTGATGCTGCTGAGGTGTGTGTGTTGACACCAGATGCGCTGCAGAGGAGAGATATCCCTTTTATCATCAGCGTTATGTAGCTCTGATAATGGGTTCGGTCCTGCAGAGAATATAAATGTAGCTCCACAGCTGGACAAATAATGACAGTATTTTGTCTTCGTGTCATTTTTGATGAAAAATATTGGCAAAGAGCCCAAAGAAATTTATTTGCGATGAATTACCGGGTAATTCTGCAAATGAAGGCAGAACAGGCGGGAAACACACGGAGGACAACTCTCCGCCACCTCGCGAGCTTTTGTTGGCAGCAGCCGACAGCAGGGCTGAGATGTTCGCACGTCGCCTGGACAAACCTCGACGACTCCCAGCCACCGCTTGGCGTTGATGGAAGCGCCTGCCGAAGGCTCCGGTTAGCAGGAATCAGCGGGACGCTAAATTCAGCCTCAGATCCCAATCTTTACTGCATCGATTAAAAAAATAAAATAGATCTGTGGAAAAATGTCAATGGACTTGTTCGGTTTTAAATGGAGTGCAAATGAAAATGAGCAGGCAAAGGTGGGAGATCTTCCAGGACTGCAAATGTAGGGAATTCATGATTGAAATGACAACGCAGTTTAATTAATTCAAACCCTGATAAAAAAACTGAGAGATTAGAAAGAACGCTCCGCAGAGTGGGACGGAGTTCATCCAGCTGCTGCCTGGAATAGAAACCCGTGTGCTTAAGGTCAAAGGAAGGGAAAACCAGAAAGCTGACTTTGAAGTGATTGTCGGGTTTTTTTCTTTTGTAAAACCTGCCACAAAATCAATTCTCTGCAGAGCTGCTTTGGTCGCGCCCGAGGTGTTAACAGAGGGCAGGAGGCGGCAGCGGCAGAGCAGGGCACTGGCAGGACCCGAAACCGCCGGGTCCTCGGCTGGGCTGAGCAAAACTAACACCACCGAGCTGATCTCGGACTGCGGCAGCCCTGTCCCGAGTTCCTATCTCAGAAGAACCGTCACTGATTTCCTCAGACCCAGGCTGCAGAGGACTGAGTCTCCCTTTTCGTCTACACACAGAATTGTATCCCGCAAAATGAGTTAGGTCCCACGCGGTGGGACTCTCTTATCAAGAATCTGCTTCTTATCTATTCCAGCAGGTTTCACCTGGAATAGGACTTAAAACGCTGCCCCTCGAACCGCACCGCCTCCTTGTTACGACTAGCGTGTTTTCGGCATGGTTGAGACAAAATAGAATTTAGGCTTCAATGTGATTACTTCAGGACATGATGCTGGATCATGCAGTTCATCTGAAAAGTTGTACATCAATCTACCTGGCAATAATTATATTATTTCAGCAAATCCCAGAAATGCAGCCCTGAGCTCCTCCTCCTGTAGAGCTCAGCACTGCAAAAATCAGAGAACGTCAGCTGGCAAAACACTTCAGCCGGCGCTGCTGCCAACCCGCTAGGAGCGATCGGTCTGCAAAATGAGAACGAGAGCTCCTTGCCTCGCACGAGCCGCTCCTTGGTTTAGCTGAGGAGTCTTACACCGCCCCAAATGCCCCAGAAAGCCACGTGATTGGCGAAAAGCACTTTGCTATTGTTCCTATGACAGCTCATTATCTTTGCAAATATAATTACCTGGGGAGAAGACATACGAGATGCAATATGCCCATCCCACTCGCATGAGAGAGAGCGATGAAAATAGAATTAAGTTGTGTCACCTCCATTGTGCCATTTTTCTACAAGCAAGCCCGAACAGATTGATTTCTAGGTCTCCTTCAGCGTAACTTAATCAATGCTGAGTAAATTCAGCGGGGCATATGGACGATCATGTGTCTGGCACCCGCCTCCCTCCCCTGGTACGGTTACAGGAATTTCAATCAGCACCACCAGTGGCTCCCACTGCACAACGGCTTGGAACAAAAGCAGCCGAAGGCCTGGTGAGCAGGAGTTCATCCAGTCTGGCACCTCGGATCGCGTGCGAACAGGGGCCGTACTTCCAGCGGGTGCCTGAGCACCTCCGCCTCAGGTTTTGGTTGTCTCTGAATTTCCTTCAGGCAGAGTTGCCGAAGATGCTCCCACATCGCTCAAGCCTTCCGATGGGCTCCACAGAGGTCATTGTGAGTCTGGGCTCTAGGAGGCGAATGAGAGCTTGCTCGAAGGATGAACGTGCTCACCTCCCAGCAGCCGTTACTACTTCTAGAAGCAACAGGAAATAGAGAAAAATGCTTCATCTCCCTACATGTAGGCATCGAATCCTGGGTGCCACAACAGGAGCTCCCCTGGACCCCACAAGCACCCGGCAGAGCTCAGGGCAGCCTACGGGAGGCCTGGGACCGTCGGGACCCACAGCTGGAGGCCAGCAGGATTGTCCAAAATGCAGGAAACGGGGGAAAACGCCGGGTTGGACAGCTCAGCCGAGGCCACAGAACCACCACAGAGCAGAGCTCCTGGCTGACAGCTGAGGGAAAGACAGAAGTGCTGGGCAGAGGGCGGGGAGGGAAATGACTTCATTTAGCCCTGACGCTCTTAAAAGTCTTCTGGATTTTTTTTAATGCATGAAGCTGGTGATGTTTGTGTGGCCATGATTAACCGACGGCACTTTGCTGCCCTGCACTTACAGAAATGGCTACGTAATGAGATAATCAGAAGCCGAGATACTAATTGGGCTTATTGATTTTTTTTGAATAGGTTGCATCTCCATTTCCAAAACCATGGGAAAATGTTCTGGTTTTTATGGCTATTATTTTTTATATATTTTTTTTTCCTTGTAGATATTACTGAGAATCCTATTGACATGTTTATTTTACTGATAACTAAGTTTTCATTAAATGTAAGATTTCAGTGATTATTTTAGTGTCCTCGTGCGACTGTCAAAGAGAATGTTCAGCAGCACTTTGAAGGAACGGAAAGATGCCCCCACGTCAAAAGATGCTAAATAGGAAGAACTTGAAAATCATTTGTTCAATTATTTGCTGTCTCGCTGTTGAAAAAAAAAATACTTCTGAATAATGCTGGAGTCAGCAAATGGGTTTTAAAAAACATCTTCCGAATTGCCCAGATTTATTAGCTTATCACTACAATGGAGCAGAATATGGAAATGAGTGAGAAATGCATTATGCAAGGCAGTAAGTGACATGCAGCAGGACAGAAAGGCAACGCTTATGTTGTTGAGCAGCTGGGTTCGATTTACTGCCTGCAGAATATAAATGGAGAGCGGGCTATTCTGGGGCTGCAGTCAACAGTCCGGTCCCCCCCCAGTTCCTCCAGTTGTTTTTCCCCCCCTGGGCCTTCCAGTCTTGCTCTTTTTCTGGCTCTCCGAAGCCTTGGCTGGTCCGGTGTCACTGCTCCCTACAAACACAGCCTGCGACACCTGCCCCAACGCTTGCGACCTTCTGAGAGACAAAATGCTGCTTACGGGGAGGTGCCCGGCTTGCTGCAGCGAGGGCTAGTGGCCCAGCAGAATTACCTACAAAGACCTGTGGGGCACTGCACATACAAATAATGGCCAGGCAATCAATTCCAGCTTAAACTGTAACGGCGACGTCTGACACCGCCGCCGAGAAATATTCGGATCACCTTTTGCTACAGAATTACACTTCCCACTCGCAGAAATGATGTCATTCTCAGTTTTTCCAGATCTTTGGGCTGAAAACTGAAAACGAGATAAAACTGCTTCATGTTTGTTACATGAAATACAAAACGCAATGAAATAGGAGAGCAAACCACAAATGCCTATCTCGAGACGAGCATTAGATCTCCCCACGCCGCGTTTCCTGTGCTGTTAATTAAAACATGAACTCTCGTCCAAACCCGAGCACTAGCACATCCATTCTCGTAAGTTCTCATTACACACTTCTGAAAGGGCAAGTGTATGACTTGCAGAAGCACCAAAGGGTGTTGATGGATGCACTTTCAGCTTCGGACGTGCCCACAGCTCTGTTAGCTTCTCGCAGCACCCAGGCCGGGTCCGTGCCGTGTGCTGGCCTTACCCCTCCCCGCAGGTGAGCCAGGCGCACAAAAAGGGCTGGGGTTCCTGTACGTGCTCCTTGCCTTCACCTTGAGGAGAGGGGTGGGAGCTGTTACCTGCTGGAGAGCAGAGGGGGACAACAGAGCTGTGAACGCCGACCCTTTGTACTGCTGCAGGGAGCACGTGCCCCGACCAAAGGCAGACACTGAGTGGCTACGGGAAGCCACCAAAAGGCTACCGTCAGCCTTCTGAAAGCCGTGCTGGGCTACGTCTCTGCTCGCAGCGTGCCTGTGTTAGTTTGTTAGCACTGGGGAATTTTATTCGTGCCTTCAGGCGTGAGCCAAGACAGAGAACAGAGCGTGGCACAAATAGCCCTGAGTCAGCCTCGGCAGCTTCGGTGTCTAACTGCTCCCGTTGCTTACCGCAGGATCGCAACACCTGAACAAGGCAGGAGCTGAATTTATCACAGTGACAATCAGTAACAAAATCTTGAGGACACTTAGATCTAGAAGGGTTAATAAATGCTGGTAAACCTCCTTCTTCCTGCCTCAGAGCTGAAGAAGCTGCCACCCCGAGCACCAACCAAGGTCATCTGTCACTAACTGAAGAGATAACGAAGAAAAGCCGCTCTTCAAGTCTGCCAGACTAATGCCTCCTCGACTGGACCATCTGCAGCAGATGTGCCAGAAGAGATTGTTTTAAACGGCCTAAATACGTCCAGCTCCTGAAGTGCTGAATGCCCTTAGCAGAGTTTCCTTGCTGCCTGAAGGCATCAGGCAGGAACGTTATTAATAGCACTAGCAGTCAGCGGGCCTACAGCTTTTTAAATCTCTGCCTGTGCCCTCTGTGTATTTATTGTGCACGTGAGTAAAGACAAGGCAGCCACTTCTTGCTCCTGGGAGACCTGTTCTGGTTTCCCTGCCGTGCAATCTCCTTGCGCAGCGATCCCTGTGGCATCCCTCTGTCCTGCGGCTTTTCCTTGGAGCTGTTCACTGGGTGTGCACTGCGATCCTGCACAGGACCTCTGTGTGTGCACACATCCCTCCGTCCCTGGGATAACGGGCGGGACTGCTTTGCAAACTCCTCGCAGGTACCCTGAAACAGCCCTTTTTTATTACCTCCCCAAAGCCCTTGGGAACTGCAGCTGACCGCGGAGTCCCGAGCACGCGATGCATTCGTGTTCCATTTGCTGCTTCCTGGAACCCGTCATTCCGATTCCAGTTGCAGCTGTTAAAATTTCATTAGCAGATGTCTTGTGGTGCACCAGCAGTTGCCATCTGAGCGCGCTGGAGCTCCTCGGTTCATTAGAGCTACCTCGGAGAAGGCTCGGCTCTGACTGATCTCAGAACTGCTCCTTAGTTACGTGCTATAAATTTACACGGAATAAGAAAGCTGTGTACCAAACGCCCAAAGTGTGTGCAGCAGTTTATGGGAGGAGAAAAAAAAGCAAAACCCAACTGGTAAATGCCATTTATACCCAACTGTGCGGCATCGATACGAGGCATTCCATATTGACTCCGTTTCAGTGCGGGTTAATGCTCTTTGTTCCCTGCCGCAAGCGCAGTTGTTCGGCCGCTCCTCGCACCTCAGACACGGAGCGCTGATCGTGGCTGCACACAAGTGCTGCCGACACCTTCGGCAGGGCTGCGCGTCTCTAACAGGTTGCTTTCACATCTTCTGCTGCCGGGCTCTCTCTCCCAAGCCTAATTCTTGCTCCAAGCACCTCCAGCTCGGACTAATTTCTCTGCAGAGGCGCCGCTGGCATCCCTCATGTAGGTGCCAGAAGGTTTTGCACCAGGGCAAGCAAGAAGCAAATACAGAGCAATGGCCAGGCCCTTACGATTTCTCTCCCCTTCATCTTCTAGCACTTACTGGGCCTTATTTACACCGCTGGGGCAGATTCTCCATGCAAATCAGTGCAACACCAGAGGACTCCCACCAGCTGCAGCGACCCTGCCCTGCTCACGGAGCAGACCTGGGCACGAGGGTGCCTGGAGCGTGCAGCCCTTGGCACATCTCTGGAGCCCTTCACAAACCCAGCCAAGAGTTTGTCACATCTGGGGCTGAAAGCTAAGCCAGCGCTGCAGCTCGCAGCATTGTTTTAAAACCCGGCAGCAGTTCACAAACCTATTTGCAGATTTGCTGCAGTACTGAAAAAGAACAAAAGGAAATCTCCAAACAAAAACAAAGCTACAAAAGAGCAGCAACAACAGAAGCCACCTCCCAACAAACAAACAGGAAAAGCTTTCATTTTTACGGCAGCATGTTTAATTAGTTTCATTTATCTGTGAAGTCAGTTTGCTTGTTCTAGGCATAATAAGCACTGTGAGTTATTGTTAATTCAAGATCTACCGCCTGGTCGCTACGATGCCTGGGCGGGCTTGCTGCCGGCCATCCCTCTTGTTTCCTGCCTGGACAGCAAAACCTGCATCGTTTCTGCCGTCATCCCGGCACCCTGGCTCAGCAGAGAGGGGTTACACCTTCCCCTCTGGGTCACACAGACCTCTGCAGCTCTCCTATAGATAGCCCGTGATAATTAAAAACAAAGAGAAATGGGAAAAAAAAGGCTGACGAGTGGCAAGAAAAGCGGGATGTGCAGGGACGGGGAGCGGGAGTTTTGTGAGCTGCACGGGGACGGAGCAGCGTGCCCTTACCCGAGAGAAGCAGAAGCGTGGCGAAACACGGGGAGGTTTCCTCTGGGAGCACGAGATCCGGGCTCAGAGGTGGCCACAAGCCCTCGCTTTTGGGGTTTGGCTCTAGCCACAGCAGATCGTTGCCCAGCCTCGAGCCATTAGCTGGACTAAGGCTCCCTGTCGGTCTGCTCCAGGGAGAGCTGTTCCACTGATTCAACCTGACGGCCCTCAGTGGCTCCATTACAAAGGATAAAAGATGGTCTCGAGCAGAACTTAGCGAGGAAGAGACAGAAACTGGAGTCTTTAATCGGGAACCTGAATTAACCTCCCCAGAAGGGTATCCATGTGGACTGTGGCTTGTATTTATAAACCTATTTCAATTCCTTCAGGCTTCTTTTTACTTACAAGAAGGAGCAAAAGCATGGAGAAAGGCAGAATTTGAGAGCATCCTGGCTGAGGATATCAACGTAGCTGTGCTGGGAAGTCCAAATAATGAGAATTAATTCAAACCCTACAGCGCGATTCAGTGAGCACAGCTCCCCAAAAACAAAGAAGGATCTCATCAGGCTCTGCAGAAGGTGGTCCTGCTGACCTGCCAACTACCCAACCCTGTTCTGAGGACGTCCGCAGAAAGACGAACTATTTGCCTTTTGTTATATTAAGGAAAGGTAGGCACTTGAGAAAAAGGGAGGGATTCCAAGAAAAAAGTATTTTTCCATACGGATAAGGCAGGGCTGCTACTTCAGGCTCACACTGTGTTCTTCTGCAACTTGCAAAGGCTTTTCATTCCGCTTGTATTTCATGTTTCAAGTGGATTATTTCCCTTCAGTTGATAAGAGTGTAATTCAGTTAGGCCTTGGAGATAGTTACTTCATTTCTCAAAACGATATTTTGCATGGAAGGATCTTTTTTTTTTTCTTTTTTGTTAAAACATCACCTGGAGCCTGTGGAAATTAGATATATTAGCAAACACTAAACGACTCATCACGCAGAAAGCGAGTGGCGAATTAAACCACGGTGGGATGAAGGCAATGCCTCCCCTAAGTGCGCAGAGCTGGGTAACAAAGTCCTGTCCTGCCACCGCAGGCAGCCCCGCTGGGTCCCTCTGTCGGCTCAGGAAAATGCCCTGTGGCTACTGCAGAAACCTGCAGCTAAACTGCAGGAGGCTGCCAGCACCTCTGGCTGCGGGAGCTGCCTCAAGCAGAGGAATTTGCGTACGCTCACCGGGGCCAACAGGACTCCTGTCCCTGGGGCAGACATCTTGCTGACGGCAGCCAACGGAGCAAAAGGCAGCCAGTTCTGTTGCTTTGCTTCCTGGAAAGACCAAAATCCTGGCACCTCAAGGCCTACAACACATGAGGAGTATGGGGGCATGGCTCTGTGCCTCTGAAAGTGCCCTGTGCCGCCCAGTCCCAGCGCAGCTCCTCCTGCAGCCTGGCCCAGGTAAGGACCACCTAACGCGGCCCCCCTCCAGCAGCTCGGGGTGGCCATCAGCTTGCAGACCAGGACAGCTGAACTGCGTGGGCATTTCACACGGGACCGAGGCCAGAGAACGGCCCCTGGCCTCTTCCAGAGAATGGGTACAGACAGTGACATCTCTGCCGTGATGCGCGGAGATACCCCTGGGTGCAATCTGCACTGTGCTAGACTTCGCTGAAATTTGGCACATCGGTTGGCCAAAGCCAGTTGCATCCCCACCGCCTCCTGAGATGGGTCGGTGTGACCCCGCCGCCTGCTCCAAACCTTCACAGCTTCCACGGGCAGCCCGCCCCGCAGACAGTCCAGGCGGAGAAGCGCTACGGAGGAGGGCTGGCACGCTGGTCAGAGAGCCATCTAATAAAATCAACAGCAATTTGTCCTTTGACTCGAGGCCAGGTTTTCAGAGCGCTGTGGTTTGCTTACGGCTGCTGCTGACGGAACTGACACGGAGGCCAAGCTGCTGAGAGGGGCAGGAGAGACGGCAGGCGTGAAGCCGGGCTGAGCCGCGCGTGGATGGCACCACCGCTGTCCAATTACCCAGATTTTCATGAAACGCACGGCAGACGCTTGAAGCTTGTTCAGACAAGTGGCTCTGTCGATTTGCTTCTGTGGGGACTTGGAAGAGCAAAGCATATTAATGACTCCTTCCCTTCACAAGAAGAGCTCTGCTGCGGCAGAGGAATGATCAGAGGCTGAATCACTTGGAGGGAGCACAAAGTGCCTCGTGGCTACTTGCTTATTTTTAGAGACCTTGATGACATCGTGCCACAGCCCTCTTCTCTGTTAATTTATGGGGTCATCCCCTCTGATACGAAGGGAAAGTGAAGTCATTCACTCCTTTCAGGGGAAGGATCAGGGCCAGTCTACCTCCTTACTAAAATATTATGTATCCTCTTACCACCTCCCAGCTTTGCATTTTTCCTGTATGAAGCTTAACGCACTAAGTTTCAAGCATATTTTCTAGAAGCCTTCAATTAAATACCTCTAAGGACAATAGCTCATTAGTATGAGATAGCTGCTGTCATTCTCCTCATCCCCTCCTGCCTAGTGCTATCTCCATTTGGGTGAATTACACGAGACTTCTCTGAGCCGCATTCAAATCTCAGCTTCAGTTAAGAAAATGTGCTCGGTGTTAGGGAGGAGCTGCGGCCGGAATACTGATGTGGCATAGCAGCTCCAGAGAAGGCACACCGGCTCGCGTGTGTACCAACCAACCTCGGGCTCGTGTTCCGGCTCTTCTCTCCCTGAAACGGGCTCCTTGGCATCGCTCAGCTCAGGAGCATATAGCCAAGTACACCGTGCGATGTCCCTGACCTCCAAAAAACACCAGTGGGTTTGTCTTCACCCCTGAAACTCGTAACAAACACCATGAGCTGTGCCTGGGAGGTGCTCACCTCCCGTATGTGGGGGCAAACTCATGTCAAGAGAGATCGCCCCAGCTGCATTGTAGTGCAACAACCGGGCGCCTGTAAGCCGAAGGGGTAAAGCTGAGATGTTCTCAGTAAGATGGCAGCCCCTCCACTGGGTGCTGTACACACTTGGCCCTTTCTGAACACCTCAACTGAGCAACGTGGGAAACTGAGGCACGGGGAGATTCCTTCAGAAGCTGCTGTCGTGGGAAGGAACTGTGCTGCGCTCTTCTCATCGGTACTGCCAACAGCCTGAGAGCTGCATGCCACGCTGCTCCGCTCCACGTAGCGCTGCCGACTTACGTTGGCTGAGTTTTGGGTTTCTCTCCTTCATTTCCTTGCATAAAGGCAGCTTAAATGTATTCTGTGCATTCTCTGCATGGCTGCCCAGATCACAGGGCCGTGCTTCCAGAGCAGGTGGTGACAGCACTGCACTTGGAGTCTTCGCCGCAAGTCTGGGAGGGAGCAACGCACTTGGAAGCATCACGCAAGGAGATGTGGCCGTGAGAAGCACCCTCATTAAGGAATGCTCGTATGCTTCTGGAAGGACAAAACTAGCATTGCGAAATGACACGGTGACCTTCCCCTGCCACTCAGAAGAGACTGGGCAAATTCGTGTAGCCGCCAGTCCCTGGAGGAAGCTATCCTGGCACTCAAACTACCTGTGCTGTCTTAATACTCCTTCAGCAAGGAGCTGCCTGGCATCTGCCGTGCCATGAGAAACAACCGTATGTGAAGAAGGCTCCACGATGGGGCTTGCCATCCTCTTCCTCACCCCTCTCGCAGTGCCGGTGTGAGCGTGCGGGGCAGGGAGGGACCTGCTGCCGCCCGAGCTCCTGCCGCTTCCATGACGGGCTCCCAGTAACAGCATCCATTCGCCTGCTTGACATAAATACTGTTTTCAGGTTAACACGTTTAACGTAATGAGGCATTTATTTTCAGCCTCAAAACTCTTCAAGACCGTGTTTTCTTCCAGTGAGTTGAAGTGACGAAGGGATTAATAACAGGCTTGAACAAGCAAGCTAAGAGAACGAATCTAACAAACTGCGCAGGTTATGAAGTGTGCTTGGATTGATCCAAGTAAAGGCAATCGGTTTTGACAGTATGAAGAAGAAAATCCACATTCTCCTAGCCTGCACATCTCACTTACTTCTGTCAGTGGCTATCTTCTTCTCCTAAAGCTGTGCCAGCTTTCCTTTTTCTTTTTAATTATTATATGAGGCAAAAAGTGTGCTGTTTTAAGTCTGTATCTTAAAATTCTGAAGCGATTAGATTACAAAACCGAATGGATTGCTAGGGCAGATGTATCAGAAGCCCCAGTTCTGCTACCATCGTGCTGCAGCGATGGGAGGTGCCCTGCATAAGCTTTCTGCATTAACCAGTGTCTCAGCCTTAGGGAGAGACGTGCTCGTGTATTCGATTCGATTGCCCTCCAATTCTTGACCAAACAAAGCCGTGGACCTCTAGGAATTCACCCTCACCACAGGAGTAACAGGGAATTTACAGCAATACTTGCAAGGCTTTCTGTCTGATCTGCTTGGTACCTTCTCACTCCTAGTACGCTATCATTATTTTTTTCAGGTATTTGCTGTAAAATCACAGCCCAAATAATAAATGTAACTCCTCGAGCCTGGAGGTGTTTTCTTTAATATATAAGCAGGGAACTAAGAAACAAGTGTATGCATGAGGTTAAGACAGCTAAAATAAGACTGAACTGTCTGACTAGTACATCCCCCGCTGTTTCTGTTAGGAAGTCCAGATGTTTGCATAACTTCTGCCAAGAATTTTAAATAAGGGACCAAAGCCCCCTAAGAGATCGTAGAGGGCTGGCTACAGATGAAGAGGATTACTGTGGATAGTACTGAGAAGGGGTTATGGATAACATAAGGTGCAACAAAACTGTCCCTTAGGATATAACGATTTTTTTCTTTCCAGTTCATTGCATCGTTAAGCGTGTGAATTTCCTTCCCTTAGCATGTCAGGTCATTTGTAGAGAAACAAGCAGAGCGAGGTTGCTTTACTCACTGAAAGCGAACTGCAGCGTGCGTGCGAGGGTTTCTGTAGGGTGAACGCCGCCGATATCCCTACGGCTGTATGACCAAGGTGCAGAAACTATTTTTCTTAAGTCCACTCCATATAATTTGCCAATTACACGGCTGTTCATGTGCCATCTTGATTTCCTTACTGAAACAACCACTTCTCCATCACCTGAGGATGGCGGCACTGAGGCTGCAGCCAGCCCCCTCCGTGCGCTGGGGGCACCTCCACCCTTCAGCCGTGGGCTGACGCCTCCGCGTTGGCTCCGGGACAAAAGCTCCGTGAGCAGCTGTGCCATCAGCCAGCCAGGTGTCCCGACTGCCACTGAATTCCTCTGGACTCCCACCAACTAAAACAAGGAGTAAGACCACTGACCTTTGCGAGGCGCTTTGAGATCCACAAGTTACAGCCTGAGTGTGTTTTGACTTTTTTTTTCCAGTGGTTCTTGGAAAATGAAGGCTCTGAAGAGCGGAGTTTTACCCCCAGGCTCCTGAGCTCAGGATGCTCACAGAATTCAGAGCTAGCCACAGGTCCGTGCCTTTGGTGAAGCCGGTCTGAGGCCTGGCTCAGAATCGCCGTGAATAACGGATGGGAATGATACCTGAAACTTGACGTGAAACTCTGCCCTTGCTCAAAAATAAAGTCCGGCGGAGATCTTGGCATGAAAAATAGAATTTAATTTGTGATTTATCTGCTTTGATAGCACACTCTTCCCTACAATTCAGGAGTGCCTTTCCAACTGATCTGTGTTCAAATTAATTTAGCACGGACAGCTGCTATTAGCATGAATATGTCACAATCCAGCACAGCGTTATAAAGAAAAGGATGTCCTACCCATAAATATTTGTGCCACCCCACAGGTCTCTAATGGAGCCCTCATCCATCTCAAAAATCTTTTACCAACTTACACAGAACGTGGCTAAGCCACGCCATTTGGCGTTGTCTTTGGAGGTATAAATCTCTCCACAACTAGGAAGGAAAATGCTTTCTTGCCAAGTAGGGTAGGAGCAGAAGTCATCTGTCCGCCTCTGCAAGGCACATTCATTGACCTGAGGATGGGAAAGATGAAGAATGCGACCCCTCTGCCAGCGGAGCCTACGCGAGAGCTCTGACTGCTGCGGGCAGCCGAGGGGGCCCAGCCAGCGGCAAAGTCTGAGAAGTTTGAGAGGCAAGTTGTAGCTCCGACCAGAAAGAATTCCCATCGCAACAGCAGCTGGTGACAGGGACACGTAATTACCTGCTGCTTACATGCCAGTCCGGGCTGGGATTTTCAGTCCTAAAAATTCTCAGTTCTCATTAACTTTTAGTTATTGATTCTCGTCTGCTCTGTGCATCCGCAGCCCTCAGCCTACACAAGCACAACTTTCCAGAGGATGCTGAGATTGAGCAATGCTCCGTTTTAACCTTTCCAGAGACTCTGTGTAATAAGTAACAAACTAAACAAAAAAAAAGCACAAGAAAAGCTGAAAGTTCTTCAACATGGATAAAAAGAGACACGGAAGAAACCTGCCTTGCTTCCTTGTGTATTCACGTTATCTGCCTTATGTCAGAAGATCTACACGGCTACCTGCCCAACCCAATTACGCTGTCTTCACGTTGCACCGTCGGTTCTACCAGAAAGGCTTTGGTCCGACCTCCGTTACCTGTCGCCCACATTCGCAAAGTTCCAGGCTTTTCTCCCAAATGCATTCAACAAATGAGAAACCGCTCATCTGGGCTTGGCTTGGCGCTTACTGCGCTCCCTCCCTTGCTTCCCGGACCTGCCTCAGTAAATGCCTTGCCCTCCATACCTGGCAGCGCAGCTTCCAGTAACGAGATGCCGCAAGTGCTAGGAACTTAGATCAGCATTACCAGCCTGTTGCTGCTCAGATGTACGCAGGTTTGTTTCTGCTACGCAATCCTTAAATACCAAGTTCCGTAACTCTTAGTCCCAAGGCATCTAAGCGGGAACCTGTTAGTCAACAGGATACAATCTGGTGAGTTTGAACGCATTTCAAACACTGCAGCGCAGCCAGGAATCCATCTGTCAAGTGAGCATCTCTGGCTTATGATTCAAACTGTTTTTTCCACAGCATTCGAGAAATTTAAAACACGCTGCTGCTTCAGAGCAAGGACAGAATAAAGACTTCCCCAGCGCCTGATGGATTGCTGCAGTTGTTACAGTACCAAGGAGGAATCGATAGCAGAGAACAATCCGGCTGTTGGCTCGGACAGTTCGCAGATTGATAGGATTTGCATTAGGGAGACGAGAAGCAGTTTAGGAAGGAGTAGAAATTCTCGTACCAAAAAAAGCCCAGGAAACCTTTTAGTCTGTCTTGGATGCCTTCCAGCTGCGAATCTCAGAGCGTTTCACCGTTTATGGACAAAGGATATGTCTTCACTCCCGTCCCAGCGCCCAGCAGATCGATAGCAGTCTCGCTGTCTCGGCACAGAACTCGGTGCAGGCTAATTTAGCATCCCGAGGCTCCCAGCGGCCACAGAGCGGGTGCGCACCTTAAATTTAACACGCAGCAGCCTAAGCAAGCCAAGCGCATGACTTCATCTTATCAAGGAGCATCTTCAAGGGACACTCAGCCCTCCAGCTCGGAAGTATCACACACTTCTCAAGACACGTGCCGGGTGAGGATCTCTGCTCAGCCCCGGCTTTCTTATCCCAGTGTAATCCACATCTCGGTTTGCTTTTCTCTGTATGCTTCTATCCTAATCTGAACACAGCCTCAGGGAACAAAAATGAACTAATCCTATGGTGTCAGTTCATGGACTAGGAAAGGAATTATTACGTTTCAAGCATCTTTGTTGACACCAGAACCAGCTGACATTTAGCCTTCTACTGATCGGTACTCCTTTCTTCCTGTCATCTCTCCCCCCAGTTCCTGTCTCCAGTGACACCTCCTTGCTTAACAAATCAGGTGTGTGGAGTGTCTTAGGAGAGTATTTTGTTCATACTCAACTTCTGTAAGAATTGCGGGAACCCAATTCCATTGTGAGATGCTGAATGTCTGCAGGACCTCTGTCAAATTCGGTGGTTAGTCTCCAAAAAGCTCCTGATGGGGGGAGACATCAGAGCTGGCAAAAGGAAACGCAGCGGCACCACATACAACCACACGTACCTTCATTCTGGGGAAAAGCAGGCCAAACGTGATAGTGCGAGGTACAACTGCTCTTTGATTCATACACAAGTGAGGGACCTGGGAGCCGAGTGCGATTCTTACAGGAGCCTGGCTTCTTCACAATGCACACGAAGCATCAAAGCCCCTCAGCTGCGAGTGCTGCTCGTGGAAACGGGGCTGCATCGGCATCCGTCAGCACGCACATTCTGGTAAACTGACACAACATTACGGGGAGGGAAGTATTAATTCAGCTCTGGATATTAACACAGAAAGAGCAGGAGCTCCTATTTGCTGCTTCAGTTGTAGATAAAATGCAATTCTTTGCAATGATATTATACTGGATTACACGCTGAACCTTATTAACATATTCCCCAGTGTTTTGTGATCATATAATGAAACTCCTATTACAAATCATCCATGACAGAGATATTCTTGCAGAGAAAAAAAAATAAAAAAAGCCTTAGAAAGACTTCAGATTGAGAAAGCAATGCCGCATCAGCCGGATCAAACCGGCACGGCTCCACCGATGGCTTTTTACAGGGGTCCCCACAGGACAAGTGGGGGGCAGGGAATCCGTTCCCCTTCCCTTGGTAACAACCACCTGTGTGGCGCGTGCTCTGTGCCACGGGATGGGAGAAGGGCTTAGGGATATGGTTCGGGGGATGATTTGTTAGTGTTAGGTCAGAGGTTGGACTCGGTGATCCTGTGGGTCTCTTCCAACCCAGACTTTCTGCGATTCTGTGATTCTGTGAAGGGCTTTACCAGCGCCTCACCCTCGCTGCATCGCAGCCTCCATGTGTGTGAACAGAGTGACGCCCTTCACCCCAGCTAGGTGAGAAAATCGTAGGCTGTTGGAGGTCCGTCGAGGTCCTGCTGCTGGTGCCAACCTGCACTACTGGAAAACATCGCCACGGCCCAAGCAGAGGGCTGCTTGTTTGGACGGACGCCGGGCGATTACAAAGGCTTGGGCATGAGCTCGAAGTCTGACACTGAGCTCCGAGTGCTCCCTGCAGGTGAGGAGCAGAGCCTGGCGCACCTCAGAGCCCCGAGCCAAGTCGTGTTAACATAAAAGGCAGCTCTAACTAGCGTGGAATGAAACTCAGCTCAGTTGGAGTTGTTTTTCTCAAGATTTGCTGTGATACCTCAAATTACGTCCATTTAATTTAGTTTTAATAAGAATGTTATTGTAGGCTAAACAAATACCAGCTGATCACTGAAGAGGAGAATGTGCTGTATTGTATTAACTGTTCTGGAGAAGATAATTACCTATTATATTGTAAACCTCAAGCGTGTTTTTAATAATCGTTGTTTAAATAACACAAACTGCCTTATTAAAAATTAACCTCCAAGAATCATAATTTACCGTTGGAACAGTTGCACATTTGGAAACCCTGAAGAGAGGAGTTGTGTCTAGTGCTGAAACCTGCAAGGTAAGCAGTCCTTGGCTCTCTTTAGGCTCTGGCTGAGGCGAAGGGCAGCGGCGGCTGCAGTCATCTGAAGGCGTGCAGTGGTCTTGGAGATCTTTCCTCCCTGGAGCTCTGACCTAGCCAGCGGTTGTTAACCTCGCCGTGTCAAGACTCTCAACGGAATCTTAAGCAATTTCCTTCCTTCTTATTTTGCCCCCACTGCACTGCAGAGTATAATTCTGAGATAAGCACAAAAACCCTGGTCCACTCTAAAACAAGATGCTCACAGTCACTCTTGGAAAGAGCTTTACAATGCAAAGGCTGCTTTCTAGGGAGTTGATCCTTTAAATTTCATTTTCCAAACATGACTGTGGAAGGCAAAGCACCTCCTTACCAAGAGGTAAGGATCCTCAGATCCTAAGGATCCCTCAGATCCTTTGATCCTTTGGATCCCTCAGATCCAAAGCCCCTGTGTTTGATGGAAAAGCCGCAGCTCCACGAGGACGACGTGACCCGCTGACCTCCCCAGCAGGACGCGTGTTCGGCACGAGGCAAATACGGCAGCAGCCACCGGACCGCGGCCGTTCCTGCCACATGCGAGGCTGGCCCACCCCAAGCAAATGTTCCCTGATTATTTTTAACGAAAAACGAGTCTGCATCAAAACTAAAATGATATTGTCAGCAGTTAATTATCACTTGTCAAACAGAGCACATGCCGCTCTGTGGATTTCGTTCTCGGGCAGTTCTGTGGAACTGCATTGCTTAGCGCTGGGTGAGCGAGCCTCTTTGTCAGGAGATGCGGATTGTTTGAACTGCTCTCGCTGGATCCTGGTATTTAAATGAGCTTTTGATTTCCCGGAAGATGACAGGTTCAGTGTTTTTAAAGTGGCTCATTTGGAGATCAGACAGCACAATGGTGAATATATCCTAATGATCATGTACACGGTACTCTCGCACTGATGGAACACTTTCTTCTAAGGTAATTCATGAATTATTTGTACCTGCGGGTCTGCTATTGGATACACCCAAGTATTACTTGAACGGCTCTACGAGATGTGCTTTTGGTATACCTGAGGTGTCTTCCATTTCTTCCACTTATGCAAAAAGATCATCCGAACATTTCAGCATGCTGGTTCTTTCGCAAATTCATTTTAAATCCTTCAAAATTGAACCAGCCTGGGAATTTGGATGTTCCTTTTGACACTGAGCATTTGGTAAATGGCCCTTCTCTATGCTCTTCCAAAAGGTTAATCTGCAAGGCTGCTGGAAGAACAGTTTCTCTTCCCCAGGAGAGGGTGGCCTATTTACCCCGCCAGCGGCTGAGCGCCTCGGTGTCTCCTTGCTGATGGATTTGTCAGAATCTCTTAGGAAGGAACGCCGATGATTATCTCAGCACAGGGGACAGTGCAGTTTCCGAGGCAGCAGCCTACATTAAGGCCATTTCCCCACCGGCAGAGCCAGAGCCTGCCCATTTTGCAGCCTGATCCGAATTTCTGCTAAAGCATCCACTCTGCAGCGGGCCGGAGGCTGTGACGCTTCCGCGGAGCTCTCGTCCGTGCAGCTCACGGCCACGCACAGCCCATAATCCCAACGCCCTTGATGCCTCTCACCGAGAGGGCAGCTGGTGCCGTGAGCCTCGCAGCACCCGACGATGCCCTGCAGAGCCACCACGTGCCATCGGGCTGTGGCAGAGGAAACAAAGAGAATATTGCACTGCTGTAATGCAGACCATGAAAACTGCCCTCATCCTGCCAGAACGGACCCAATGGAAGACATTTCCTCTTTCTTTTTGGCAGCCTTCATTTCCTTCTGGTCCACAGTTCCCTTTGTCCGATTAGGGCTGTAAAGGCAGCCGTTTAAATGAAGGATTCACGCGGCTTGCATCTGCTAAGTATCTGCCCATTAACCAGATGACACTCCTGCTTTGCATAAGGCAAGAACTCCTTTATCTGGCATGATTAAAGGAAGCAGCACTTTCAAGATGTACCTATAAATTCTTGCATTCATTTAAGTCACAAACAGCCTTAGCACAATGGACAGATTGTGTCTAAGGCTGGGAAAATAAAACTGCCACATGATATTGATTTAAGTGTCATCCAACCATCCACACAGTTCAAAAACCAGAGTATATCTGTGTTAGCACAGCCATCAATAAATACAAGAATTAAGGAGATGGTGTGAAGGAGAGGAGAAAGAACAGTTGACAACGTCAGAGACTTAAATCCATTATCTTTTGGCCCAGGGAAAGGAAAATAAGCGTGCAGTCCAGTCTGCCTTGATTTATGAAGCAGCCCAAAGCCATGCCTCTTTCTCACACTGGTTCGTTCCATCTTTATCTCCTCCAGCACGCCGACAGCGAGCCCAGCCACGCACCCGGTGCCGGGCAGGGGCTGCCCCGTGCCAGGCACCAGGCACAAAGAGCGGTCAGCCGCCCGCCGCCAGCAGCAGGGAGGCCACACCACTGGAGTCAGTGCTCTGAAGAAGCAGGCTGCGAGGTTTTGCCTGGCCAAACGGAGGAATGAAGACAAAAAGGAGGGCGCAGCTCCCTGTGTGGGCAGCTCAGGCACCGTTTGGTGCTTTATTTAAGCCCGCACCACCCTCTAAGCGAAGAAGTTCCTCCGAACAGCTAAGCTAAGTCTCCCTTCTGGCAGCCCACGTAGGATGCAGCTGCTGTTGGAGAGAACTTTGCACCCAGACTGCCGCTGGGTGCATTTACGCAAGGACAAAGTGGGAACAAAGACACAGAAGGGAATGAACAGCACCGAGCTCCAGGCATTGAGTTATTTCACAACTTCCTAGCAATGCCACCACCGCTCATTTTCCGTCTTGGGCTGTAAATTCCCTTAATGCAGAATGAGATTCTAATAATTTTGACTAATTTCAAACATTGTTTCCTCAGATAGATGCAAAAGGTTCTACAGGGTTGGTTTTTATGTTTTTAGGTGCTTTTTTGTGCCCTTTTTTTTTTTTTAGCTTTCCCTAGGATGATTTCAGGAAAATTCTCTCTCTACAGTAACATCCTTAACCAAAAAGAGGGGGGAGCACGACGGGATGGGCCGCGATGGTTGTTACAGAGACACAACGTGAGCGGAGCCCTTTGGCCAATTCACTTTCAGCTGAGGGTTACACCGAACAGCTCCACCGCCGAGCCCGGGAGCCGCGGGCTGCACCGGCCACACACCTCCCCACCTGCCCTCCCGCAGGTGCTGGCACGGAGGTTTTTCTCTTATTCCAGCTAAAGTAAAGCCCTCTAAGAACAGCCGCTCAGTACGCCGAGGCTCTATTAGTAAACCAGCGCAGGGCTGGCATTAACGATACCGCAATTGCTTTCCAGCCTCTGCCAAGTGAGCCGTGCCCTGTGCTGCAGTCCCAGCACAGTTAGAGACACTTCTCCCCGGACATGGATGGAAATTTCACAAATCTGCCTTTGAGAGGCTGCAGGAGTAGTGGATGTCACCCCCAGGGAACTCAAGTTAGCAAAAAATGTGTGATGCTTTGCACTTCACTGCCGCTCTGCAGCAAAGGATCTCAAAGCACTTTCCACACGCTACCAGCGAGCTCCACGGCTTTGTATCCTGCGCAGGCTTTCTATAAACCCACTGCAGCCTCTCCTTTTTTTTCATGAAGCGTTTAACACTGCTGCGATTCTGCTCCCCCGGGATGTCACTTTCATTCTGCTCCAAGGAGGTCGAGGAAGGGTGAAGCAGGCGCCTGCAGACTGCTCGAGGACCTTCCCAACACTCAGAAACAAACTTTACAGTTTTGCATTGCCTCTAACGCAAATGGGATCGCAGGCGACGTGAAATCCACCGCCAAGGCCCGGCCTGACACAACGTGCTGCCTCAAACAGCCCGGAAAAGCTGCCCCAGGATGTGCTGGGGCTGCACACGCCATGCTGAGAGCCTGGACTGCTCCCTTCCCACGGCAGAAAGAAGCACATCCGGAGAACCGCTGGTTTCTCTGAGCTCAGCCCTGGAGGTGACAGCCGCGTGGTTTGTTCCGTGGGGTCAACACCGAGGAGCCGGGAGCTGGGGACGGGTGCTCATCCCATGCACCTGCAGCACCCCAACCACCTATGGTTTTCCATACAGCCAGCCTGAGGTTTCACTTCAGTTTTCTCCCCTCATCATGCAGAAGGACTCCAGAGCTCAGCCTTTGAGCTGAACGCCTGATTCTGTCCTTGCCTTAGGATTCTGCATTCAGAGCATTTTTTGTCTCATTTTACAGGTTTGGGAGTAGCACCAGGGGCCACGGAGCCCTAGAGAATCAGATCTCTGTCTATTCGGGTACAATCTCTTCCCCACATCTCTGCAAGACTTTTTTTTTTTAATTGCAAACAAAATGCTTAGAAAGCACAAAAATTCCACAGGACTGAAGCAAGCCAGGGCACCAACCATCACCGATTTCATTTGGGCTGCTGATAAACTCCGACCTCACTGCTCCTCTTGCAAGCTGCAGTAAGCCGCCCTGGAAGCCAAATCTTCCACCGGTGTCGGACACGGCAATCAAAGGCGCTGTGCTGATGTCACCAGCTGGAGCTGTGCTTTGCGGGAAGCCACGGCAGCCGTTAGGTTATTGCACGGAGAAGTGAATCAAAGCGATGCCTTCTGCTTTTTTTTTCTGCTGACAAGTTTAAAATCACGCTTTTCATGTACGAAATGAAAGATTTGTATAATTGCTCATCCTTTGAACTCCGGTTTATTAAAGCTGTGACATGCGCATTAAAATGAGATTATGTATAAAGGGAGGAGAAATACACGCTAAGTAATTGCCACATAATGCGGTGACTCGGGAAGAGAAGGCAGCAACGTCTGTCGGCAGTGCTAACGAACAGGCTGCCCACCGCTGGGACCAATTCTCTAAGGGGCAAAGAGGCAGCAAGAAGTGTTGAGTTCTTTCCTGTCCGATTCCCATAAGCTCCCCGGACAATGCTGTCTCTGCAGGAGAAGCCAGAGCCCAGGCCTGGCCCCTGTTCCTGGGGACGTTCAGCCCCTGGTTGTGAGACCAGAGGCACATCGCAGAGCTGAAAGCAGCAGGCAGCCTAAGAAACTTCACTGCTTCGCCGTTACTGACACAAACTGAGGGGCAGACGAAAGCTGCCAGGGCAGCTTTCAGACCGATTCAGGCGGGGCAGCTTAACCCCACTGCCACCTTTTACTCTCAGCTCCATTTCTGGAAGAAAAGGGTTCAGGAAGAGGGAAAGGGGAATGGCTGCAAGCTGCCGCTGTCACTCGGACCGCTTCAGAGAGAAGTTACATGAAACTGGATTATTTCTGGCTGCCACAGCACAGGCTCTGGAAGTAACCTTCACTGCCGAAGATCCCTGGAGCTCTGCGGGAGCATAGCAGGGGAGGTTTATTCCCCTCGTGTGCTGCTCTGCGTGCACTCCCCCAGGCCTCCACTGCCAGCCTGCAGCCAGAGGCGGAACACCGACTAGAAAGACTTTAGATCTGACCCCGTATTTTGATTTTTGACCATCTGAGGAGCCAAAAACCGCTGTAATTCACAGCTTCTCGCTGCCCTCCATGGCCGTGATAACGCACCAGCTTATATCCATTACACTCGTTTGGAATCCAGCTCCAGAGCAGCGAGGAGCGGTATTTGTTCACGCTGCGACTTTGCTGGCCTACCACCAGGAACTTCTAAGTTGAAATTCCTATCAGAACCAATGAAAAAAAAAAATAAAACCAGCTTTAAAGCAGTTGAGAGAGCACCTTCTGAGAGATGCAAATGTTGTTTATGTGCTAACGGACTGGTGGAACATACAAATTGCACCGGCTGTATCCTAAAGGCAGGTCGGAATACAAAGAGGCTGACGAGACTGACAAGTCACCCCCTCCTTCGGCTCCTTCACCCCCAGGGAGCTGCACAGCCTTTTTTTCTACCTGCATAGTACCCAGTGAAACCCAGGTGCTGAGGCACCACACGGCGCCCCGACACAACCGCTTGGCCTCCTACAAGCCCAGGCAGACAGCCACACCGGCACCCGGACCTGAGTCCAGCGGAGGGCCACAAAGGTGGTACGGGGCCTGGAGCAACATCCCCACCAGGAACGGCTGAGACCTGCCTCTGGTCAGCCTTGGGAAGGCTCAGGGGGGATCTCATCGATGTTTACAAACACCTGAAGTGTGGGGGACAGAGGGATTGTTAACGCCAGCTTTCTGGTCTCCCTTCAGAGGCAATGGAGAGCCCCTAAACTCTTGCTTCTCAGAGACCATCCTTCGCTTTCCCCACCGCTCCCACAGTGCTCCCATGGCTGCTGAGGACACACACGGCACTGCCGGTGGTGCTGGCAATAAATCTGCCCTTGTACCTCCCTCGCAGGCCCCCAGGCTTGGGCTCTTACACAGGAACCCAATCCCACGTCCCCCAGCCACACAGCTGCGTACACACGAGCTGATTAGAAGTAAAGAGACAAAAGGAAAACTCGGCGCAAGAAAAAAAGAAAAGTGACAGGGTTATTTGAGATTTGTCTTCCTTCCTGAAGTGACTGTCAGTGTTAAGAACGCTTTGACAATGGCTGCGAAGTATCAGATGGGGACAGTGGTGGCTGCTGCTCAGGATAGAGTCATTCAAATAGATTCAGGCCATTTCTCCTGTCATCCTAATTATTGCCGTAATAGAATGGGATGCAGGGAGAAAAGGGGGGAAAAAAAGCCTAAACTGACAAGCCCTTTCTCTCAGCTCTAAGCCCCTCAAAATCCTAGCTCTCTGGATTTACATGTTTTATTAACAGGATGTCCCACAAAATGGAACAAAAGCATTAACCAGCCGGGATAAATCCTCGCTCCGCGCTGGCTGTGACGAGGCCCCTGCGTTCCCCGGATGCCCCCCCGGGAGGTGACCCCGCGTAGTCCCCGCGAGAGGCAGGTCAGCTCGCAGCCGTTCAGCACGGGCACTGCTGCCGTGGCCACCCGGGCATCTACAGGTCTCCTCGTCTGCCGTAAGGACTGAAGGAGGCAGCGAGAAGCTGCACGGCTGCTCTGGGATGTCCCTGCCCAGACGGTGAAGTGCTAAGCACAGCGAGCGGGGTGCTGGCACACACTGCAGGCTCTGTATCCCCGCTTTCCCAGCTATGGACACTGGCATGAACGAAATCCCTGCTGGATTTAGAGCCAGGCAAGTTGTAGCCGTTCCCATGGGAAGGAGAGGGTGAAAGGCGGACCTCCCCACAAGCAAGGCCAGCCCGTGAGCACGGCACTGCGATGCCCTCCCAGCACGTCTGGCACAGCAGGGCCACAGTCCCACGTGGGCCCTCGAGGCCTTGTCTCAACACACGTAACGGACTGGGTTGTGACAGAAGTGTAAAACAGTCACGAAAGCATCGTTATCCCAGAGAGAGGAAGGGAGACTCAATGAAATGCGGTTGCACAGGCCGTGAAGTTGTCCTTTCCGAGCCCTTTGAATACAGTAACCCAGTCACGCAAGGTACACAGCAATATCGCAAAGGCCCCAAGGTACAAAGCTAAAGCTTTCCTTGCGGAGGCAGAATGAACAAGACTGCTTTAAGGGGGGGTGTTTGTCTGTCCATCTGTCTGTGCAAAGGCAAGGGGCAGTACAAACAGTTCCCAGAACAATAATCCTCCCAAGAGTCAAACATTTTGCACAAAGCTGAAAGACGTCTGAGAGGTACAGAGTTCACACATTGCAGCAGATGGCAAATTAATTGAATTGGGCTCCTTCCTAAAAGGAGTGTGTATCCACGTCCACGTGGGTGTGCTCTGTGTGTGTCTCAGTCCCCCCTGCCCGTGCTGCAGCTCTTGCTGGGCACGTTGTCCTGCCAGCAGAGCCCAGCCAAAGCCGCTCGGTCCTGTGGAAGCTCGCCCATTCGACACACGGGCTTTGCTGCTGATTGCATTTTTCAAGCAAAAGGTGGGATGGAGAGTGCACAGGGCTGCTACCTGCCCTGCCTCATGACGTGCCACCTGAGAGGGACCCATCCACGCCTACAGCCTAGTTACACACATATAAACACACACATACGCCCCGAGCCGCAGTAAACAAGCAGGCGGGTCCTTGTTGTACATCTGCATGCTGCAGAACCCCGAAGGAAAGCGGTGGCAGACCTCAGACCTGAACCCTCGGCTCACCTCAGGCTGGCCTCCCCCACAAGGCAAGCTGTACCTGTAGGGCCACGGGGCCGTGCAGTAACACGGCACAGAAAGCCTGAGAAGGAAACAGCGGTGTTTGCCAAAGAACCATTTGATGTAGCCTCCCTGCTATCAGAGCCTCCGCTCAATTTGTGTTTAGCTTTTAATTTGCATCCTGACTTCACTACTCACTTTGCTCCATGTGTATATTGGCAAAGCTCCTACAATGCAGTTATTAAACTCTGATACATGTAGGTGTATAATTGCAGAGAGGATTTTTTTTAATAATGTATTTTGATCCATCTACAAATATAGAACATAATTATCTGCAATTATCGCATGCTTATTTAAATAAGTGTATATTGTTCCCCTGCCCGCTGCAGAACATGAGCTTCCTGTTCGCGGCACAGCTACAGAGACGCGAGGTTCACAGCGGGGCTCTCCACTGCACCCGGTGCGGGAGGGATGCTTCTGCACCGTGCGTGCGCTAAATCCAAAGGGGGGGCATTTTCAAGCCATTGTGTTAATGTGAAGATGAACAAAATAAAACCAAACGTGCTGATTGTCAAGGACAGAGCTCTTGCCAGGTCCTGCATGAGAAGGGATGTTTAGGTAAGAGACCAAAACATGAGCACGTAAATAGATTGCAAAATACAATACGGCTTAATTTTCAGTTAGGTTGACAAACCCCCTGGGTAACCCAGAGAATTACACAGATTATCAATTATGGATAACAAAAGTATCTGGTTGGTATTTTTCCCTGGTCAGATCTACTACGGATCAATTTCCACTCTCAAATTCCTTCCGTTTGACTTCACTCTGCCCTCCCATTCTGCCTGGCTGATGAGTTTCCACAAAGCAGGATGCTCTCCTTGCTGGGAGCAGTCTGAAGACAACAAACATCCAGACCTAGATGCTATCCTAGAGCTACCAGGGATGTGGGGGCAGAAGGGACAGTAGCACCAGCTTAACAACAAGAGGCACTGATGAATTTCCAGCTGATGGTAACGAAGATGATCTCCGGGGTTGACAAAAGCTGACCTGCTGTGTTGTGCTAGTGTAAATGTCTGTCTGGCATACTGCAGCCCGGCTTAAGCATGAGAAGGGTAAATTTAGGCTCACACCTGCCAGTGCTCTGGGTTTCCTTGGATCCATTCACCCTCCTGAACTCCGCTACCTGTCCAGCCCCGTTTATCACGTCTGTGTTCATCGTTCCCCTGGTGTGCGCAGAGGGGAGGCAGCTCTGCCCCAGCTTCAACCAAGGTCATGGGATGAGCCTCAAGTCTGAGAATCAAGCTCATTTAATTCTGCAACAAAAGCAAAAACTTTGTTTTTTCTTTTCTTGTTCCTCAGCTGGCCTGTTCCCTGCCTGACAGCCTTGGAGTGCTGGTCTTTGGTTAGCTCTACACGGAGGGAAAGCCGGGAACCGCAGGGAACAGCAAGCAAGACCCATCACTTCTGGGCAGTTCGGATCGGCTCAGCTCAACTCACTTGCTAAATCCCAACCTCAGCAGCTAAGCACCGATTCAACTCCTCTAGCAGAGACTAGAATTTGGTCTCTGCTGTGTGAAACACCACCAGGACGTTGTCTTGCAGCTGCTTAATTACACAGGAAAAAATCTACTTCTGTTGGCACCCAAATCCTCCCACCAGCACGTACTGGCCACCTACCACCCAACGTCACACTTCCCAACGTCTCTGGTTCTGAGCACCTCTGTTGGACGGCTTCGGTGCTGCCATCCTCATCTGGCAGTTCCAGCCACAGCTCACAATTTCCCAGTCCGAAGTTCATCCTTCGTTACAGTACCGATTGATCAAAGATAGAAAAGCAAAGCCTTTGCGTGTTTCAGTGTCTCACTACAGAGCCCTCTGTTGTTATCCTGTCGGCTTGAATAGAGCTCAGAAAACAACTGACATATGTGTGCAGTGTGTTTGCTGTGCCATGTTTTACTTCAGTCCTCAGGAACTGGTGTCATTTATCAATCATATTCCACGTGCCTGTACAAACTGTCTTACGTAAGAGCGGCATTTTCTCAAGCAAAGAAGCACGGGGATGGGAAAGCAGAAGGAGAACATGCTAAAATATGTTCCAAACCTTTACAAATCTATTCTTGAGAGGCTTCACAATGTGCCGTCGTTTCCACATTTATCCAACAAACACGTGGACTGCTCCCTTCACCTGGATTCTAACTCCCATTGGGTTGAAATACTGACAGTCTGGTGCGTTTGAATAGCAACCCTACCCGGAGCTGGATGTGAAGGTGATTATCTGAAATATAACTGACCGTGACATCCATATGACAACCAGGTGTAAGCACTGAATGACTGGAGGCGGACTCTGTAGGAGGCCCATCACCGCATTTGCATTTGGTAGGGAAAGATCATTTTGTCCTTGCAACCATTTGCTGTTTCTTTGTTATCTTTCTGAACGTCGCCTCCATCAAATAATGCGCATTCTGTCCGTCAGCCTTACAGATGTATACATTTCACATTTCGTTCTTGTTGCTGCTGTTATTTGAGAGATTTTCTTCTTCTTCAACCCTTCTGCCCTGAACATGGAATATTAAAAAAAGGCTTTGTAATTTTCCATGTTTTTTTGTATAAATTGTTCTAAGAAGCAAAATCGTCGTTATTATGCCTGAATTTTCTTGGTGGTTTTTTTTTTTTTTTTCTTTTTTTAAGAAAAGATCTCTAACAATAGCAGCGAGGAGGGAGAGGGGATGAAATTACTTTTCTCTGTGAAGTGGCTTTGGAATTTTAACATGATGATGTTCTAGGAGGAAAGCTTAAAGGATCAGATCAAATGAATTTTGCCATCAGAATAAGAGATCTGTCTTCAGGTGGGGAAAAAATATTTTAATTTGACAGAGGGCTTCAAGGCACTTTGACAGAATTCATTTTGCCAGCAGATATGATCTATGTATTAGACAAAAACACATTTCGTCATGAGAACACTGTTAGCTATTTGACATAATGTATTTTGGACACAGCTGGGAATTGGTGGAAGCGACAGTCATTTTCTCGTCAATGAAGCACCGAATTATTGCTTCCGCTTAGAAAGACCCCAGTCTCCTGCTCAGACGCGGGAAACAGTAACACGTCCCCGTCCTTTTGGATAGGGGTGAACATCACAAGCCCCCAGAGCTTTCTGACCCCCCTTGGCTCTGTACACCGCCGCCGTCACTGCACCGCAGGCGTCTGCTGGGGGGCCTGGGGAGATGCGTGCAGAGGGGGCGATGCCCTGCCCCGGCCCCCTGCTGACAATGCAGGACACCCGAAAATGCCACGTCTTCCCCGGGGGTGGCAGACACGGCACTTCTCTCTCGTGCCAGACAAGGACGAGGACGCGGACAGCAGGGAGTGGGGCTGCTCCCTCCTGAGCATCTTCAGGATGTTATCCAGGGACCACTTCCCACCAAGTACAATGAGCAAGGGCTTGAACCGCGCCAGGCTGAGGTGGGACCTGAGTTCGAGTGCTTACCTCCAGCAACTGAAGCACGCACCGTAACCACTTGCCGAGTGCAAATGACAAAGCAGCTCGATTTTGGCCTCGGGTTTTCTGGGTGGAACAGCCTGGGCAGCTCGTGTCGGGTAAGGGATGGGGAATGAGGTGCCTGCTCCCAAGGAGCTCTCCGCTCCCTGCATTATGTGGAAACTTCCACTCGCTCAGCCAAATCAGTTCCAGGCAGGTTTCTGCCTGTTCTCCATTTCTGCATTACAGCTACCTCCCGCGAAAATACGTGCTGAACTGTTAGGGAGGAGATGGGGGGGTCGGCGCTCCTGTGCTTTCAACAAATGTTGGCTATTACAGGAACCTGAGATGAAAATTCCCCTTTCAGCTTCCCATCCCTCAGAGCAGCCCTCGCTGTTCCTCCCTGTGCACTCGGCTGATGTTTCCTTTGTTATTTTTCTCCGGTTTCTTTTTTTTTGTGTCTCTCATTTTTGTTTTCTTCTTTTTTCTCCCTCTTTTTGTGCTTTAAAGAGCTCATCGAGTTCATTCTGTGCTTCTGCTTCGATTTCATTTGGAGAGGGAATGATAGAAGCGTGGGTTCATTTGCTGAATCTTTTTAATAAACTTCTCTTTGGTTAGAGGAATGTGAGTGATAAATCACAGCCTCCATTGTTGTGGGTTCTGACAGTACTGTGGAAATATTTTTAAACAAAGGAACCAAAAAATTACATATTTATCTAATGAATAAATCACCCTTTGTGTATAAACAGACTAGGCAGGCCTTCACCATGGCAATGTGTGAATATTTACAGCATCTGGGCCACCGAATAGCAATCTAATCAGTGAATCCTCATGTACAGGTTCCCCAAAGCAGGAATTTCAAAATAGAGAATATCTCAAACGAAAATTCAATAGCATCACTGCAACCTCATGGTCCTTCATGCATTTGAACAAGGCCGGTTTTTGACAAAGCAAGATCTCCGGCACGCTCCGACTTCCAAGCTGAGCTGTTTGAGGACGCAGCACGCCACCCTGAGCACTACCAGAGTTTTGTGAAAAGCCCCTGGCAGCGAATCAATGGCAGAACTGAGGGACACCTCACTAACAAAGTTACCCACAAATGGGAAATCAACGGCTGCAAACCCTGAGGACATCAGGGGTGGGGGCACATTCTTCTATGGCCGGGAGCAGAGGTGGCCTCCAACAATCTCCAGGTAGCAAAGCTCTCCTGCAGGGACCACAGTTCTGCCGCCAGTGCTGATCCATACAGCACCAGCAAAGTCCACGGGCACCAAGCTGAGGATGTAGCAACGAAGAAATGCAGGTGGACTCCAGCAGGGGTATCTAGCCCAGGGCTGGAGGAACTTGTGAAGTGGAAGAACTGGTGGAACTTTGACGTGCTGGAAGCTGAAGTGTTCTTCAGAGAGTTGCTGAATGCTTTCGTCTCCTTGTCAGGCTGGGTTTTCACACGCAGTAAAATCAGAATTGTTCCATCCCACAGGGCAATGCAGATTTCCTTCAGCTCAATCCCGCCTATAAGCAACATGTGTTCATCTCGGAGGAAGAGGAACCCAACATCATTGACAAATGGGGCCTTGGAGAAGCAAAGGCAAAAGTCAAGAGGAGCTCCATTGACTGGTGTGGTTTCAACCACTTAATAAAGAGGGCTGCCGTTGGAGACAGAAAGAAAAACTAATGCAAATTTAATTTCCTCGCTTGTCAGTAGTGAAGCTAGAAGAGAAAAGAGGTTGGCAAGGACTGAAGGAGGCTTAGGAGCAAAGGGTGAAGCACCAGCCCCCTCGTCTTCAGAAGATTAGCTTGGCAGTTGGGCATCTGTTCAGCCTCGATGAAAGGGAGAGCTTGGGATCAATGCGTGTCCCATTATGCTGCCGAATTTCAATGCAGAAAATGCGTGAAATATGAAGTGAAAGTTCAAGCAACTGAGTGAGCCTTCTGAATGTATGTTGGGCAATAATTAGCTAATTAACAGTCTTTTGCTTGGCTCCAGTGGAATTTGTAATCAATTTCATATGGAATGTGCCGAAATGAACCCGTAATGGGATTCTAAACACCCACCATCACTTGTTAGCCACCAAAGAGTGTGCCTGTGAAAGTCAATGTGCTTTCAGCAGCGAGGATCGGATTTTCAGGCAGCATAAATTGGCAAGGCTCTATTTACACCACCCAGCCACCTGTAACTCACTGGAGGTGCGAGGAGGGAGGAGAGGGGCTCTTCAGGGGACTTGCAGCAGCGCTGCCTCCAGGCCAGCACAACATCACCCCTGAGACTGGCAAACTCCAGCAGCCCAGGCGCATTTGGTGAGGAAAGACTGGCCCAGCCTTACTGCAGGTGAGAGCCGGTGGCCAGGAGTTCAAGGCGAAGGTACCATCTCCTTCAGCCCTGAGCTGGACACCTCTGCTCGGACCCTGCAGGCAGCAGTGGAAAGCCAAGAGCCTGCAGAATTAATGCGGAGGGGATGTGACTCCTCCTGGCTACGTTACGTACCTCCTCATCCACTCGAGGTTCATTCTGGGAGGACCGTATTTGCCTTGATGGAGGATTTATTGCAACAGTAGGTGTGACATACAGCAAAGAGGACATTTAAGGTTTTCCTTTGTTAACGTTTTTAGAATATGCTTTTTCTACCCCACCTCTCACGCTGCTCTTTGTTTCCCTCACTTACAGCAATGTTTAGGGGACAGCAGTGCAAAAATCACTGCAGCAATCTGGTTGAAATTCACACCGAAAGTTCTGACGGAAGACGACCACTTCTTCGTTTTTTCCGCATAGACTATTCCAGCAACCTGGCTCGTAGGCAATCCTCTGACTAATCCCACCGGCACAAGGGAGCAATGCCGAGGCCTGGGACTGACAAGCCTTACGCAGGAATCCGAGGCCTCCAAGGTGTTCTGCTGCTGACGGAACTGTCAGCGTTCGGCATCCTTCGCTGACACCTATCGATGTGTTTACCTCCGTGCAGTAAGTTGATTATACGTACCGATTAGCGTTTCCTTATAAATCGAAAAGACATAAATCAGAATAGAACACCACGCTGTAATATTAATGAATAGCACATCGATCTCTCTGTCTTTGCACCTCACGTTCATCACTGCCGTGGCACCTAAGCACCAATGGCAAAGTCATTGGTTATTTCTGCTGCTTCCCATCAGTCCCTGGCTCTGTAAGCAATGCCTCTGGGGATGTTGCTACTGCCGCAGCCATCTGATTAATTAAAAAGAAAAAACAAAAGACGGTAACTTAATTCAGAGGCACGACAGCTTTAGCAAGAGTCTTATTATTTGTCCATTTTTTTAATTTAGTTCTTAGAGCAACCCTTCATTTTCATATTAATGTGGCAGGATAACTTTCCCGTGCCAGCATGCCACTGGGACCACCGTAATTAATGTATCTAATGTGAAAGTTTAAGGTTCATTAGGTTTGGAATTTAGGCGGGCTTTTAATCAAGCATGTTATAGCAAATCATTAAAAGCTAAACACAATTTGTAAAATACCACAGTGCTGCTGAGCTCTAAGTTTGCTTGGGGCAGAGTAGGTGGGCCTGAGGAACACCGCACCTCTGAGACCTCCTGTCAAATCAGCCAGGACCGCGGCAGACAACACAAACCGATCTCCTTCGGCAGGGAATAGCAGGAGCTGGGACAGGGTCGATTTTCCTAATAATAGTGGC
This sequence comes from Nettapus auritus, assembly GCA_011076525.1. Lineage (NCBI taxonomy): Eukaryota > Metazoa > Chordata > Aves > Anseriformes > Anatidae > Nettapus > Nettapus auritus. The sequence goes on along the minus strand of CM021787.1, from coordinate 1,675,238 downwards.
AATTAAGAGGACAGCTGAGTTAAAGTCAATTGTGGTAACGATGATATTCTCTCCCTGCCATTGACATGTCACTCGTCTGAGGAGAAGCAGGTCCTACGCAGAGTCAGGCCATCACATGCTGTTAATTATTGTACAGCAGCGCATCCGAGACCCATGTCAGCTCCGGTCCACGCTGTGAGAGGTGCCGTGCATTCACAAACATCCTCGCGTCAAAGAGTTTCCGATCTAAACAGGCCAAAGAGGCTGAGGAAGGACGGCTGTCCCCACTTACGCACCAGGAACAAAGCACACAGCGGCTTCCAGCAGTGGGCAGGGACAGCGTGATGACCTCAGCAAGATTAGGATGCTCTTAGGCCAAAGATTTTGGATCGTTTTTCAAATAGAAATGACTGAAATCCACACAATTGATTTAGGAACGGATGTTCCAGTTGAGTTTGGCCCTGAAGTGACAACTCTGAAGGAAGGCTATGATAGCAAACAAACACACAGCTCCCAAAATGCCCTACACCAGGACAGAAATAACACCAAAGGCCCAAACTGGGGTCTGAGACTGTGAGGAGCCCTCTCTTCCTGAAAAATTCCGAGGCATGTGTGAAACCTTTAGCAGAGTACTGATAACGCCAAATGAAAAGATTTCCATAAACCTCCCAATTCCAATTATCTCTTCCTTTTGTTCTCTACATTGTTTTATTTAAGCTTCTTTTTAAGCTTATAACGTTTTCTTCTTTTTCTCCTGTCCTTCTTTTTCTTTTCTCTTCCCTTTAAATAAAAAAGCACTTGGCAAGCAGGATTTCCCAAGCTTCAGCGGTTTCAATTGCATTCCAAGTAATAATCTTAAGAACACAACATGACTGAGACAGCTCAGCTGGGCAATAGCAAGAAAAGAAATGTTAGAAAGTGAGTGTCAATCAATTGCAGGCTTCATTAATTAACTTGGGGTTACCTATTCCTGTTCATTCTCCGAGTGATCATGGGGGCTCTAGCCCTCTCTTCACAACCTTCGTCTTGGGATCTGAAATGAATGGAAAGAGGGGGGCTGCCCTGGCTATGGGGAGGGTGCCAGGAGCAGAAGAGGTAGAGAAGGTTAATTAAGGTCCTGTAAATGCTAGAGGTGAGAGAAAGGCCAAGCTGATGGGCTGGTTCAGATCTCTGGAGCTAACAAACAAGCAACACGTCCCCAGGGCCTTAGCCCATGAAGGCACTGACTACCGTAACGGCCAAGAATGCAGTGAGAACCAGCCTCTGGTGCCCCGTCCTCCTGTCCTCCCAGGCTCAGCAGTGCTCCAAGTACTTCAGTTTCGGCACGTGCCTACGCAGAAGTGTTCTGCAACTTCTGCAAACCTGCCTGTTTCTGCAAGCCTACCTGGCCCTCAGCGCCTGATTTCTGTCCTGCCTTCTTGTAACTGTCTCCGAGCCTGTGCTGTGACTCCTCAGGCACTCTGCTGGCAGATGTTGGGTTTCACTCAAGTAGGTTTTGCAACATTTGATCTTCCTTTTATCAAGTTGCTTTATTCTTCCCTGTCTCCTGCACATATTGTCATCCATCTGCTGAAACCTGGCTCGTTTGGATTAGATTGCACGTTAAACTCTAAATCTGATGACATCAGTCCCTTTTGCCACTAGAATTTCGGGGATGATTAAGCAGACACAACAGATAACCTCTCCTTGCACCAGACACTTTTGGTTTTAATGCTTAATACCAGCATTTGGTTTTCTAAGCAAGGTGATTGCAATGGGCGGGTAATGCTTAACATCAGCACTTGCTTTTATAAACAGGGTAATTTTAATGAGGTGTGTTCTCATTCCCCACCTACATCACCTCATCTTTCAACAGAAGAGTAAAAAAAAAAAGAAATAAAAAGCAAACTTTCTAGCACACTCTACTTATAAGGAAAAGACTTTTTTTTAACTCGGTGCTCCCTGAGCTTCCACACCCAGACCTTCCCAAAACCTCCTACCGGCCCTGCCAACCTCCTGCCTACGTCTTTTCGGTGTGTTTCAGAGGTGCCCACCCCTGAACCAAACTTGTTTGTCCCTGGTTTGCTTGGAAGTTAGATCTCTAGGGGGCTGGGCACCCAGACGACACTGATTCTGTATCCGATTTGTCTTCTGAAAGCCCCAGTCCTGTGGGGTGCTCCGGTAACATCCCAGAAAGCCGCACAGTGACGAAGCCCCAGTGCAGAAGTAAGGGCACCTGAACTGATGACATTCTGCGTGCAGGATCCAGCCCTGCCAGCAGCACACGGGCTGCCTGTGCACGTGGCTCTAACCACTTCTGACGCAAAGCCAAGCCATCACGGTGGTTTATCGGGTATTTTGCATCGCGTTTGCAAGGCACCAGGAACGTGCTAAGGGTGACTGGAAGTCAGGCAAAGAGCAGTAACTGCTAACTGATGAAACCTCGAGGATCGTGTTTACTCATTCTCTGTGATCACGCCACAGCCTTAGGAGAGTGTAAAAGCAACCGTAGACATTTTTGGAGCTTAATGCATCTGGAAATGGCATTATGTACAACTACATAATAAAATTGCATGTTTTTCCCCAAAAGTTCACAGCCCGAGTTATTTTCACAGCTTCTTTTTCATTTTTCCCTAATTTAAATGGCCATCAAACCTCAGCTTTGCACCGGGTGCCATCAGCCGTGTCAGCACAGATTCCTCCCTCAGTCGCAGACTATACAATGCGCTGCTCCTTCTCCCCAGAGCACACGCAGCACCTTGTTAAAAAAGTGCATTATAGAGAATGACTTACGGTGAACTTTCACCATTTCTGACGCTATATTGAGCATTTGTTCTTTGATGTGTACTTTAGTACTAAGGAAATACTTTCTTTGCCTTTTTAACAGCCTGTGTAGCATTTCCAAGGACTTTTTGCACTATGAAACAGGGGAAAACTCTTTAAACCTTGACAATCTTCTTTTGATTAGTTTCATTGCCTCAATATTTCCGAAAGATAGCGGATTTCTGGAAGGCCAAGATCTGATTCATTGCAGGGCACAGATCAGACAGCAGGAATGATGTCATCTGTCCTGCCACAATGGCTGCTCTGTCTCCAGTTGCACAATATCAACCTAACTAATAATAAAACACTTTCTCTCCCTGTAACACCGTGCATGCTTAGAACTGGAGCTCTTCCCAGTCAGCCCAGAAAGGCAGATGAAAACACAATGCTGGGAGCAGCGGGGAGAAAGACTTATGAATCTGAAGGTTATTTCTCTGCTCTCCTGTGGGACGAGACTAAAAGCCTGAATCAGAAAGAATAAAGCCCTAAAGAAACACCTTTACAAACATCTGACCCGGAGCAGCTCCTTATTTTGTGGGGTTGCTTGCTTCTTGCTGACACACCGGTCAGGAACGCGGCTGGAGCTCGGCACGGTCGGTGTGATCTAACACAACGGGTATCAGCAGGCAGGACACAGAGGGTGTCCCAGAAGCAAGGGGCAGTGCAGGAGAGCATCTAATGATCTAATCCAGCCAGCTCCGCAGCCTGGCACAAATGTGCCTGCTCTAAGTGACTTTCCACTGTTCGTTATCTGTTGTCTCTGCCCGGGAGGGAGAGCAACTCACAACAAAGTGCTCACAAAGGCACTGGGCCTGAAGACGCGCTGTGCCGCTGGCTCTGACTGCCGGAGGACAGGCTGAAGGCACCTTCCCCGCCGCTACACCGAGCTCTAAGGGACACGGCCCTGAAGGCAGTGATGTTACCACAAATCCGACTTCTCCCGAACTCATTCCTTTGAGCTGTCCAGCCTCAACGGCGGGCTAATCTGGGACCTGACCTACTGAGATACTGCAGCCCCCACCAAACAAATACTAAAGCGAAACCACCTGAGAAAATTGTCTTGCTGAAAATAAAAGAAGTTAGAGAGCTTCAGTCTCCAGCATCAAACCTCTAAGAGCAAAGACAGCCCTCCTGCGGGAATCCAGACACCTGCAAACTGCTCACAAATGTCAAGGGCTGGAGCTGGATTCGGTGTCCCTGTCGGCTCATGGAACGACTTCTCCTCCACACTGCAAGTATTCCCTCCGGTTTTCCAGGTCTAGTTCTGCAACCAGAACTCTTCAGATTTGGAAGTGGAAAGCACGAGAAATTCTAGCTCTTTTCCCTCTCCATTGCTATGTTTTACTCCAGAATTCCTTATTTCGGTTTCTTTTAGCTGGCTTTTAGCTAGCTTCCCTACTTAAACAAATATAGACTGAGCATTATTTTCCTGTAGGGGTTATGAAATGCTTTATAAAATATAAATTGTCATGTACAATGGCATGTGTCTTATGCAATTCAAATGCTTTCTACCCCCCTGGGCATAATTACTGGGAAGAATGTAAAAAGGTTCCTTGAAACCATGGAACAGTTTACATCCCAAGTCCCTCCCGGTGCAAATGAAAGCAATTTTATTACTGTTTCAGTTCTGATAAACACAGAGCAAATCAGGCATCAATCAGCAAAAGCTTTGTTCATCCAGGAGATGATTCCAGGAGTGACACTACCTTGGTAACGAGCCCCTGGGTGGCAGAAAGGAACTCGAGGCAGCTACCCAGCTCCTGGCACAGGAGCGGGCTCGCTGCACACCTCGCAAACCTGACTGCAGCCTCCTGTCCCTCCTTTGCTTCTGAGTGGCGTTGATTGGCAAAGCGAGCCGGGCTCCTCCGAGTTCATTCCTTCTCATTAGTTTAGATCATCCTGGGGTTGGCAAGCACAAAATCTGACAAGCAAAACCTGCAGCCATTTACTTGAGTCTAGTGGAGATTCCAAGTGCAGATACATCCCAGTGGTTTCACATGAATCCTGCCAGTTCTGAAGTGATGAACACTGAGCTGAAGGCCCTTCCAGGGCAAGTTCATAGCTTCGGGAGAGCTACAGCAAGGAGAGGTGTCCTCTCGGGTGAAATCACAAGCAGTGTGATTTGATCAAGGGGTGGCAGTTTTGAGAAGCGGCCTGACGGTCAAAGGAGCAATCTGACACCAAAATAGAAAAACCCTGCCACCAGGCATTTGTTGTTCTTTTTTTTTTTTTCATAAGCCGGGCCGTTTCACTACTCCGAGTCACCAAGGACAGAAGCAAGTGGAGGGACCGAGGTGTGGGAGAGAGAAAGCTGAAGATGTTCTTGGATTGCATCAGAACGCAGAGCCCGAGGTCCATAAAAGAGGGGTTAATGCAGATCGGGACGTCTGGGACCCGTCTTAACCTCTTGGCATCTTTTGTACAACCCAACCCTTTGACCTGCGAGCAGCGGCAGTCAGAAACCTTCCCTTTTATCAACGTCCTCTCTTTTCACATTCCCTCTTCTCACCATCATCTGTCATGGTGACCCTCCGCTGTTTGTATGAGCAAGGTGTATGGGCTCCTCTCTTCAAGGCTTTGAGAGTTCCACAGAGTGCGAATAGCCACGAGGACACAAGGTAACCAGACGAGCAGCTCTCCTGGAGTATCAGCACAGCATTTCCAGGAGAAAATGTGTATTTTGTCATTCAAAATAATTAACTTCTCAAATTCCCATCCACAGTTTTCTTTATTTAATTCTTCTTATACCTATTTGGTTGATTATTCTGAACCGGTTTGATTTTGGCCTTACCCAGTAAAAAACCAAACACTGCTGTGTTTAGCAATGCTGTCCTTGATAAACCCTCTTCCCAGGCTGTGCCAGCTGTTTTTTAATGTGGTTTGTGTCAGCTGTAAACTTGAGCTCTTCAGGTCTCTCCAAACACCCGGTTCTGTCAATCCAACGGGCAGAGCTTTGTCAAACAAGGTGTCCTTAGTATCAGTGTGTTATTTCCAGCTTTCTTCAGCAGTATTTCCTACTCCATTTTTTGAAAATCCCTTCAGTCATTTAAAACTTAGGACCATTTTTCTCCTCTTATCAAGTTACTCGCTTTAACCTCTTTAGTGCACGTCTGTGAAGCAGGTCATAACTTATCCGGGCTTTATATCTCCTCTCTACGAAGCCGCGCTTGTATTTACAACCAGTGGGTCAAAAATGACAGCTTAAAATGTTGTTCTTCTTAGCTGACTAACCTGACAGCCATCGTGATTTGCTGGAGGCTGTGGTGAAACTCCGAACGAGGTATCCAAGTCTGACAGGGAGGAGAGCACATCCAGCAGAGACGCACAGAGCATCCGTGCTGGAAACACAGGGGCTGAGGGGACCAGCTCGCGGGGAAATGGCTGGAACTGGACCGGACTCAACCCAGTTCCCCTTGTGGCATCACACAGCGGCCCCAGTACAGAGCCTGTAGTTTACGGCAGGACTAAGGAGCAAAGTCCCAAAAACTTTCACTGGGAATTATTCCCCTACATTTTTTTGTTTAAAAGCTTTAGATAAAATTTTACTTGAGCTACAAGATTTTGCAAACAGAAGCTCCCAGTGAGGGGAATTACAGCTACGGCTGACTCAGATCATTTTAATAACACGTCGTTACAGCTGAGGGGCCAGGCCAAGACACTGTGAGAAAGGAAAGCAAAGCACAGGTTTCCAACACCAGAGTAACACAGACAATGCATAACAAAGATCCGTCCTCAGCTCAAGATGGATGGGGAACAAGGACTATTGCTGCCGCACAGCAAGCAATCTGCTGAGTGTGCCATCTGCACCTGAAGGACTAGAGGTCTGCTGTCATCCTCTCATGCATCCGTGTATCATTAGTACATGAGCCCCTCACTACAGAAGGACGTCGAGGTGCTCGAGTGAGTCCAGAGAAGGGCTACGAAGCTGGTGAGGGGTCTGGAGAACAAGGCTTACAAGGCTTACAAGGAGCAGCTGACGGAGCTGAGGTTGTTCTGCCTGGAGAAGAAGAGGCTCAGGGGCGACCTTATCGCTCTCTACAGGTACCTGAAAGGAGGCTGTAGTGAGGTGGGGTTGGTCTGTTCTCCCACGTGCCTGGTGACAGGACGAGGCGGAATGGGCTGAAGTTGTGCTAGGGGAGGTTTAGGTTGGATCTTAGGAAAAACTTCTTTACCGAACGAGTTGTTAGTCACTGGAATAGGCTGCCCAAGGAAGTGGTTGAGTCACCATCCCTGGAGGTCTTTAAAAGACGTTTAGATGTAGAGCTCAGCAATCTGGTTTAGGGCTTGTCAGTGTTAGGTCAGAGGCTGGACTCGGTGACCTTGGAGCTCTCTTCCAACCTAGATGATTCTGGGATTCTGGGATTCTGCAGCAACTGCTGCCTGTTGCCTGCAGCACCCAGACCCAGCGCCCGCAGAGCGCCGGTGCCGCAGCGCAGCTCCCTGCCTCTCGCCGTGCAGCCCTGACTGCACAGGGCCCGCCGAGCTCGCAGGCAGGACGCGTCAGGTGTTCGGATGCTCTCGATGGGGCTGTCTCCGCCTGACAATTCGTAATTGAGTTTGGCCATCTGGGTTTATTTCGGGTGTACCCAGCAGTTTTGTTACTCTTCTAAGCGTCCTCAGGTTCAGTGGTCCAATGTGGATTTAAATGAAACATTTACATTATCAAAGCGCTACAGATCAATCCGTCCCTCTCCATGGTGATTTGTGGCTCTTCTATAGATACGCCTGTCTGACAAAGACTGTGGGGTTAACTACATATTTTTACAAGATTACATCTTTCTTTTGGTGGAGTGGTCTCAACCACCCTTCGGTTCAGAGCACAGATCATTCTTTTCAGCTTCTTTGTCATTTTTTAGCTTGATGTATAAAGAGTTTTGATAGCCCCTGCAAACTTGCCATTACAGTAGGCTGCCCATGAATCTATTCAATGACTCTGTGCATCTAGTGAATTTTGCTGACATTTTTCCCCCTCTCGCTTTAGATGATTGGCACTGCAGTGATATATTTTGGAAATGCACAAAAGTGGAGCAGATTTTCAAGCCTGACTGGAAAATCTACATTCTCCAAGTTGGAATTTTTTGTTTTATTTTACTTTATCTTGTAATATATCACAACTAATGTGAAGAATTTCTCCTGTAGATCTTTAATCTGGAAGACAGCTTAACTAAGAATATATACCTACTAAACACTGCAAGAAAATTCTCTTCTAGATGAGTGATGAAAAATAATAAAAGGACAGCCTAATGACGGGCTCAGCAATCAGTAAAAGTGGTCCCTTGAAGACCAAATTATTAAAGGTCTTTTAGGATATAAGGATATTAAATTATTTCACAACACCTTGTCCTACATTTAAATGCATCGCGTGGCCAACCTTTTATAAAACTGTTTGAGTGGAAAAAGAAATGACAGAAACGTGACCTTTGAGTTTTCCTGTGTCCAGCTGCACGGACGCCCCGAGCAGGCTGCCTAACGCCCACAGATCCTGCACAAAGCACCTCTGCTCGTACCCAGACCCAGCGCACGCTGGGCGCCCCATGCACCCAGGACACGTCTGATTCACTGAGCACGTGCTGATTGCCTTCACGATTTTCCACCCGAAATGTGGGAGCATTGCTTGGATCATTTCATATGCGATCACAAAGACAAGCTGGCAGGAGTGAGAGTGCACAGTTATTTCTGTAACAGTAGCCGTAGAGCAGAAATATCTACATTTGTTCCAACAAAAGGCATCTTCTTCCATTAATGCTCTTGCTCCTCGTTCACCCCTTTTCCCCAGAGATAAACACGTGTGCACAGCCAGGAGGCCTGCAGCTCACCACAGAGCTGGCTGAACACTGGGCTGTGCAGTTTAAGTGAGCCATGTGGGTTGTCAGCAGAGAGCTCAGCGTCTCCAGAAAGGCAACTCTCCACCTAACGTGTGCATCTCTCTTTTTCTTCCAACTACAAAGGGAGCCGTGATCCCTCACTGGACAACACACCTAGCACTGAACGAGCTGAAGCCCGGTAAGAAGTGTTCGCTCTGATTACAGACTAATGAGTATTGCCATCCCACACCCCTGCTCGCCGCATGCCATGTTAGTACGTATTATATTCCCATCTTCCCCTTGTTGAAAGAAAAAAATACTAATTCTTCCACCCTCTATCTGTCTTCACACCCTGTCAATGTAATCTCAAGATTGCTGGAGATGAGGTGGTTCAGGATTTATTCTTGCTGCATATGAACCACATCTAGCACAAGATACAATCAACTGAGTTGAACTTCATAGGAACAGTAATATAAACAAGGATTACAATGACAAAATGATACATGGAAAAATAAAGTATCGCATTGTTCTAATATCTCCTGGCCAGGAAGATCTTATCTGCAATGACTGCTGCTTGTGCAGTGATCAAATATGGAAGGTGACTGTTTCACCTCTCTGCTTTTGCTATCTTAATTCCCTTCCTTACTCAATATTAAGTCAGCTGTCCAGCTCCACTTCTTGCAGGCAGCCATCCAGGTATCTTCTTATAAGAAAGTCTCCCCTAAAACTCCCCCGGCTTGCAGCAAGCCCCTGTGACCACGACGGTGTAACGCTCACCCCAAGGCCTCTGCCCCACCTCGGAGCCATGCTGGCGGGGCCTGAGGCTGCGTTACACTCGTGCAGAGCAGTACTGCCATCCTGGACCGGGGCCAGTATCTTCAGTTTTGCTCCAGAGGAGAACGGAGTTGGGCGAGAGCAAACTGAATTTGACAAACTGTGTTCTTAATTAATTTACATCCAATTAGGATTAATTAATTGCTGACTTAAGTATCAGTCCCATGCAATTATGTATCAAAATAAATAATCTTATGCGCTAAATGAGGTGGCTGGTTACCAAGCAGTGAGACAGTGCCCTTCCACCGCCTTGCTTCCTGCGGTGCCTGGGCTGTGCTACATCAAAGCAGGGAAAGCCCTTCGGCTGCAGACGGATTGATTTTCATTTACCCAGGTACAGCTCAAGTTGTGCCCCTAACACATGCCTGACCATCCTACCGCCTTCTCCCCAAAGAAGGGATGCTCTGAAGGGCAGGAGCAAATCCCTCTTGAGCCAGCGAGCCACCAGCCAGCCCCAGCCACCAGCCTCACGGCGGCCTGCAGCTCCCTCACCGGGAGCGGAGGGGCAGGCGCCGAGCTCTGCTCTGGGGACAGCGACAGGACCCGAGGGGACGGCACGGAGCTGGGACAGGGGAGGGTCAGGCTGGGGGTTAGGGAAAGGTTCTGCACCCAGAGGTGGTCGGGCACCGGGACAGGTTGCCCGGGGACATGGTCATGGCCCCGAGCCTGCAGGAGTTCAAGGAGCGTTTGGACACCGCCGTCAGACATCGGGGCTGGCTTTGGGGTGGTGCTGTGTGGAGTTGGACTCGGTGATCCTTGTGGGTCCCTTCCAGCTCGGGATGCTCTGCGATTCTGTGATTAATCCAGTACTACTAGCTTTGTTCTTTGCTCTTTTGAGATGTGCGGAGGTTTTTTTCCACTGCAGCCCAATTGAGAGGTTATATGTGTAAATGAGTTCACACCGATAGCCAGAGTTAATCCTTTTTTCTTTTTTTCTTTTTTCAAATGTGGAGGCACCTGTCATTAAAATTTACCATGCTGAGGACACACGATGGCCAGAAGGCCTGGTTCACATGGCTACCTGATGTCAGTGTGACATCAGTCTAAGAAAGAGAAGTAAGAAGAATGCAATGCAACACAAACAGGACAACAAACAGGACAACACAAAGAAATAAAGGCAAAAGCCTCGGCTATGGCAGGAAAGGAAATATCATCTTGGGGTGGTTTCACCATCTAGCTTTAGCACTTTGTTCTCCAGTTCACTGGTAGGTACACATTCTTCGACTGAGCAAATTCAGTGTGACACTCGCAGAGAAGTCGTTCATGAAAGATTGGGAGATTTTTGTCAGGTTGTATAAATGAATCAGCCGAAGTGACACTGCGTAGGAGACAGAACCATCTGAAGAAGAACAAAATAACCTATTTCTTACAAGGTCTAGATTTCACCTTAAATTCAAATGCCAATTGGAAGTGGCATTTGAGGGTAATGGACTTTGTGAGAAGTTAAATGAAAAAGCACAGGCAGGATAAATAATCCGAAAGTGCTTGTGTTGTCAATACGGCAACAGTAAAAGCAGAGGGCTGTGAGATGCAGCAGGATAGCAGGAGCTGCAGAGCGGTTCAGGGACTCTTTTTAAAGGCAAGTTTGAGTCACACTCCAAGTGTCTGCTAAAAGATGACCCCAGCTAAACTTACTCTGCAGTGTTGGAAAAGCTCAAACAGATCACGTTTGACATAACTAGCGTAGTCCTCTGGGGCTACTGGCTAAACAACCAGGTTGCCTTAACCCTGCTGGCAGGGTGGACATCTGAGCTAGACTGAAATTGTGAGATTACCCATCTGCGGTGCACAGCCTCACTACTACAGAGGCGCTGGAAAGAGACCAAGGTTGCGGTTTATTCCCTCTGAGCCCATTTCTTGTGCCTGCCCTTTTCTGCTGGAATGGATTCCACTTAATTGGACAAAGTGAGACTGAACCTCTCTGACCTCTGAGTCCCCTCGGCTCCATGGGCGTACGCTGCCGGGAACAGAGGATGCCCTTTGCAAACAGCAGGTAGTTCACACCATGTGCGATGACATCCTGGGAGTCGGGAGATCGGATTTTTGCTACTGTCTCCATGCCACATCTGCCGAGTCTTTCGGCCAAGCCACGTTACTTCCCAGTTTCCCAGAGGGATGATGCAAACAGCCTCCTCCTGTTGTGAGCTCTGTGGAAGGAATGTCACTCACTCAACAGGGACAGACTGCAGGGCTGCTCTGCTCCTCTGGAACTCACCAGATGGTTCCACCTCTGCCCATGCCTTTTGCTCAGCACTGAGTTTCACCGTGCAGTCCAGTCTTAATGCTAAGCCTGGTTCTTTCTGTGAACATCCAAATCTCTGAAAGGGGAAAAATACGGTTTGAAAATATATTTATTTCAAATCATTCTGAAGAGCTCTGTTGTCGATAGGAGGAATTTGCATAGGCTCAGATCTCCTGATGGTAGTCAGTGACCATCTAATCTCCCTGCTATCATCTCAATATCTCCCTAATACTTGTTTAAACAGATCTAAAATTATTGGTAGCTCTCATAAGGAAGAGGGTGTCGTCCCTGTTCCACTTAGGTAAATAAGCACTTGAAGAAAAGGAGAAAGGAGTGCGGTGAGATCCCCCATAGCTCAGCCTGAATTAACCACAGGTAGCATCTGAGTACGTTTTTTATTGTGGTTCTTCTGCAGCTCCACCTCTGTTTAGCTTCATTTCTTTCTTTCATTGCCTGGGTGCCTCACGCTTTGTCTGCAGTCGCTCACTCAGCGTCCCTGCTTGGTCTGTGCAATTTAGTTTCAGAAAGTCTCCAGAGTGCCTGCTGTGAGGTGGTCCTTGGTATTTCATTTTCTTCGTGATTTGTACTTCGAGTATCACTGCTGAGAACTGCAATATGTAGCCCATGTCTCTCCAGGCTATTCAGGCTGGATTTCTGAAGCTATTCAGGCACCTAGAAGGAGCAGAGCAAACACAGGGCTTCCCAGAAGTGCAGGCAAAGCTGAATGCTGCCACCCCAAGGCTGAAGACATTTGTGGTCCCACAGAGACTGTGTTATCCTCTAAAAGACAGGAAAAGCGGTGAAGAGAGGGCCTCTCTCTCCCAACCTTCATCTTGTTGATAGTACAGCCTCCAAAACCTCTGCTTCCTACCCCAGGAGGGCAGGGCAGATCCAAGTCCAGCCTGAGGCTGGGCTCACTGGCAGCAGGGCCGTGCCTCCCTGCTACGGGCCTGAAGAGCCCACACAGCCTCAGCACGTTAGCTCCATCACAGAGCACGTTTGAGGGAATTATGCCTTCACTACTGTCTTTTTTTTTGCCTCCTCTTCTTCAAATGGCAGCCAAGTGCCAGACCTGAGGAGGGAATTCAGCATCTAACGTGCTTACGTGCTCTGGCAAGAAGAGGCAGGTCGCAGAGAGCAGGCCAGGCCCTTCACAGACGTAACCTGGTGGAGCTGCGTAACTGCAGCAGATCTGCAGTGCTCAGCATCAGCCGGGGGATCTGACCCAGCACCTGCAACGCTGCATGCACACGCAGATGCTGACCAGTGCTGTCTCTGCCTCAGCAGCGCTCTTCAGAGCTCCTGACATCCACAGCTCAGCCGTATGAGCGGTCCCTTAAGCCAACAGGAGGCTTAAATCCATAATCTCCTGTATTAAAGCCTCTACTGTAGAAACATTTGTCCTCTAACAGCTACTTATGAGGAGAGCAAAAGCTTTTTCACCTACTTGTTACTTTCCTAACGTTATTAGGGGGTATTCATCTTGCCCTGGCTTTCTGTCAGGTATGAAATGAGAATGTGCATAGCGACTGTTTCTTCAGGTAAATTACCTGCATCCTTCAATGAAAACCACTACAAAGGACCCTCTCAGTCAGTCCCTGGCAATCACAAGAACAAGAACCTAAAAATTCCACTTTAGCTTGCCCCCACAACATGCATTGCCCTGAATTAAGATTAAGTTCCTCATATCCCTAGGCCAAGAGCTATTTAAACGACAGCACGCCACAGGAGGACAGCAGGGAAGACCGCAGCCGCATTCACTCTGTTTTGTTGACTACCTATGGAAGACAATTAACGTCACTGCACAAAGGCATCGGCCGTCTCTTTTTGCAGGTAGGAATTTTCCTACTCTGTATGTAGGTGTATATCCGCTGAAATAAAGGCCACGCTTTTTTCTCTACACCCTGTCAGGGACTGACTCACATGGGAAAGAAACTGGCTGAGTATGGCACTCGGTAATGGCTTCTGCCAAGTTCTTGCCACAAGGGAACGGCACCAACACGCAAAGCAGACAGTTTCTTCTGGCTGGGTGCGTGGGCTGCATGCTGCTCCCAGGGCTGGAGAGGTGACATTCTCACAGAACTGCTTTCCGCTGATGAAAACACCATTACAAAGCAGATTCTAGATCAGCCCTGTGTTGAGTGGATTTTAACAGATTTATCTCCCTTCCTCGTCTAGATTTCCATCTGTCTCCTTGGGCAGAAAGAGGAATCTCTGCTGGAAATGCACCAGAAATCCTTCTTGACAAGTCAACTGATGCCAGGCTGTCTGTGCCAGGCTCCGGACTGATCTGTTTTCACAACAGCAACACCAAGTCACCTCAGTCAAAAACTCTTCCAAACCTTGGCACAGACAGATGCTGCTGTTGATCTAGAGAAACAGATCCTGACCTCCCAGCGCAGACTACAAAGCTGCTTTCCAGAATTTCACAATATTTACTAAGGCACATTTGCTTTTGTTTTATAACGAAAAATGCTTCCTGTCCTCTAGGCAGCACAGAAAGAAAACCTGTCAAACGTAAATAGCTGCAGTAGTTGTCCAAAGAACTCCTGATTCCTATTTTCATCTCACTGTGTGACTTTGGGCAAATCACGACGTCTCTGCATGGTACCAGTTTAGCAAAACACGAAAGCATGTGCTTATGTCCCGTGGTGCTTTAGAGCTTAGCTGAATCACAGCCAGTCTGCTCTAGTTTCCCCTCTCATAACATGAGGACAATGATGCCACCTCTCTGTATAAAATTCCTTAGGACTTACAGATTAATTTTTCCCTAAGGAGAAAACATTCATGCTAGTCTAGCTCCAGCTGTGACTACTTCAAAGGCAAATGCATAGCTCCAGAAATATTTCTGCATGTCACAGCCTGATTGTGGGCCCAATTCTGTGAAGGAGTTCAGAAGAGACACCTGCAAGATTGACAGAGCACTGTCAGGTCCTAAAATCCATCTCATGGGACCAATCCTGGTTCATGACTGCAAATCCTGATCACATTACCAGAACAGCCAGCTCTTCTCACAGGAAGGAGCAATATACAGCTAGCATTTCTCTAAGTCAATGAACATCGACAAGCTCTTTGACACACCTGAGTCTGCACCCCTAGAACACAGAGCTGAATTCAGGATTTGGCTTTAACTAGGCAGGGCAGAGCACAAGCCTCTGCCAGGACCAGACACAGCTCTTGAAAAAGCACCATCAGGCAGAACAGAGACGTGCCGTCTCTGGAAGAGCAGATTCCTCTTTGCCCGTGATGAGGGGAAAGCCGTGGAATGGATGCCTTCCCATTAACCTATTAACCAAGTATCCCCGTATGTCTCTTTCAATTTCTTGTTTGCCAAAATAAATGCCCAGAACAAAGCATGGAGTTTGTTTCTTCAACCCACAGAGAGTTAACTTCAGCCTCATTCTGCATTAAATCATGCAGCATATGGAGTTACAATTCCAAGCCATCTGGATTATCATTAGCCATCAGGTGTTGTGCTCATTACACCTGTTATAAAGAAAAAGGATAATTAAATGGGGGGGCAAATTATATTCCACTCACAGCATTGCTGCATTTTATCAATACCTTCCTGTCCCTTTTGGCTATACGACCAAAGCACTTTTTTGCAATATGCAAAATAAAAACCATTTGCATGAGGCGGAAGTGAAGACGAGTGAACCTTCTTAGCCTGAGCAGATGTTTTTCATTAGAAAATAATTTGTCAAAAGGTAGAGAGACTTATACTAGTAATTTTCAGAACAGCTTCCTTTTACTTTGGAGGGTAACTAGACTCAATTTAATTGCAAATGGGCTGCATGGTCCCCGGAATAAGGAAAAAATAAAAGAAAAAAAACAGAAATGGAAATGTGCACTATTTGCTTAATCAAAATCTTCCCCAAAATAAAGAGCTTGTGTCCTATTTTCCCTGGGAGAAATGTTGATTCCTGATTTAACCTTCTATCTATTGGGTATCTGTCTTGTGAGATAACATTTAAGCATAGTAGAGAGAAACTACAAGAAGAACTTTACAAAATATATATATAAAAAAAGAAGCTGTTAATCCTAGAGAAGAGACAATGCATTTTCAGGAAGAGCGGAGAATAGACGGGGCCAGGACAGAACGAGGGTGAGACCAGGCTGGTCCTGTTTCAGCTTCCCCTTCGGTGTAATTAGACTGTGAGTCATTCAGAGGGAACGGTGGTCTCTTCCAGGCAGCATCTGACATAATAAAACTCCCTTCTCCATTAGGCTTTCTCAGCAATGGCAAAATGCAAGTATTAATAATGGATCCAGCACAATTAACATCTGGCAGACAGCAGCAAAACTACCATGAGGGAATTTGGATTCTAAAACTATGTTTCAGAGCTGAGCCCTGCAGAGAGAATTGTATTCATCTGTACCATGCAAACACCTCACGTACCTTCAGTGACTTAAGCCCCCTCCATGAAGAAATGCTGCCGTTGGCTATCAGCAGGCACACAGAACTGTGGGCACACGTTTGTTTATCTGTGCACAGACCAAGCTGTAAATATGTACAAATATATATGCACATGTCTAGAGGACTCCTCTCTTCCCAAGTAATTACGCTCCAGTGTAAGCACCCTACACACCTGCACATGGGAGTATCCTGTGTGTTATCGGTGTCCTTGGACTCACAGAAACCCTTTGTCCACATGTAAGCGTGTTGTGCGTGCACGCAGGGACGCTGTGCATGAAAGCCTGTGTGCTGAAGCATGCTGCAGAGGTCTGCATTCCCTACCTCCAAGCTGTGCATGTGTTGACGGGTGCACATGTACTTTCTCTCCTCCCTTTGTTGCAAGGCTTTGCTCTGGTGAAGTTTAATAAAGAATAAATCATGCAGATAACACAATCCGCTGTGTTTCTGGAGCTCCCGTTCCATGCTGCATCACAATAGAGCCAGGCCAGGGGCTGGCTTTTCTGTTCCCTGTGCAGCTACTTATAAATCATATGCCTATGAAAACAGCCAACCAAATAAATGAGCCTCCGACTTGGAGTCAAGGAACTAGGCGTTGATGGAAAGGACTAAGACCGAGGCAACTGCCAGAGAGTCCCAGTCCGCACTCCTGGTGCACATTGAGGCTGCTTATTTCCTGAAGCCAAAGACTCATTTGTGTGACCTGCATCCATAACAAGCCTGTAAGAAAAAGAAGTCCCCACCAATTCTTGGCTTGAGCTGTCAAAGGTTCAGCGCATAAACTTTAAACTGCAAGGGATGATCCCTCCTTTATTCCTAAAATCAGAAGATTTTACCTTCCCCAAAAGAGTAAATTCACTCAGTAACACTAGGTTGCTTTTAAAGTAACAAATCACACGTCCGGAGGGCCTGGAGGGAATTCCTGCCTGCACTGGCATCAACAGCAAATCTCCCCCTGACTTCCAGGAGCCAGGCTTTCACTTCAGAACGTTTCCAGGACATTTTTGCAATTCAAAATAAAGCACATCACTTGTACTGATAGAGACGTGCAGTAAAGCATCCGTGGTATGGTTACAGTCCTACCTTGTGCACATGCTTCATCAGACTGTAGCTATCCCCATGGAAAAGGAGCTTAATCCACACCACTAGCGGCTGTTTTAACACTGCATGGGCTTGTTCACCTGTAGCTGCTCTAGTTCTATCAGCACAGAAACAAAAGCACACTCTTAATACCTCGTCGTTATTGCTCAGCTCAAAAAAAAGTCATTACCCTTATCATGGTTCTGCAGATGAGGAAAGCAAGGTGTGTCGTGTGTGACCCTGGTACAAGCAACCTTCCTTTCCCGTGTGCCACAACACGGTGCTGAAACAGAGCAGAGCACGGCATTCACCTCAGTCCTGTGGTGGGGCTGCACCTGTGACTGCCCCCATCGCAAGGGTAACAAGTCACACCTGCAGTTTAAACGGCACTGCTTTGTTCAAGATGGTTTTTCAGTAGGTAAATACACTTGGGGGATCTTTGCTGACAGAAGTAATCCATAATTCTAAGGACCAAAAAACAAACAAAAAAACACACACAAAAAAACACACACACACAAAAAAACACTCTGCTTGGACTTTCAGTGAAATATTCAAATTTACAATGAAACTACATCAAAACACACTGCATCGGTTGTTTATTGTTAAAGTTCTGTGGTTTTCTTTCCTTTTTTTTTTTTTTCCCCTTTAATTTTCAAAGGCTTTATCTTAGTTTCAGAGATTTCTTCTGTTTCCTTATTTTGCTCTCTGAAGATGGAGATACAGTTCAGGGTTGGATATTTACTCTAAAGGTGCCGGTTCTATTTCAACAGTGTTTTCATTTAAAAATGAAAGAATGTGTTAAAAAAAAAAGAGATGTGAATTTTACAAAGCAAAGAGGAAACAGGTGATTATGGAAAATAATGAATAATAAACCGTGACGCTGAATCTCCCCAAGAGTGTAACAATACCCTGCAAACCTGTGTTTGGCTGCTAAATGAACACTCGAAGGCTTTGCAGATCTGTAGAAATGGAGCAGGAATCTCCAGAGAAGACGGCTCCTTACTGACATTTCTGTTTCCGAGTCCAGTGTGTTGCAAGAACAGGGTTGTGTAAAGATGGAGGGGGGGGTTCTGAACATTTCCCACCACTGCTGAAGTTCCATTTCAATCCGTACCCTGATCTAAATTTCAAACGTCCCAGAAATCTGAGGTATTTTAATCACCTCATTATATATTTAACTTCTCTGCCATGTGTGATAAAAACCACCAGAACCTTCCTTATGGTGTCTAGGGGGCCTTCTTGGAAATGAACACAAAGCATCGAGATCTCATAAAGAGTTTTAGTCTCATCCCAGCTCTGGGAATATGAAATAACTCCTCTTATCCTGTCGTAGCAGACAATTCTTTTCTCTCTTCGTGAAGACTCCTGAGCCCAATTAGGGAAATAAATAAACGAGCTTTTATCACGAGAAGGCGGTGGCTGCTGCCGGGGTTGATACCTGGTGATATCCTGAGCTCTGCCAGCCAGCCCCGTGCTGTCACTCAGCACGGCTGATACCACGAGGAGGTCGCAGCAAGTCCCCACCAGCGCTGGATCGGAGGCTGCTCGCTGCGCAGGGCGGTCCTTGCTAGGGCTGGGGCAAGGCAGATGCTGGCCCTACTCACAAATCCCTCAGCCAGGGATTTTCTGTTACATAAACATTCACAAATAGAAAAAAGCATACACCCAGGATATATACAGAAGCATGGTAGGCCCTAGATGTAGGCTGACAGTATTTTTCTCTAAATCACTTTGGCACCCGTTTCTAGATTTCCTTCCTCTGCTTCCTGCTTATCCCGTTCCTCGGCTGTACTTCCTCTGATTTTCATGGGGATCATCAATTGTCTGTGTAATTTGCAAGAAACGTAGTTTAAAGAACTGAGAGTCAGCTGAGTGTGAGCTATCCATTTCTGATCTCTCTTACCCTTACCAGCTACGTGACTGGCAGATCGCCGCACACACATCATGCAGTGCAGAATTCTGGGGACTTGGCTTTTTTAGAGGAATCCACAGTCAAGCAACTAAATCCTACTGAAATCAGATGGATGCTGGCACCTGAGTTCCTAAGGGGTCTCTGAGATGATCCTTAGTGCTTAGGAGTGAGAAGGGTGTAAGGCAGCCTCAGCCTCACCAGCAGCAGGACATGGAGTGCTGTTTCCACACTTAATGCCTGGCACCTCAATGTTCCAAAAAATAGAAAACCACTGTTCATAGACGTTATTTCTGCACGCTCACATTTCCTTCCAACTCTTGCAGTACTTTTCTCAGTCCTTTTTGATCTGCCTACCCTGGTGCTGAAATCCACACTGGTTGCCGGTGACATTTCTTATTGATTTTTAAAAAGCTTCTGCTTGCCTACACTATAGTGCTGTAATAGTCTAGCTCTGGAACTTCTTTATCATTTACTTTCTTTTCATGTTCCCAGGCTGTTTCTGAGGCACATCCTTCTAATTTATAAGTTTGTCCTACAAAAAATAAAACAAAATTGGAAGCATTTGTAGCTAGAGCTGTCAGTATTTATGCCTCGCTGTTGGCAGAATCTCCTTCCGATCGCTATTCAATGGTTTGAGTCTCTTCAGAGATGCGGAACAGAATTTCATTTTTAATCAGGTTGGGACTGCAAAGCATCCTACGACATCACTGGCCAAGTGCCCCCAGAGAAGTATTTATGCTGTTGTAACACCATAATCATCCATCAAACACTAGATGTTAATAACAGCATTTAATTTGAAAATGGTGTTTTGCTTTTATGTTATTTCTGTGTGCTTTACGGAAGCAGGGAAAGCTAATTATCTACATTTAAGAGAGGCAGAAACGGAAGCCATGCTGCAGAGAAGGGATCCAAGCCTCACTCTGACCTTTGCTCACGCTCTGGCCCACTGAACCATACCTTCCTCAGTCGGACAGAAGAGACACCACATGGCACGTCATACCTGTGAAGTCTGCTGTCTGCTTCCAGCTCTGCCACTGCGAGCTTCAACAAGTCGCGCTAAAGCAGACCGGTTCCTGAGACCAGTGTGGAACAGACCAAACCAGCACACAAACGGCGAGGGAAGCAGGACTCGGAATTCAGGACAGAAAATTTCAGGGGCTGTACCCTGGGGCTCACTGAATCTCACTGAAGGTGTGACAGGCTGCCAGGCTGTCGGCTCCTCTCCACTGCCCCACTTAATTCCCTCCGACCCACGGGAATCTTGCCTTCACCTGCATCAGCACTGCCATGAGGCCATGGCGTACCCCTCAAATTCAGCCGATCTGTGACGCCGCCTGAGCTGACTGCAGTGTGTGCTGGATTTAATCACCAAGCGCACAGAGGCTGTTGCAGAAGGGCCACCACGAAACCAGATCCCTGCAGACACCTGACTGAAGCACCGCAAGCTGCCAGCGCCGGGGCACCACCTTCCCCACACCTTTGCATCTGCTCCGCAACGCACCAGTGATTAAAAACAAAACAACAGTGCTAGCAAAGGAAAGGATGCTCACATCCTGCAGAAATGCTCCAATTTCATAAATCGAGCCATAGAAGTGGAGTGAAATCTGAACTTAGGGAAGTGTCTGACCAAAAGGCGTACGCTTGTCCTTATGGCTTAAGATGAGCACGTGGCAAAGTGAGTTGGGAATGTAAGAGGTGACCAGTACTGCCACACAGAAAATCGCACAGACTCCCTGCCTGCTTAGCTTTGTCCCTCCCCAAATGCTAAAATCGTACTCTGACCCACCCTGTCTCTCTTCTTCAGTAAGACAGGAATATGTAGGGCCCTACACTGCCAGGCTGTCACGTAACAGCATAGTTTAACAGGCTGAAAAGCAATCTGTTTGACGCTCTAGGCTCAAAAGCTCTTTTCATAGACTGGACCCAGCTAAGAGACCCTTCCAAGTACAGCTTGCTGTAAAACTCGCAGGTCCCCATGGAAAACACTGATTTTAATTGATCACAATGCAAAATAGGGCAGTTTTCTCACAAGCCTAAGAAGATCACAGTTCTGTACCATTCCATTTTGGGGAATTCTCCTTCTAACACTATTTCCTCTCCAACTCCAAACCTTCCTAAGTTGATTTTGCATCACAAGAGGAGGAAGGGATTAGTTGTCATCCAGAGGAATGGGTGCACCTTAGATCTTCCCTAGTTGCAGCAGCAGGAGACAACAAAGCCGGATGAAAAAATCTTGGCAATTATTTCAGCTTCTTTGGATTGAGAGATACAAATAAAAAGTAGTATCTCAACAAAAGAGAGCTGCTAAGGCTGCTACTTGACTGCATGGTGGAAACTGCCTCCTAAGAAAACCTGTTCTAAGGCACTTGTGCTATTACAGTAAGTACTAAAATTAAGGAGGTCAAGGCAGCTGACAGGGAGATCTAACGAAGGATTGCTATTTTCTAAAGTCATTTGTAATCATACAGAGCACAAAGGCAGGGTGTGCATGCACCTGGGTGGTCAGCCATGTCCGGGTTTCAATGTGTACCTGAACATTTAGGGTCACAGGAAAACAGGAATGATCTGGTAAACCTCCTGTCCTGGGACAGCATGAGCTCCGCACATCATTCCTTCCAGGTATTTGTTTCACCTGCAGACTTTGCTCCCTTTTCTTCTGTGGTCGAGGCAATAAAAGCCCTGGAAAAAAGCTTGCCTTATGTTTTACTTGGATCTTCCTTGTTGCAGACTGCCTGTGATTTCTTATCCACAGCGGATGCGAAGAAGGCATCACTCGCCTTCTTGCAGCCACCTTTTGTGCATTAAGACTATTATCACTTAGTTTTCTCTTCTCTCTAAGCTACACAATCCAATTATTTCTCTCTGCTCTGTCAGACACAGTTTTCCAGACCTCTTGATCATTTATCAGTCTCCTCTGCAGTTTCCTCAGTTAATTGGCCTCCATCACTCTCGAAGTTCACTGCCCCAAAGTGGGGCCAAAGCCTCCCGGCGCTCTGCAGAGCAGACGGCTGACTCCACGCAGCAGCAAGCTGCTCTCCGCTTTACACTGCTGGTGGAAGTCTTCAAAGAGTGGCCACTGTGTTTGGCCTGCACTGGTGCCTTGCACATCCAGCTTCAGGTAAGTTTGAACCAACCAGAAATTGCACCAGATCTCGATTTTCTGACAGGGTTTGAGGAGATGATGTAAGCTGTAGGCACTCTTCACTGAACACTGTCAAAGACATCTCAGGGAGCATCTTCTTGCCCAAAGTCTACACCTGGTGTCCCAAGCACAGCATCTCTGGAGTAAGATCTTAATTTTGGGATTCCTCCACTGGCCACATTACTGCAGCAGCTCACCCAACTTCTGGGCATGCTGAGGCAGCCGCTTCCCTTCTCTGAGCAAAATACAAACCTGGATGGAAACACCTGAGTACTGAGACCTGGCCCAGGAGGGCTTTTAGATCACACTGCACCAAGTACTTAACTAGAGAAAAAACAAAGATGTGAGCTTGCCTCAAGTCACTCAACTGGCAAACGACGTTAGAGCCCAGGTCTCGGTGTCACTGCATTGCCCATAAAATACAAATCCAGGCAGTTTATCATCTGAGAAGGAACAGGGGCTGTTCAGTGACTTCAAACTGAGTCACTAAAATGCGTAACAGTTGCCAAACACAATGCCCCTGAGGTGTTCTGCTCACCTTGGAGCAGCAGTGGAATGGCTATGGGAGTGGATGAGCTGACTAATCACGATCAGGGCTTTCCCATCTTCACTTGTCTCTGACCCCTAGCTGATGAAAATAGAGGACACTGAAACTCACAGCCCTACTTTGTTCAAATAACGGCTCTGCTTAGCATTCAAGCCCTTGCTAAGAGATAGTGTTTATTTTATTTTAGAGTTTAATTGAATCCCCAGAAGGCTGTCCCTGGGCAAACGCATTTGAAAGCAAGACTCTAAGAATAGTAAGTGTTGGGACACATTCGGGACAAGCGCTAAAAGGTGACTTTCCATAGCTACAAACCTTACCTCAGACCCATCCCAAGCGTAAAGTTGTGCCAACTGGCCGTGAGTCAGTCATCCTGTACAGTCAGAACTCCCTGCTTGCCTCTGTTCATGCTGTTAACAGAGGGTCATGGTTTGATTTTGACCCAGCTTCCATTAGCTTCACTTTGTTAATAACACCAAGCCTGGGAGAATCAGTTCTGATTTAAATCACCAGAAAAGCAGAATTCGGTCTCACATGGTGCTTAGCAAAGTTATCCCACCTGGGTTAACATGACCAGGAAGCACCACCTGGCTGGAGATCTTGTGCTCTTAGTGGAAATGGAAATCCCAGGCCAGCTGTGAAGCACCAAAAGCCCATGGCAGCTTCTTACAAAGTTCATTTCCAGCAGATTCCTGGTCATTATGTAGGGTCCTTAAATATGCTCCATGCAGAGACCCCCTAGCACAGGATGAAACGTGTTCAGGCCCCTGTGTGAACACTCTCGTTCAGGATTTAAGCACTTCATTCAATCCACACCCCGTTACTCAAGCCTGCAAATAAACACATCTGTACTCTTCAATTTAGGGAAGACAAACCGTGCTTCCACTTCTTCTGCCAACCTGCCACGAGTGCCCTGGAGGTCACACTACAGAACCCCCAAACCAGCAGGGATTTGAGCCAGGAATTGCATCCGGACTGGGACCGCGGGCTACATTAACTCCCAAAGACCCCAATCCGCGTAAGACTCCTGAGGTGCTCCAGACCCCACCACGCCAGAGCTCAGCCAAGGAATTCCATCCCCGCTGCAGTGCTCACGCAGAGTTAATTCCTGCCACGTTCTGGACCTGGCAAGGGCCGCGGGGGCTTTTTCTCACCAAGTGCCAGTCACTGCTATTGTAACTACCCAGCTAATGGCCTGGCAGGATGCCGGGAGCAGACCTGGGGTTAATGAAGACTTCCATCAAACACCTCGCGCATGGGTGTAGGTGACAGTGAGATTTAACACTCGGTATTTGTTTGGAGGGGGCTGGCGATAATTAAAAATTAAATGGACTTTCTCCATTATGCATTCATTATTGACAGTTCTATATTAACTGGGGATTTCAATTAATAGTTCTTTGCTAGTCCAACTTTTCTAGCAGCTAAAGTTATCACCAGGGCTAATTGCTAACGCCCCTTTTATCCTCCATCTCCACGTACTTTTAATCTGCAGCAGGAATCCAGGCAATTCGGGGGATGCTCTCACCTAGGAGCACTTTGCAGAAAAGCAGCAGAATGCTTCAAATGAAACGTTCTTGTCTCTGTCCCGGCCTAGCTTTCTGTTCATTAACAGTACAAGAAAGAAAAGAATTACCACATTTCTCAAGACTTCCCTCTCCTGCGCAGCCACGGGACGAAATGCTGACACAACTCTTTTATGGAAACTCATGCACGCGCTTACGCAGTTCGGCTCATTCGTTTACCTGATAGCTTAACACCGCTTTCGAGCTTTAGTGATCAAGTTGCTATTACTGTTAACATTATTTACAGCTGCGGCTTTGTTGTGAATCAGAGGAGCATGTGGTGACCCTGCTGTATGTCACGAATGCTTACTGTTGTGGTTTTCTTATTTGAGAAAAAAATATACTCAGGGAAGCCCCAGAAATAAATATCATTTCCCATTTATTTTCATTTATTTATTTTTTAGAATTGTGAGAAGGAAAACCACACAGTACTGGAAAAAATACTTTGTTAGTTGTGAGGGAGCAGAAACGCCCTCTTGCCTTTCACCAGTACCAACAGTAAACCTCAAATATCTATTTTTCTTGCCATGAATGACTTGATCCTGGGGTTTTGGTGCTTGGCTTGTCCATGACAACAGTTCACTCCCCATTTACACTCCTTGCGTGCCATGGGCCAGGAAGACCCTCAACCACCCCTGGTAAATGCCAGGCTCCATGGTGGCAGGAAACTGAAGACCATACAAATGGTCATAAAGGATGACCAAGGGCTTATCCCACCCAGCACCCTCTAAAATTGGACTTGGAAAAAACAGAATATCAACAGTGTGGCAAGCAGATACGATGCCTTTCCAACTAATCTCCCAGCCTCCATGCTTTTAGAACTGTTTTTTGTTTTTTTTTTTTCTTCCTGAATCTCCCAATTTTCACATTTTCTAAACACCTGCTATGCTATTTTGTATTTATTAGCCCTCGTTGGGGCTCTCCAGATAACCTCCCCAACATATACAACAAACCATGTCTGAAAAAAGCGACGGCTGAATGCTGCCACAACGAGCAGCCAGACCTGAGCGACTTCTTGCCCTCCTCCTTCCGGAGGCATTTCTGATGCAGTGCGAACACAAGTGCCCACCTGAACGCTGCCATCATGACTGCCACTGACGCAAAGCAAACCACGAGTCACCTCTGGCCCTCCCCACACAGCACCTGGCAGCGTGCGCTGGCACCATCCTGGGCTACCTGGGCTGTGGTTTGCACTGAAGAGCATCCTGGACTCAGCCACAAGCATGGTGGAGGCTGAGCAAAGTCCCCACACTGGGCGAGGGTACAGCTCTGGAGGATATATGCCCTCTTCGTTTTCCATGGCAGCAGCTGGCGTCCCTCCAAAGCCTGCAAGCCGGCACTGTTCAGGTCTATTTTTTTCTCCATGCATGTGTAACTCCCGCTAAATTACAATAATAATACAAAACATTTGTAAAGTGTCCTTCACAAAATGGTCCCAAGGAGATTTCTTATTCAGGCATAATTAAACAAGCAGTGAACACAGCCCTCTTCCATACAGACTTCACAGCAGAAGCAGATGGGGCTTTTCCCAGTATCAAATCGATATTGGACTGCGCATCGACCTCAGGTCAGAGATGCTGGGAAGCTGCAGAGAAAAAGCAAACGCAGAACTGGGAGCATGGGGGAAAAGTTTATGGGCTGCTTTTCTGGAAAAAGGCTTTGAGGTCAGCCCAGCACCTGGGAAACACCACCCAAAACTGAGAAACATGGAGGACAGAGGCTATCAGAGACATTAAGGGAGAGGGGAAGAAGGAAAGAGAGCAGAGAAGGAGGAAAACACCACTGCAAGGAACATCCTTCCTCCTTCAGCTGTATGCAGCCTTGCTCCATGGTCACTGTGGCACAAGGACAGACACGAATTACCTTTAATCTACCTTTAGCCTACCTTTACCCTAGCCTGAATGCACAAGCCAGCAGCAAGGGACTTGTTTCATCACGGATTTTCCCTTTGCTGCTGATCCCAGCTCCTCCTAGGGCCTCAGAGAGGCTGCCATGCCACCCGGCTACTCACACCCCGAGTCACGGCGAGCTCAAGTACTCCAAACACTGCAGCTAAAAACCTCCGACTGCCCTCACAGGGACACCTCTGTTTGTTCAGAAGACAGCATGCAGGAGCTGCGGTTTTGGTCTGCTTTCCAGGGCAAACCAGAGGGGTCTGCAGGCAGCGTCTGCCAAAATGGCAAAGGCTGTAGGACAGGAGCCTGAACACTGGGATGGCACAGAAACAGTCACAGGCTTGAGGTTTTGAGAGGTTTTTAATTCTTCCAGCGAGTGGGAGTGTTGGTCTGTGTTGCTGTTGACACAAGGAGTGGGAAGAAAGGCTGTTTACACCTTTTACTTAAGGTCATACGTGACTTCAGTCCCCGGCAGTGACATTTTGCTGCTCAGACCTGCTCTGCCCACAGAAGGTGACTCACGGAGTGAACTCAAATGTCTTGCTCAGGGTAAACAGACCAAGTGAGTTGGACTGATGTGGGATCCCAAACTCCCCCACAGAGCAAGCACTAACACGGGTGTTTCAGGCGCAAGGACAAGAGGAGAGACGCAGGGCAGGATCTCATTCGCACACAGTATCGCTGAAGGAACAGAGCCCCAGGCACCCCAAGCCCCAGACCACAGACATGACCGACCAACTGCCCAAGCAGGGACAGTATTTTTACATGGAAGAGTAAGAGCTTCATATTCACCACAACAGAAGTCTTCTGTCTAGACTGAAAACTGCAAACGAAGCTGTACCTGCCTGTAGAAGACCTCCCCTGCATGTTCCCACTGTGCATATGGGGCAACTGAGACACCAAGAGGCCAAGCAACACTGCCAAGGTTAAACAGGACACCGATGTCAATCAGGAGTTCAAACCCACAAGTCCAACACCAGGCCTCAGCACTCACCCCTGCACCAGCCTCCTCTGCCCATCTCGGCACATCCTGCGCTCGCTGCAGGCCCTGCAGAAGCCCAGGTCACCTCCCTGCTTATGCAGGAGGCAAGACCCCTTTTGTTTCGACAAGATGCTACAAATGTGAAGGGAAAGACAGAGATGCTACCCTGTCACCCTTCTCTCTGTGTAAGAAACCAGAGTTATACAAGCGTAGGGGAGAGCCAGGTGCCTGCTGGCAATTTATTTAATGTTTCTGGGAAGCATTTTCCAGTCTTTGCTCGCAAACAGCTCCACCACCGCAGCAGTTTCAAATAAATTAGGAAAAAATAAATCAAAAATGGAAGCTGCAACTGAACCACTGAAGACTTACAGTTTCTCCCTGTTGCACCTCGGGCCTCCACGGGCCTCCCCGCTCGCTGCCGCCCGGCGGCACCCGCAGCTGGGTGCCCACCCTGGGGAGGCCCCGGGCCGGGCTTCCACGGCTGTTGGGAACCATCTAGCGGCCCCCGGCCGGATTGCAGCGCTGCCCCTCCTCGAGAAGCAGAAATAGAACCCAGCCAGGGCAGGCAACGGCTGCACCCCCATGGGCTCCGTCCCTGTTACTGGGGGGACGAAACTTTCTTGCACAAGGGCTGCTCCTCAACAGAGGTAAGATGCTGTTTTGCACCGCAGCCAGTTTCTTAACGCAAAACCTTGTGTTGTAACCTGTGACCTTGTAACTTCACTGCAAGAGCAGCCAGGAAATTCCTCTGGGTCACGACAGGAGTGCAAGGAACACGCTCCTGGAGACACCATCCAGACACGAAGCTCCACAAAACCTCCCTGGTGCCTTCCCACCTTTCCACCGCCGCAGCAGGCCTTCTGCTGACCCTGGTGGCTTACCTCACACCCCACACCAGCACCATGGCACCCCCCCACCACGTGCTAAGCACCATCTTTATGCCAGGTCCCCGTGTCCCACTGAGGAAACGACCTTCCCGTGGTGATACAGTTGGAAAAATAAAATAAACTCCCCTCTGCACGGTAGCGGAGCAGGTTAATGAGGTATCAAAGGCAGCACACTCTCAACCGGAGGAATTCTCACTTAATCTAATTTATTGCCAATTAGCACCAAATCCTGATGACCGATTCGGGTGTTGTGAAGAAGAGTACTGTTGTAATTAAACACTTAGGGAGCTCCATCCCCGCCCCCCCCCCCCCCAGGCTCTCCACACGCTCTCCCCACGCGGCCTGCCCCATGTCCCGGCACCGCAGGGGCTGCGCCGTGACCAGGCTTTCTTACCTTGCCTTCCCAGCAGCTCCTGGCTCCTCAGGGCCGTCCAGGCGGGTCCATGCTCCCTCAAGGCCGTCCCTGCTCCAGTGTGGGTCCCTCGGAGGTGTCTTATCCCCTCGCTCCGCCAGCCGCCCCTCAGCCCGGCGCAGTGCCCGGCTCCGACCGGCCCGCGGCGCCTCACCGCCCCCTGCCCGGCCGCGCTGCCCCGGTCCCGCGTGTCCCTCCGCCTTCCTCAGCACCTTTGGACAACCACAAACATGAGCCAAGGGAGGCTTCTGGCCTTTTTTCTTTTTTCCCCTGTTGCTTCTGATGCTAATGATCATTTTCCTGACAGAAGCATTTGAGAGAAACAGGTCAGATGGCTGAGGTAAAGGTACGGTTTAGTCCACACAAGATGGTCTGAGAAGTAGCGAGGTGCTTTCATAGCTCTGGCACAAAGCATTGCATGCAGATGGCAGCCATGTAAACACTGCGGATTACAGAAGGGACAGAAGTTTTACTGGTGGGGAGGCAAAAAAATAATCTGAGGATGCTGACTGAGAGCAGTGAGGAAGTTTGGATGCCTTACGTGGAGCCCCATCACGAACCTGGCTGTGCCGCCCGCTGACAGAAAATGGCGCCGCCTCACCAAATGGCGGCCGGGCGCGAGGCTCACCTCAGGTGCACCACGACTCTGCCTCCATCCGCGTGCTTTCAGGTAAAGATGTTCATGACCAAAACTAATTTTTGGAAAACAAGTTACAGCTGAAATTAATTTTTCCCCTCTACCCTGTTAAATATCCTGGAACTTTTCAGAGGAGTGGATTTTTCCTGGGGGATTAGGCTTCGTATTTTGGAAGGGAAAATGAGTGAATTTTCATGGGTCAGAAAATCTATTTTCCAGCCAGTCCTGTTTCTTCCAGCACAGAGGAAGCTGGTCACCACACAGGAGGGAACAAATGCCAGCATCATGTTCTTGGGGTGGTTTATGCTGAGTCACCTAGTAAAACACTTTCCCTGCTTTGATATAATTGACCTAATGAGCAATCAGCACTCCACAAGCCAGACACACAAACCTTGCCACTTCCCTGTGCTGCAAGAAGCATGAGTGCTAAATCTGTGCGGGGAAGCTGCGGGGCTCTGCTGCCACCCAGGGCTCTGCAGAGCTCCTAGCACTCCCCATCCCCTGGGAAGCTGCAAAGCAAAAAGCTAAAAATGCTGCCTGTTTCACTTTCCTTTAATTGTTTTCTTTTGGCTGAG
Source organism: Nettapus auritus (assembly GCA_011076525.1). Lineage (NCBI taxonomy): Eukaryota > Metazoa > Chordata > Aves > Anseriformes > Anatidae > Nettapus > Nettapus auritus. Next base: position 1,645,535 of record CM021787.1, on the reverse strand, counting down.
ATGACTTACAGCAATTCATCTCCGCAGCAGCGGGTGTGCCAGCCTGCAGTATAAATATTCTCGTAATGTGTAATGAGCCGGTGGAGGTGTGCTGCTCAGGGGGCAGTCAGGCCGCGGCGGCTACCGGCTGCTTTCTGCTGCGGGTGTTAAAATACAGACACAGGAACATGCAGCTTTCTTCTTGGGCATCTGCGTGAACACGCGCATGGCTCATGTCAGCTCTGTCCTGTCCTAAGGAGCTGTGGATGAGCAGCCAAATCCAAATTCTGGATCACAACAGCCAGATTCTGATCTCTGGTGCTATGATACTATAACTATTTCTACAATAGTAGTATATGAAGGCCCAGCCATGATCAGTAATTTCTGTGTTGGGTACTGTCTGCATTAATACTGTGACATAGTAATCTCTGCCTTGGACGTTCCAGTCTTTGAAGATGATACCAATAAAGAGTCAAGGGTGAAAATGATGGAGGTGAAAAGGGTTGTGTCTTCTCTAAGGCTTGCCAAAAGAATTGTGATAGACTAAGCAAAACCCTGGCTTCTACCTCAGAAGCAAGCAAGAAGGAGAAAAACAGGCTAATCAGTAACAAAAATCATTGCCTTGGTCTGGGATGTTTCCTTACAATTTTGTTTCAAAAATGATTTATTTTTCAGCGTAGCAAAAAAGTGGCAAATACGTTGTGTTTGAATGATGAGACCCAATGCTGTACCTTGAAAAGGCTCTTACTGCATGAAAGGCACCTTTGGGAAACATGGCTTGGGGGAAAAAATGAAGAGGAAGAAACAGTTAAGTACCAGGGAGATTAATTTAATGCTTTTCAGTGATCTTTAAAGTTCCTTGTTTTCTAGATCTCCAACCATTTTCAAGTACAGCTTGCTGCCAGTAGGTTGACGTTCCTAGTTAGCTGCCTGAAAATCCCTTTAGTCTGTGGAGCTCAGCCTGGAAAACAGTGCTGAAAAGCCAGTGAGCATTGAAAGCTGCAGCTTGCAGTTCCTGTTCCCTCATTGCTTGTTACCTCTGTCAGGTGGTAAGGCATCTGCAGAAGGGCACTTGCATATGTGGATATAAAGGGCTCTGCAGGCTGGGGACCCTGAGGGTTGCAGCAGCCAAATCAGCATGAAATGAGATAAGGGTAAGGGGAGCCCTGGAAAGTCCAGAGGATAGACACAGTCCACAGTAGAGGCACAGCAGCCCCAGCTGAAAGCACTCAACAGGCTTGTAGGGAATAAATATCCATTTCTTGGGGTCTGCTTGGATCACTAGAAAGCTCCTGGCAAGGTCTCCTGCAAAATGCTTTTAGGGGAACTCAGGGATGTGGGATAAGACACAATGTCACTATATGGATAAGTAATTGGCTTCAAGGCAAGAAACAGAGTGTAGGACAAAGGGCACAGCTCCTGCAAAAGGTCCAGCCCCAAGCAAGTTCATTGTCTCCATGATATTCAGGAGTCACTCAGCTACAAGATCTTGGTATTTTGGACTGATCAGGACTGGGTAATATCACACTCCACAGAACAGGACAGGTTTTTTTCCAGGTAGCAGTAGCCAGAGCCAAAGTGAGAATCTCCAGGAGTCCTTCAAACAGAAGGTGCTTCTTTGTGTGTCTGCAGTCCCTGACTTTCTGTGAGACTCTGGAAAGCACTGCAACATAAAGAGGGAAACAACAGAGTTCTGTTACTGAATGCGTGGACATTCCCAAATTGTTAAAATCCATCACTTTGAAATAGTTATGGGTGACATTATCAAATGATAATGAATGAAATTTGCAGAACTAGTATACTGGGAAGAAGTTGCATTTGTCATGTTTTCAGAGACCTGAGATTCACCATATTCAATTAGCACTTCGGAGGAATAAACATGGAAAGCTATCAGCATTTACCTTAGCAGCTTCCTGCTAATCACACACAAAATCCTGTTAGAAGTGGGTGTGGCTGGGAAAAAGAGGCAGAGCAAAAGACTCTGCCATAACACAGGGCATGGGATAAATCACCTGACCCAGACAATGTCAAAGAAATGTTCAGTGAAAAGAATATTCTTAACAGCCCAAGTAAGAAAGGAACTTTTTTTCTTTGAATATAACTTTGGAGGATTTCTTTGCAGCTAGTACAAAAGCAATTCTGCCTTCAACTGCAAAGCAGCCTGGAGGTCTGGCACGCTGTATTTATAGCTTCTAACCCCACAGCTAGAACTCATCCTGCAAAGCATCTGTCTTAAAAACGAATGGAGGAGCTTGGAGGGATCTTGGAGTTGGGTTCCCATCTGGTTCACAATGTTCTACATTTCTTCTCAAATCCTGTAGATCAGAACTGGATGACCCCATTAGTCTTAGAGAGGAAATGATCCAAACTGTTTCCCCACACTCAAACAGAACTGAAACTTGATTCTTTTGTAGGATCAAAGAGGTTCCAATCATCTTTTCCCTTTCATATTTATCATGCTTACAAGGAGCAGCACTGAAGTACAAGCCTGGAAAAGAGGATGCCTGGAAAAGAGGATGCCTGGAAAAGAGGCTGCCTGGATGTACCTTTCAGCTGCTGGTAAAGACCCACTCTGCAGCCACCTGGCTGTCCCCGAGGCAAAAGGAGGAAGGGCTATCTTCTCATGGGACTGCCCAGCAGAGATTCCATTTTCACAGATGGAGAAATGTCTCTAAAGGTGCGAGGAGGCCCCACTTGTACTCACCCTCCGTCAGTGAGCAGATGGGGAGGTCCAGCCCTGGGTCAGGAGATGCAGAGGACTGTTCGGAAACCCCTCTGGGCAATGGATTAAGGGTCTTTCTGTAAAAAAGACACCCCCCCCCCCCCCTTTTTTTTTTTTGTGCACCCAACAGCAAGATGTAGATCAGCCAGATGATGTGGCAGTGTTTCTGCTGGGCAAGGTACAAAAGATGCTGTCTCTTGAGAGGGGCAGAGCTAGCGATTGTTGTTATTCCCGTACCTCCAAATCCCCTGAGCTCAGATTGCTGAGAAGTTCAGTCATGAAGTCAGTTCGATGAATACAGGTTAGCCACCCCCATGACTGCCTGGACGCATCAGTTTCTGGGCTAAATTCCTTAACTCTCTATTAGTGGCTAATTAAATCAAATTTCCCGTTGCATACTTGAGGTGGTAATGAGCCTGGGGTGACAGCAGCATGCAGCATTCAGGATTTGCAAGACAAAGGGAAAACAGTGTAAGTATAGCATAGAGCACTTGGGGAGGAGGGATTTAATTTGCTTTAACAGCAATGCAGCACCTGTCCCATCCTCCACCCTGTGCTTTCCTGTTCCAGGTTGTTTGTCTAGCCATAAATTTAGTATTTTGTGACTCAACACAAGGCATTGTGCCCTGGCTGCTAGATGCTGATGCTAATTCAGAGCAGCACTCTGCATGCTTGAAGCACCTTTCATCCCTGGGCATCTGACAATACCTCGCCAGCTACATCCACTTGCGTGAATCGCCTTGTCAATCACTGCTACGCTAATAACAGCACCCAGCATTTCCAGCACGCTGCCTTCTTCCCATCCGGCAACAAGTCACTCAACAGGAGTTTGTTCAAATGTCATGCAGTAAAGAGTGGGCACGGAGGAGAGAGCCACAGCTGAATAAGCCACAGGGAAATTTTTCCGTCAGTGTGGTCATCTTGTTAAGAAAATAGGTTTCAAGTATTTCTTCTTTGTTTC